>JAGSMU010000062.1:0-396396 GCA_029286865.1 Teinopalpus imperialis
ACTACAGCCAAAGTGTATCAAGATACAGTCTTGGATAATACATTTTAAAAAATGCATAGAGTGTATACTTAAGATTGTATCAAACAAAGATGCTATAATTGTTATCTTTCACAATGATGGACATCAACTAGATGTCATGGTGACATAATGACTTTTATATCGAATAATTAAATATAAATCTTTGTTTCAAATAAAAAGGTATAGGTACACAAGAAAAAAAACTTATTATTAATACATAAGTTTATATACAATTTACAAGTGTTTCATTTTTAATAGTTTATATCACATTTAGACATCATGGTCATTATCAGGTGGTGCCATAGTTAAGTCGGTAACATCTTTAACAATCATATGAGCAATTTGCCAGGCCATTTCTTCTTCCACTCTTGAAGAATTTGTTGGGACAAAGCGATTAACCATTTTTTTTAACACTGATTTATCCTTCTTATCTGGATCTGGTTCAAATTTTGACTCAAATCTTCCGAGGCTATTAATTCTTCCAAGGATCAATCCAACATGTTTTTTTCTTTGCCATAATGAATCAGCATTGTACAACTGATTAGAGTCAATGGTCATAGCAGGTACTGAGTGATTGCGTTTTTTTCTATAGAGGGGATCACCCATTGCAAGAAGAGTATTTTGAGTACTTATGCTAAATTCGCTACTACAATCTGAATGAGACTGGATGTGAATGGGTTGCAGAGAAAACATATTTATAACACTTTTTAAAAGCACTAATATGTAAATTATTAGTAGTATTTATATTCATTATAGATTAATTCCCTACTCTCAGAAAATTACAATGATAATTTATATTCTATTACCACTAAGAGAGACATGTTGTTTAAAAAGGCATTTTACCGCGTCACATAATCTCTTCTTTGAACTTTATTAACAAAATATTAGGTCCTTACATATAAAATTAGTGTATTATATGAAAGAGTAAAAAACGATTTTTACGCAAATAATATATTTAATCAATCGAAGAACGTACCATTATTATCTATGCATTATTGCCATTTAAAAATATCATCTAGCAGTTCATCATGTCGTTTATCCACTAAACAAGAGAAATATTATAAGAGAGATAAATTTTAAAATTCAGCATGTTACATGTTACGTGAGTTTATAAAGAATATTAGATAAATTATGTCATAATAAACTAATCAATATTGATGTTTTAATGAATTTTATAATTGAAATACTTCCAAACTGTATAATAGTCATTTTAGAAACTATATTTCTACATGTGTTGTTATGTTACAATCACTATCGTGTATTAAATAGAAAGATGTAACTTTAGCCAGTTATATAATCTGAGTGCGATAATACGTATGGAAGTAATTTGCTTTATTTTATTGTTATTTTATTTTAAGTTGATTAATATTGGGACGATATAATTGCATGTAAACAATTAAATATTTTATTTTTCATTCAACTTCTTCAGTCGTCAATCAATAAAACAAAGCCTAAATTTAATTAGTGTATATTTACATATATATTATGTTGCAAATTAGATCTTACAATTTGAATTATCTACCTACTTAATCATTTGTAATGCCGTTAAAATTGTAGTTAAAAATAAAGTTTTGAATAATCTTTGCCTCCAGAGTGATTTGAACTCTCGACCCCTGGTTTACAAGACCAGTGCTCTAACCCCTGAGCTATGGAGGCAAAGATATAGGTGGTAAGGTTAGGTTAGGTTAGGTTATCTCAGTTCTTTAGGGGTCGTGTCCTCATGTGGATAGTGTCCTCGTTTGTAACCGTTGGTTACAAAAAATAATTTACATTGCTAATATTATAAATGCCTTTGCCAAACGACAGTACAGTCAACTCGCCACCTATCTACATTATTAGGTCCTTAAATATGAAATATCGGAATTTAGGTAACAGTTGCAGATGTGAAAATAGACGTAAAAAAATCAGGTGGCGTCCGATTGTAACTCCGCTCTAATATGCCAGACCTAGGCGACCACACAGCACCGCTAAATTCGCACTAAAGCCAATATTTTTGCAAACAAAAGTGCGTGTAATTGTTCCGTGAGAGATGAACAGTTCTTCTGGTAGTATTCGATACACGTTAGTGGTGAAGAAGAAAAAATGCTAGCAATTCTGTTAACCATTTTACCACTCCAGCTATCCTTACACGATCACTGTTCGAAGTTTCGATGTTATCAAATTTTTAACAAATATAAATGTGTCTTTAATATTTTCACACAGGCTAGCTTTTACACAGCTGTATTCGCCTCTACCTTGATTATTCCTTTCATCGTCTACATTCCCTCTGTACCTGTTATCCGAATGATAGCAAGGTTCGCTGTATCCATTATAATCATCCCCCCTCCCGCCCCTCCGCGCATTCAAAGTTTTATGCATTTTGGTATTGTACCAAGATATTTTTCCACTACTATTTAATAGTTTATACCTAAATATAATGAAAATAAATCTATCGTCTATTGTAAATAGTTGAATATTTTACTCACTGTTTCTATAAAACATATCCATCAATGTGACATTAAAAAAGTATTTTTGATAAAAAAATTAAGTCCAAAATGGTCAGAGAAAAAACGTTTTATTACCTTTTGTAATAAAGGGTGACAAATGAGCCCACAGTTCATATGAGCAATGTCTTCAGGCTCAACATATCTATATCTATCCTAAACAAAGATTCAACATATCCTCCCTAGGTACAATAACGTTTACGGTACTAGAACATCCAACTTCATATTACTTAATAAGTTACCGGAATAAATTAATAAAGTAATAAAGGGTGACAAATGAGCCCACAGTTCATATGAGCAATGTCTTCAGGCTCAACATATCTATATCTATCCTAAACAAAGATTCAACATATCCTCCCTAGGTACAATAACGTTTACGGTACTAGAACATCCAACTTCATATTACTTAATAAGTTACCGGAATAAATTAATAAAGTAATAAAGGGTGACAAATGAGCCCACAGTTCATATGAGCAATGTCTTCAGGCTCAACATATCTATATCTATCCTAAACAAAGATTCAACATATCCTCCCTAGGTACAATAACGTTTACGGTACTAGAACATCCAACTTCATATTACTTAATAAGTTACCGGAATAAATTAATAAAGTAATAAAGGGTGACAAATGAGCCCACAGTTCATATGAGCAATGTCTTCAGGCTCAACATATCTATATCTATCCTTAACAAAGATTCAACATATCCTCCCTAGGTACAATAACGTTTACGGTACTAGAACATCCAACTTCATATTACTTAATAAGTTACCGGAATAAATTCAGAAAATTATTGCAGCTTCGGGAAAATACCGGGTGAAACTTAAATCTTATTCACTACTAAATCAGCCAAGATCTAAGCCCTGTTGAGGTTTAGGCAATAATTATTGTAAAATTAGTATATAGTCTTACTTATACATTAATAACTTATAAGGTTACGTACTTAATTATAATAAAATATATGTTAAAATTAGGACGACTGCACAGATATACCCGAGTTCCGAGGTTTCCGTGTTGTATTACCATTGTAATGAATATAAATACTTAAACATATACATATTACATTACTAATATTCCGGTTAACCACTCTAACTAAGCTGAAAATGCTTGTGCTAGGTAATAATCGAATGGTGGATTCGAACCTACGGTCTTAAGTTTCGCAGACCGTACCCTAAACCATAGGCTATTGAAAAATAAATAAATTAAAAGAAACATAAAGCTGCGTTGTATGGATACTCGCTACCTGGCTGACTTGGCTTAACTAAATATAAAAAATAATATGAATAAAATAATGTATCGAATAAACGATAATTCAAAAAGAACATACGTTAACATAAATTCAACATGTTATAGCTTTAGTTGATATTCGATATTATTACTTAGTTGATTTTAAATCGTGTTCGAATTTAAATGTGACACGCGGATGTATCTAGTGTAATCTCGCAATCAATTCAAGTCGAAAAATAGTGCATCAAACCTACTTGGTTTTTGAGGGTAAGCCCTGCAAGAATGTGTTCCGTTAAGCGGAAGGCCTGTTGAACGCAAGAGTGCGTATTCTTAAATCCGAACTGTTCGTCGGGAAGTAATCTATTAGCTAGGACGTGTTCATTCAGTCACCTAAGAATAATCCTCTCAATTCAATTTCTTTTATTTCATTTGTTTTAATACGTAGTATGAATTTCTCGGCTTGCTTTTCATTTAACATTAGAACCATTGGCACAAAAACAATATGTTACCACGCTTTATTCTTATGTATTTCTCTGCTGTATTAACATATCTTACAAATGCTCTGGAATGTAGCATGCGAAATAACCACCGACAAGCATCAAGTAGCATAAATTGTATTGCGATAATGAATTATTTACTTTAAACGCACGACGGATCCCATGAGTCATTATGTTTCTAGGGAAGCTGACGATCCTTTCTTTCCACGAACATTTGTGGTACTATTATTATTATGGGGATATTTTTATATCGCTAATAAAATGATTATAAACAAATAATAACAATATGTAATACTGATACATAAATAAAATAAAATACGATTACAGGTAAATTGTTATCATTTTGTTATGGACAGAACTCAACACAGGATAATTAAAGGTGACAGACTACTAGAATAGGAAATATGAAAATCTTTTCTTTTGTGTTGTTCTCGACTTACGTTTTGGATAGCTGTAATGGATGTACAAGCCATTCTTCTTCGTAGATCGATCCATTGGCAGTTTCCTAATCATCAGCACGACTTTTAAAATCTAGAGTTAGATCTAGAGGCAACTCTACCAGCTTACGGGGACAACTTTTCTATGAAGTCCCGTGTCTTTAGTTTGGTTCCTAGTTTATTAATGTTTATGTTTTACAAATTGTAACTTTTCGGATATGTAGGTTTTGTGATATGTGGTTTTTAGGACTACATAGGCTTGGGACACGAGACACGAGTGAGTGCCTCTGTGTCACCATAAATACTTACAGCACAGTTATATATCATTCGCATGAGTTGATGTCATCTCATAAAAACCATAACGTAAATAACCAACCACGGTTATTTACGTTATGGTTTTTCATCAAAGTTGATAAAATTAGATATTTTTATACCTCAGACTTATTAAAACATTTGACATGGAGATTCGTGTACACCATTGTCATGCATATATAAATATTATTCCTTGGATAAACTTGTCACTAACTTTACGGGAAGTCACTTATATAGTACTTTAATTAAAAGTAAGGCAAATTATATACATCAAAGTTACTTTTCAAGAGAATAAATATTAATTATACTAATATAGTTACTTACTTTTACTTACTATAATTTTCAAAACCTCGAAAGTAAAATTATTTGAAAGCCCTGCTTTTCTTTGTACCAACAACGCTGGCTGCATTTCTTCTCTAAACTGATATGCTCTACCTTAAAGCGAGTGTAAACCCAGCCCGCATTTCATCATAAGCAATGAGAAACCATAGCTTTAGATCTTTTAAAAAATGTATCGCTCGACAAATGTTGTATCTCTTTCTTGTTAATCATTTGTCCCTTTCCTCCAAGTGTTCGATTGTTCTAGAATACATGTCATTCATTATTTTCCTCTTATAGCGCTGTCTCTTTCATTCCCATATTTACATTGTAATGTGAAATGTACGATTTTAATAGAAAGTAAAATAGATATTACTAGTATAATATTGGGAGAGCATAATATAAGAGAGAGCTGTATATGTTTTCTATTGTATTGAGGGTGACATATAAGCACACAGTTCGCCTAATGGAAAGTGATTCCTGCGGCCTATGAGACCCACATTCATCCTCTATAAGGCAGCGATGTCGTCCCTGAGAGTTAAGATGTAATCCTCGTTGCTAGTAATACAGATCTCCGGATCTATAAAATATACTTATATAGTTTTCGTGCCATTCTACAGCATATACCCTAAATGGGCTATCTATTCACCATTTAATGTCATACTAATCAATGTGGACAATTTTGTTGCTCGCGTACCGTCAATAAATTATAAGCGAACATTAAGCTACCAAAGCTTATTAACCATCAAACGTAAATTTATTTAGCATTCATTATTAGTAATATAGTATGTTAATAATGTGGATACAGTACTTCGATCAAGTCACAAAAATTTTCTGACCAGCCTCGCGGACCAATTTAGAGTCTGTTCTTATTCCTAATAATAATCTACCATACCAGCTAAAAGTATAAGACCGCACATAAATAACATAATTATCCATCAATTGTAATAAAATCCCACAGGATAAATAAAAGAAATGCACATCTGCATATTCTATTGTTAGTATCGAATATTTAAAGAAGTCATTCTTTTGTTTACTTTCAAATTATTGGACAATAAACATCTATCGTTTTCAAACACTGACAAACGCTGTGCTAGAGCCAGGTGGTAGAGTCCAATTAATATTTTTATAATGTCCTCATTACTAATTACTTTGCTTTTGTTACGTATTGTTCAATAATTAGGATTATTTAGCTCCTGAAATGACATTCCATGTTGAATATTATACATCGTCATAAACTATAAAACTTGTTAGGCATGAATTAGATGACTTTTGTCACAGGACTAACTATACATAGGAGAAGGTACATAACGACAACAAAGCGTATATCAACCAATGTAAATACATAAGCGCCGATTATATTCTTTTGTACTATCTGCTGCACTGTGAGTATGTGGTCTATGATGACGTAGAAGTGAAAAGATAAGCTGTACAGTTGCACGCCGTTCAGTCTGTTAAGTTCTTTTTGAAATAATGTGAAAATCTGTCAAAATGTTACAAAAATAACTTTTTTTTTTTTTTATAAACGGTATTTTAATAAAAACAGTAGATTTCATACAAAACAACTGTTTATATAAAAAAATTCTAATGCAAACTAACAATCCACATACAAAATCAAAGTATAATTTTCCTATTGTAAATAAAAAAAATCTATAATACTTACTTAGATTATAGGGTTACTTTATTACTCCATATTCTTCTATTCATAATCCTATAATTCTCATTATTCTTCCCGGATATATAGCAGTAACAAGCTGTAAATATCTTTTAACCTTCTTAACATTGTCGACAACGAAAGCGCGATCTTGCAATACTTTTGTGTAAATAAATTGCAATGTTTAGAGGCAATTGCTTAGAATAACGACCTTCTTATTATGATATTCAAATATCCATGATAAAGTATATATTGTGCCAAAGAGGTTCGCTAGGTACGCAAATAGATAAATACCAACCTACTTTCAGAAAATTCAAACAGATTATTTTCATATATAAATAGGTATAACAGTTAAGATTTTTATTGTATTGTATATATTAGGATTACTTTTGTTTATATAGGATTAGTTCCGTAATAGCTATTTCTTAGTTTTTAATCCTTTTTTTTTTAAATTAAGAAAAAAGTTTCGATTGAAATGTTTTACAACGGATGTGTTACAGGCTAATAATGAATTCAATGTTAAAGTCATTTTTATGGTTCTAAGTGCGACGTGACTTTCCTTAACTGACTTACAGTATAATCTGGACTACAATACAATACATACATCTGGAGAACTTTTTTTTTACAGTGTAGGCGGCAAACTTTATTGGCTATCATCATATGGAATGAACTTATTGAGTATGTTAGGAAAAAAATCTGCGATCTAATTTTTAATATAATGCTGTCATAGAATTTAATATTTTAGGTAAGTAAGAAGTATATTGGAATACCATAGTGACATCTGGAATCCGCATTACATAACACAATGACATCACAAACATGATGTCAAATGATCACCCTGCTCGACTTACTTTTCTTTACGATGTCTGCAACAATGCTATTGATTTTTTTTTATTGCATTGAGAGTAACAAATGAGCACACAGTTCATCTGGTGGTAAGTGATACCTGCCCCGCCCATATCATCTACATTCAACCTTGACATACATATGACAATCACAATGCGGATTCGTTGGCACCTTTGAGGACTGATATGGTATGCCTCATTACCAGTAATAAAGGTCTCCAGATCCCTACTTATGCTGCTATTTCATGCTGGTATTCTCTGAGGGAATGGTCATTATCCAATTGAGTTGATCCACTGATTCTGCAGCTAGAAACAAACTGCAGTGTAGCTCTACTACTGTTAAAAATACACAGAACTTACATCATTACGCTTACAGTTTTGTATCACATTTTTCGCACTAGCCATATGCTATATTTCAGTGCATCTAAAGCAATTTAAGCACAAAATTCTAAAGTATCGACGACTCTTAAATAAATTAAGAATTTACAAAACTTCATCAATTAGTGCTGAGACTAATTAATTAGGATTGAGTAGCAAACGGATTTTTTTTTTAAATAGTTTTAAAATTTTGATTTTTTGTGGCGGACATTCAATAAAAGAAAGCATTGTGAAGAAACACAGAAAATAGAAGGAAGAGGCCAATGACCATGCTCTATGACGCACATACATATATACGCTGGTACCAATGCTCATTCAAATGTTAAGGCTGTATGGATATAACTTCCTGAATATTTCCAGATCATAGAAGCGCGTGAAAAAGTATGATAATATTTGAAATTACCATAGTATCGATTCCGTTTCTCCGCGTATGTCGACTGCATGAATAAAACCGAATATATTACCTTTTCGTCATGAACCCGGAGGACGTGAATTTATTCAATATAATAATTGCTTTTGTTTACGTATAACGGTAAATAACAAGGGCGCGGAATTTAAATAATACAGACGATACGTCATTTCAATAAAATTGGATCAACACATGGCTTAAAACATTAAATATGGCGGTGCTCCTCGATTTAATGTCTTTCGTAAGCAGAACTAAAAGTACAAAGATCAAAGTTGCATCGGGTTGAATTGCTAGCTTTAAAACTAATAAGACAAAATAACGATTAATAGTCGTCAAACTCAAAAATGTTTTAATACAGAGAGCAAAAAGTCAAAACCAATGTTGACTTCACCGTTTTTGTGAGATGTATCGAAATATTCATTTATTTATCTTAATTTTATGGTAATATTTTCACATGTTAAAGTGACGCTGTAACAAAAAATTTGATGCAATACGAAGGATTGTCTTTGAATAACCAACATAAACCGGAGTTTTAGAAGAAAAAGGCATTTATGTTAGCGTCGGTGCACAAAGACGTTGTGTTGATGGATTTTATGCAATTTTCAGTATCTATCACATCCGTACGAACCCGTGGGGATTAGCTTCGATCTTTTCCCAATACTTACAGAAAAATAACTACTGACGGAGATAACAAGACGTCACAAACATGAACATAGTTAAAGGAATGTTTCGTGTAGTTTTCAGTTGGGCTATTTCATATTAGACTCAAATTACAACGAATATATTTTGTGATACGAAATGATAAAAAGCAACTGAATTCCAGGTAAAACCAAAAGAGAAAGAAAAATAGATTCAATCTTAAATTTCTAAACTTGTCCTATCAAGGCGAAAGGTTTATTGAAGGTGACAAACGAGCACATACAACACTTGGTAAGTGATTCCTGCAGCATATGACATCCACATTCATCCTCAAAAAGGAGACATAATACAGAAGCATTGTCACCCCTAAGAACTGAGACGGAATCACCATAAGGCTCTAATACATACATTAAAACATGAGAAATAAACTCAGCGAGAAAAAGCTGTGACACACCGGAGATTAGTGCAAAACTCTAGAGCTCGTCATTAAAAAAAATATATTTAGAGGGATAACATATTTGATTTATGTAATTGCTAAAAGAATCCATGTCAATGAGGAATATAACTGTAATGGACCGCTGGATTGAACTGTGCTCACAAATGAACTGTTCGCTTTCTTTAAATAGCTGTTTGAAGTTACTGGATCCAGTCTGTGAAACTTAACATTTCACACTGCCATTAAAACCAACCCAAGTGACTTATATGCCTTGTACAAGCATATAAGTCACTTGGGGTGGTTAACAGGATTGTTAGTAATGATTATGGTATATCTAGCATTCTGTTTGGACAAAAATATTTATACTATACTAACAAAGAAAATGTTGAATAGAAATCTAAAGGTATTTACATTGACGTTCACTCTATTACCACAACAAAATAAGGGAAAAATGTGTTAGTGAGAGGGAATATATGATGAAACTACTGAAAACAATTTAAAAAGTATTGCGTTTTTTTCAGATATGCTAATTATTCCCAAAAAAATTACGCATGGTTTGTTTTTTCTTTGCCCTCTGCTTCTGTCAATTATGTGAATTATAAATAAGTTAACTGAAATTGAAACAACTTTATATTATTACAGTATTATTTTATGAAAAGTCAAATAAAATAATATATGATTCTGTTTTTTTTTCATTTATATAGGCATGATAAACGAGTACATTGTTTACCTGATGGTAAACGACCCATGACACCAGACATCTATAAAGAAAATTGAAAATAAACAAACAATATGTGAATAACTTATGTACCTGTAATTGGATCCCTGTATACCTTTTTTTATTAAATTACAGAGAGTACCAAACGAGCATACAGTTCACTGATGGCGAGTGATTCTGGCCCATGACATCTACGTTCATCCTTGACAAGGAACCATAACGCAGATGTGTTGTCACTCTTAAGGACTGAGATGGACTGCCTCGTCACCAGTGATAAATGTCTCCGGATGCCTACACTCACCAGACGAAACACAGCAGCATTGTGCTACTATTTCACGCTAGTATTCTGTAAGAGCGTGGTCCTACCGCGGTCGAGCTGACCCATTCATTCTGCAGCTAGAAACTGCAGCGTAGCTCCAATTTTTTTTTCCAATTCCAGCGTAGTACCAATATGAATCACCACTAATCGTACGAAACTTTATTCGTATTATAAGTATTTTCTAAAATAATAAGTAAAGTAACAGACTATATAAATCCCACTGCTGGGGATAGGTCTCCCCGCCAGGTATTGGTTCATAGTCCACCGCACGTCTCCACCACGGAATGGTTTAGCGTGTCTTCGAATATTTTTTTTAAAATTATTTCGCAGACATGTAGTAAGTGTCTTCACGATTTCCATCATGTGGGAAATCCGAACTAAAAATTGAAAAAGTACCGGCTGAACTAGATTAGCACTGTGAGTTAAAAGCGATCGCCGAAGTCACCACTCATGTCATCATCAGCCTGTATCAGTCCACTCTTGGACATAGGCCGCTGCCATGGCACGCCACTGGGCTCAATCTCCAGCTCTTCTCCTCCAGGCTCTGCCCGCTGCCCTGCGAATATCATCGCCCCACTTAGATTCGAAGCACTCTACACTTCGTTTGGCTATTCGCGGTCTCCAGTCTGCCCCAGCAGACATCGATCCTGCGGTTAAGTCACCACGCCTGCTGAATTTGTTTTTTGTATAATTTTATTCAATGTAAGCCCTGATATAATAAGAATTCTTTTATCGTTTAGTTATTTATTATCAATTTTATTTATGTCGTTTAGTTATTTATTATCAAAGTTATTTATAATCATTATTTTTCGATATTGTGTTCAAATAGCGAAGCGTTTAGTACTACCTAATAATCTATAAGAAACAGGAAATATATTTTTTTAGGTTGGTAACATTTGCATGATGCTCAAAGTTTGTATATATGTACATATAGGTATTAAATGCAGCACCAATCATTATTACCATTACGTTGGATAATATACCATCGATTTACATGGATATCTATGCCCTTTTGAAGCAAATAAAAATCTTTAAATCTTTTCTTAAGTGTGCTTCAGTAGAAAAGGTTCAAAGAAACTCATTCATACATAATTGAATTATTTAATATCAAAGGAAAAATATCCAATAAACTTGATTACGCAGACTTCGATAAATCAATATTTTGGAGAAAATACATATACCTAAAAACCTATTGATTTTTTTTATTTATATATATAAAGCATTAATTAGCAATGCTATTAACTTAACTTATATTCCGGAGATGGTTCAAATCAATATTCGAATGGTGGATTCGAACCTATGACCTTAAGTTTCGTAGACGGTACCCTAAGCCAACAGGCTATTTTTTTGTTTACAGTTTTAAAAAGACGCAAAAAAACTACATCACACGGCCTTGCACATCTATGTACCCGTACTGTATCACCCTTAGCTTTGTAAACAAAAATTAAAGTATTTATTTTCAATTACTTACTCAATGCAATTCTTGGTTGATTTATAGATGTTACGTATTTTATACCCATCACTTATCATTAAAAATATTAAATGGTCATAAAATCTACTGCTACCAACTGCTGAAACATCAGTTTGAAACAGTACTTTAAGTCCTTTCATTTTAAAAATATTTATGTGTCGACGCAAAGCCATCCAGTTATAGATTTGGGTTATATAATAGTTATTTATTGTAAAGAATACATTATTTATTATATTGATACATTAAAATGACTTTTTTAATATATCAATGTAATAAAAGCCATTAAATAAAAAAAAAACATTTAATTATTCATTATTTATTCTTAACAGTAATTTAAACTTGTTATGATAAATATAAATCATTATTATGATTAATAGAAGCTAAACTGTTCGTTTGTAATGTTTAATCAAATCAATTTTGGTAACGATGTTATACTATTGGTAAGATAAAACAGCAAATATTTAGTTTGGTGTTTTAGCTTTAAAATAAGGATTTAACATTAATTAAGAATTTATATTAAAATTTGTAACTGGACACAAATCCCTTCACATGAGAGTTATGATGTTGACTCAAATTGTTATGATTGATTTAAAAAGTATCTCCGCCATCTTGAGGTATGGGCCACGGATCCTTTAGTTCTGTGAGCCCTGTGTCCGATGAAGTTGTAAAAGCCGCATAGGCTAACAGCATCAACATTAACAGAATCTAGATTGAGGGATGATGCATTCGGAATGCTCGGACTGGCAGACTGAAGTTTTGGAGCAGTCGTGGTGAAAGGATTAAGAGCGGGGCCCTGTAAGTGCTAGACTATAACCATTTTTATTGTAATCCTTTGAGTTAATAATTAACTGCAAATAGACGTTTCGTGTGGATTTAGCTGTGCGCGATGAGCAAATTAAATAATGGAAACGGTGACGTTAGCCATAATGATATCACTGTTTCTACAAATATAGATAATGTTTCCCCTTCGTTTTAAGTAATAAATAGTATAATATATTAAAGTTAATATGAAAAAATTAACTTGCAACTTGTTATTTTATTGACGCTGTTACAAGACTTCAAGGACCAAACTTGTTTTATAAATATTTTCTGAAAAATACTTTTCTTTTATAAATGTATATTCTAACAAACGCAAGAGCATTAAATATTATAGTTTCCTTATCGATACGATCTAATAAGTTACGCGTGTCGTGATAAAACTACGGAGCACCTATAACGTAGCTAATGCAAAAGGCTCGACTGGAAAAGGACCAAAATTTCACGAAATATCTGGGTAAAATAGTATGTATGGTAGTTGCAAGAGACTTTATTAGTCACGTGGCATCCGATCATAATTCTCAGGGGTGAAAACGCATCTACATTTTGATTCCTTATTCCTATTTATGAGGAAATTCGCTGGAATCACTTGCCATCATAAAAACTATCTGCTCGATTGTAGAGTAAGAGTAAGTTTATGGGCAGCAAAAACTCCATGCTCATTTGTCACACTTTGTTTCATAACAAAGTATATATATATATATAATATGTGTGTAGGTAAACTACATGATACCTCACCATTTCTGTATTAAAATCCTCCGGTGAAACAAAGCAATGCTCTATGCCATTATCTATCCAGACCTAAAAAAAATATAAAACCCATACCGTTTCACTCCAGTTAGTTCAATCAAACAAGACATCAATCACTACCATTGTCCATTGCAACTCATTCTATCACCAATGTTCTACCGTGGATGTCTTCGTTGCAGATTCACATATCATCATATCAAAAGATTTATCATATTTAATTTTATATCAATTTCCTCATTGTTAAATAGGTAGGTGATCACCTCAGCCATGACACTAATCGTCACATTCATAACACTTAATGTGTTTCTAATCGAATATCTCATTATCTACAACTGCATTACTCGCGAAACACATTAATGACGTCATCGGCGACGTCAGGACCTTGTAATATTATTGCTATCTAATAGTCTAGAATGAAATCATTATACTTGAAAATCGATCTTCGTTTCTGCTTCAATTTATTTTATATATAAATTATAAACAAAAATATAGGAATGCTCCGAGAGGCTTGTCGAATTTATTTAAAAATAGTATCAGAACTTGCTGGAGATGAACGACGAAGCCAGCATTCAACTGGCTACACAGTTTTTTTTTTATAAATTTTTGAGGTAAATTTTCAAGTTATCCGAGTCCACATAACGTGTTGTGGGTAGCTTTTCTAGTAATTGACAGTTATTAAATATCTTTAACTAACAATTCAATTTCTATATTTAATACCATATTATTTAATTTAGGTTAAAAATCTATGTTGTTATTTACTCGTAATGACAACATAGACGCTTCTTATTTTTGTATCGTTCTTGAAATTCTACAAAAGAGTGGCCTGTCCCCTATCGCTCGGACAGTACGATGCGAAAGTCATTCCTAAGAATGACGATAGTTTATTTTCAATTTTATTTTTGTGAGTACACTATGTTTTTTTCCCCCCGATAATGTATTCAACATCAGCCTGCTGGAAGAGATTTTCATTGTAAAATAAGCTGCGCCTTTGTACATATGTGCCTTTCTTATATTACTTCCTTTGTATAAATGCTTTGTGTATATAAAAGTTAAATAAATAAATAAAATAAGATCTCCGACTTTTTCTGTCGATAAACGCTTTCTATTGATACTACATTAATATTTTACGCCGTTATTACTCCTCCTTAGCCTCCTGTCTAGCCGACCTATTTACTACTGTCACGAAATCTACTAAATGTATAAAACCAAGATATTGTGGTACGAAGTTAATTATTTTGTGTAAGTTACTTGTTATTCTTAGAATAAGATATTTACTAGAAATCAATTTGAATCTGGTTCAACGGCTTAAGAAATGAAATGACAATGACATAGAAAAATATTACATTTATAACATTGAATTAAACTCCAAAATTGATTCAAAATCGCAAAGGGAACTATAGCGTTTGTTCGGTGAGTGTCGATTGTACGATTCATGTCTTCTACCGGTAAACCAGTAGTTTCAAGATCCAAGAACTTGTGCGGTGTTGGAATATTTAAAGGCTTAAAGTTATCTATAATATAAAATGCCTCTAGAAGAGAATAATTTATATTTGCAGTTGTTTACATATAAACATGCATTTTAGCTTAACCAAATCCTTTTCATTATATAAAACAATCATGTCAAACAATCATTAATAAATTATTCTTCTCACTGTTTTTTTTTAAATAGACTAAGACAGTATATTATCGGAACTATATTTCAAAACAATCTGTTATTAAGTAGATATTATATTTAGTAAAAAAAGTTACCGGTTAATAATACTTTTATATATCAAATATTATTTTATTTTATTTCTTATTTCAGCAAAATATAAAACATTCAAATTATAGACTATTCCAACTCTAATTCTACTTTATTTCTATTTTAAGTTATTTGAGAAATGAACATATAATCAAATAAATAAATAAGACTATTTGAAATATCGTCAAAAAAGTTCGTTCGAATGTTCAAAGAGAAAAAGTCAATTAACATCCGTAATCGTGACGAATATTTTTCTCAAGGCTTTTTATTTACCTTTTTAGCTTTTTCGTTGTTGTCACATAAAAATGGTTGAGGAATAATGATTGATTTTAACAATGTAATTAATTTTAAGTGTTAAATAGTAAATAGAGAAGCACATTTGAATCGAATGCTAGATGTTGAAAATATTTGTTTTCGTTATATCTATATTTATCATAAAATTTGTTTAAAATAAAGTTTTATTCATTATCTTGTCATTAGATGATCATGTGGCGTAGTGGTTAGAGCCCTGGCCGCTGCGTCATAGGTTTCAATTCCCAGCCTAGGTACAATATTTGCGTACAAGTAGGTACATTTGCAGCTAATTTTAAAGGTCATCGATCTATATGGAACATTCTAGATATGACTCAGCCACTCGCCCCAATCAAATGCCTCGTCATCTAATTAGTGACGCGCATGAATGGATTAACGAGATTCCCACTGTCCCTATCTACTATCTAGCGAAACCACAGCCAAGGGAACGGGCTTGGGAGAATCAGCGGGGAAAGAAGACCCAAAATGTATTTCAAGTTAACCCATTTATCTTACAATTTTGTAGTCATGTTATAGAACTTTTCACCTTATTTATAAAAAGAAAGTTATCAATTTAACTCCTATGTTTTTATGTGCATGCAATAATACTACCATTACCATGTTTGTCTAAAATATTACATTTCCATTCAAAGATTAAGGTTGAGGATTATTAAAACCTATAGTTGTCGTATAACTTGATGATAAATAGTGAAATAGCCAATAAATATAGTACATATCATGCTGGGCATGGATCTCGTCTTTATTGAATGTATGATCATCAAATTCATATATCATTGACATGTAATATTGTACTTAATAACTCAGTTATACAGGTTTCCTTTCAATATTTTTCAGTTTATTTAAAAAAAATATATTTTACTATAACGTTGGCAATTTTGATCAATTAATTTATTAAATTAATAAGCATCTGATATATTTCGCATGGGTACCGTGTTAGTAATCGGCTTTTATTAAATAATAATTTTAATTAATTTATTTTTAAAAACCTAATTGCCACTGTCAGATTAATTAAAAATATTGTGGCATTATGGAATACATAAATTGATTGTGAAATGGCTATTGAAAAATATCCAAATGTTGAGGTCATAAAATTATTAGCCGTGCCATTTTATTCACCATCGTTTATAATAATTATTTACACGATTTCCAACTTACTTTTTATAATAATTAAAAAAAAATCTTAAAAAAGTTTTGTTCTTCTAACTAGAATCCACCTTCCGAACCTGTGGTAGAGTAGTTGAACTAGTTTGTTGGTAAAAATTAAACTTTAATACTTCATTTTAGTTTCTACAATTTTTTTCTTTCTGTCTATATGAATAAACTATATTATGATGTTAACCCAATTATGACAATTGAATTGATTTTAATGGAACAAATAAATAATAATGGCAGGGCATTTCAAATAATTCCAACTAGCCTTTCGACTTTCGACGGATAAAATAACAAAAAATTTTCAAACACATCAGTTACTTATCCGAGTGCCGGTAAATTAATGGATAATAACTTTATAACCGCTCGGCGACTAAACGAGCCTCAATTCAATGGCTCGGTTAGTTTTCAATAAGCCGAGTCGGCCACAGAACCCACGCGATGCAGACCGCTGCTTATGATACACGAAATATGTTTGACAAGGCTCGTGTGACGTAAGCGTTACGTCGGTATTTTACAAAAACGCTAGTTTGGGTAAAAAAATATAACTTATCAACATAAATATTCATTTTAGAGAAATAATCCAAAATATTTAGTTGAAGATATCCATTTACCAGTGCATTAATAAAATACCAGAAGCTTGTAGCGTGGTAAAAAAAATATTAATACTTTAAAATCCTAACTATAGCGAACGCCCTTTTATATTGGGTGTCGCCCTTTTGCGAATTTTGCCCAATGGCATCGTCTTAAGATTGACACTTCAACTTTTACCCTCGTATACTTCCACTGATACATAAAAAAAAATACTGTAGGGTCCCAGAAACTAACAATTCTCTCAAAGTCCCCTCAAAAACCTTAAAAACCTTGTCAAATTGGTTTTATAACATATTCTCTGTCTTATCGCATTCTTTGCTATCTTCCTATTATTTTTGAGTGATTTGCTATGTATGTACGTTATGGAGTAAATTACATAATACCAGTACACATGTCAAAGTCTAATAACGTTTATTACATATATATATATTTGTTTGTAAAATTATTTAAAGTTATTTATTGTTATTACATGTTGACTTTACTTAATATTAACTTGACATTTCATTCATTTGTTTGCTGTATCCTCTAAGTAAAGCTTGATTATATCTACCGTTGTCTTCGGTACTTCAGAGGGCATGTTATGCCTTCGATCTCGTTTTATGTCTTAAGATATCAGCCGCTATTCGTTAAGATGAGATGTAGAAAAATACGTAATTATTATTTAAGCAAAACAAATATGTCTTAAATATCATTACGGTAACATTCTTCAGAATCTACAAATATTGTAATGTAAACATTTAGGCACACTGTCCAAGACTTAACAATAAACGTTTAGGAACAAAGTCGTTTTGTTATTGTAACTTCATGTCACGTCAAAGATCTTGCTTTATTCCACCAAACAATTGAAGTTTAATCTTCCTCGTCATTCACACGGACTTTTGTATCTTACTTTTTATTCACGCGTCAAAACACGTCGCACCCAATTACTTCGGTTCGGGATTTCAATTCTTAATACGGTCGGTCATTTCCTTTTGCTTTGCGAATGGTTGTTAATGCAAGGGTGTGTTACTTCCTCGTTAGCAACGAGGTGCATGGACTTTTGAATATGAATCGCGTCACAAATGGGATTAGCTTTTAAATATACTTTAATTGGGCCCCTTCCGTTTGAAGATTACGTATGCTTCCTAAGGCTGATGCGATTGGTGGTGTCTTTGATGGCTTAGTAAATAGGAGGGTTCTTGTGTTTTTACCTGTAATGAGTACGAAGGTGTTACGAATGAAAAAATGTTTACTTCAACAATTTAACGTTCGGTTACATCAATCAGTAGTAGCTAGTACTTCGATACTACTTAGCATACTATAAAGCAAGAATTTGCTTGTGTTAGAAAATTCTGTACATTAACATATTTAATTCCTATGTATGATATGTATGCGTGTGCGCTTGTGATTAATAGGTTATTTATAGGTTAATATGTAGATATTTTATATTATTTCTAGATCTATTCTGACCGTTGCAAGGACGCGCTGCCGGAGAGGAACTTCACGTTCTGGGAGTGGTTCTACATGGTGGTGAAGGTCACCAGGGACTACCTAAGAACGCTGTGGTGTGATGGGTGAGAGTGCATCTTCTAGAGGAGTTTACTTTGTGTTTTTTTTTTATATATTGAAAGAATAGATGGAAAACGATCAAGCTGATCAACTGATGGTAAGGGACCGCCGTCCATGGACATCCGCAACACCACAAGAGTCACAGATGCCGTCCTTTAAAAAAAGGTGTAGGCACTTCTCTTGAAGGTCACTAATTCGTATCTATAAGTACACTCGCGTGCTATAAGTACACTCGTGTTCAAATTGAGTTTTTAACCTTTTTGTTTAAAAACAAACAGCAACGTAGCTCTGTCACCGCTTCTATATTATTGAGCTAGACCGGAATACTCAGAGTGGTCAATGGATCTTGCTACGTGACAGACGCTACGAACGTGTTCCGTAGCGAACAACAGTACCGCGCTACGATGTGCTAATCCTACGGAATAATTCCATTGTTTGCTATTCTTGTGTTTGTAACGATTACTTCGTCCGATAAATATTCACATAAATCCTCGAATAAAAATCCAAACGTTATTGCGATGCAATTAATAATAATTGCTTCAATTATTAATAAACTTACCATACATAAAAATAATGTTTTGCTATTACTAATTATTATTATTATTTTATTATTATGTTCACTGTTACAGTTCTGTGGTCAAAGATGCATAATCAACCTCTTCACATTTCACAGAAACGATACGATAGTATTATTGTTTATTTGTTGTGTTGGCTTCGTCCCGCAAAAGATAGGATTTCCTAGCTTCATTATAATGTATAATATTTTGAATTGGTTATTGATATTTTTCCCGAAATTTGCGAGTCCTCTGGTGCTGCGTATGTCCAGGGGCGGTGGTGATCACTTACCATCTGGTGTGCTGCTTGCTCATTTTACACCTAATCTATAAAAAAAAACAGTACTAATACTATAGCAACATTGAGCACTTTTTTATAATACTATTGGTGACAGACGAGCACACAGTTCACATGATGGTAAATGATGAATACAGGACACCGGGACGCACTACTACGATAACTCTTCAACAAAGATTCAAAACACATGCGTCTACATACCCGAGTTCTAAGATGGATTGCCACGTTTCTTGTAATTTGGTTTCCGGTTCATTACTCCATTGGACTAAAGGCCGTCAGCGCATTTGCCGATACTTTAACGACGTAGCGAAGACAAAGCTCGCACGCCGAAAGCAATACGCGTTAATTAAACGGACGCTATTGAACGTCTGACCGTGTATAATAACGGAGACTTCGCCCGACACAGTTTAATATTTCGACGACATGCACCGCTCGGCGCTTCGTCTAATATATGTATGTACGACTGCAGGTATGTGTATCCGCGTAACATCTTTGTCGGGCATTTTTGATAACAATCTGAAACAACTTTTCAGTATAATCTTTTAAGCTGTCCCATATTGAAAATAGAAATTGTAAGTACAAATAGAACGAATTAGTTGATACTATCTAAAAACTGTATTTTTGAGAATGTCGTAAAAATAATAGAGAAACGGTGGCCGAGCTACGCAGCAGGTAGTTTCTGCGAACTCAAATTTTTATCGGTTAGGAAATATCGCTGACGATAGTTGATTCTACAGAGTAGTTGTCAGTAGTGGATGTCTACGTTGTCTACGATCTACGTGTCCTGTCACGGAGTAACACCGAGCGTTGCACAGTACCTGTCGATCGGATTTGTTCCATTCAATGTATAAAAAAATACGCTTTCGCGTCGAGATACACGTTACCTTTAATGTTGTCGTAATACGGTTCGATACATTTAATATATTTGATCATTATATTGGAAATTATTATTTTTTAACTACCCACAAATCTCAATGCTATTATTACATTATTATTACGTAATGATAATGTTCGGTATGAAAATTTCTACATTTATAAAATCGCTACCTGTCAAGTGCATATTTTCAAGTTTAAATTATCCCTATACTTTGATTTGGGCACGTATTATAAAATTATGATAGTTTACAGATTCTAAATATCGATGCCAGTAATTTTCACGACAATCGATGTAACGATGCGATTCGAAGCATATGAGTAACCTTGAACATCACTCACTCAAATAGCACTGTTGACCGTACCCCTTGCCCCGCCAAAGAATCCCCATGTTTGCCGACCTTACTTACGTAGCTACCTGCCTTCCTATATAAGTTTGATCAATTATTGTGACTTATCTCCCAGAAGTATTTAAGGCTAGTTGATATTTATTTTTTCTTTATTTATAAAAATACGTAAGGGGATTAGTAATTGTATTGCAAGAAACGAACTACTAAAATAAAACAAACACCCAAACATCTAGTTCTTTCCAATCATAATAACTTAATCATATATTTCTCAATTTAATTAAAGGCGTTATTGATAAATACGATAAAAAAATATTTAGATTTGTTCTTAATAAATGTTCTACAAAAAAGATCTAATATTTTATCTCAAAGTGCACTACATCACTAGTCATGATAAATGACGTGTAACGAAGTACAGCATGTGCAGGTTAAGAAAAGTGAAGGCACCACACTCAACGAGATCTAAATAGCATCAGAATATAAAAAAAGACAAATAAACTGTCTGTGACCTGCTATGGGCCCTATCAACATGTTTGTAATTATTTGTTTTATTATTGAACTTGTTATACGTAACCATATATGTGTGCGCCGAGACCTAGAACAATCAAGAAGACAACTTCTTACTCAATAAAATACTCTAGGATATTTTTTTAATACTTATAAATTTAGAACAGAAACTTGTTCATTAAGAAGTGAGTTACTGATACAATTATTAGCTCAATCAAAAGGTTTGAAAAATATATTTAATCGTAAAAAAACTGTTAAAATTAACTATGCAAGTATGAGGACATTGCGCTTATTTTATAATTTTCCAAGAAATTATATTTGACACGATATTAGGTTAAATCATTTAACAAAATATTTAAGCCTAATTTATTTAGCGGCGCTCAATAAAAGCGTCGAGTATGCTTAATTAAAAATCAATGTAAATAAAGAACCGGAATCGTATAACCGCAAGGGCTTGTCATTGCATCCTAAAACAGAAGCTTGCACCCTTTGGGGCTTATACATTCCGTAAAGATGGAGAGAGAAACGACACCCCTCTCTGTTTGACGTGACGCCGTCGCGTATGGAGAAACGAACGTGTGTATTAAAGCGAGACAGACATACCGGTAAAAAAGCTTATCGTCATCAAGTGCATTAATGATGATTATCATAATTATCCCTTACTTTATACCCTTAATTTCTTTAAAGAATTTCCTAAAAAAATATCTGGAATACGTAATTCTTAATTTTGGCCGAAATGAAATAAATCTAAAAATTTCTTCTTTCTTTTCTTCTTTAAGTCCCGTTTATTGTAATTCAAATTATATGTATATACAGGTGTCCTAAAATTCTTTCATTTTGCCGTAAAATTAAGAACCTAACAAGAACTTGTTTGAACCAAAAACATTTTAACTGCATAAAATGGGTTAGCAAAAACTACCTTTTTTTTATCGGGGGGAAATCTTCTAAAGATACCCTGCCTCCTGGGGGAGAGATAGGGTTATGTGGTATTGCTAACCACTAAAACCCCCCCGGTGGCCATCCTCAGTGCATTGGGAGGGGCTCCAGGACCTCCGGTGAAACGCACCGGTGCCCTTCATCTCAGTTCTCAAGGATGTCTTAACTGCAGCATTGAATCTTTATTTAGGGTGGACGTAGGTGTTTATGGGGAGAGTTAATATTACTTAAAATAAGGTGAAGTGTTTGATAGTTAGTCACTATAATTTTTATTAGAAATTTACTAGTATATTTAAAATCCCTACTTTATGCCAACAGAAATTGGTAGACGTGATTTATTTCCAAACGTAACAAGCGTAAATACTTACGAATACTGGTTACAAATTTTAACGAGTGATTTTTGTAGGTTAAGCACTCATTGTTAATAGTCGACAGTACCGTGGCAACTTATTAACGCGCACGCTTTTTCGATACGCTATTGCTAGTGAGTTCGATCCAATGATGGCCACAATAATATTGTTAGTTAAAATTTTAAGTACTAATTTATGACATGTGGATCGGTGAAGGGATTCATTTTGGTCTAAGAAATAAATTTTAAAAAATATGTATTCCGTGGGGAACTACGCCCAACTTTAGAGAGGTCTACGACAAACAGTGGGTTTCTTATGTATGTAGGCTTTACTTAAGTTGGGCAGGATTGAAGCTTTTATATGTATATATTTATTTAACATTATTATTTTCAAGAAAGTAACTTTATTAACAATATCTATTTATTTTTTTAATATTACAAAATTGAAACTTATAACTAGAAATCAATAAGTTCTTGTCTGCGGATATTTGTAGATTGAACATTGCACGTAGGAAGGTATTTAATATACTAACAATATTTACTCTATTAGCGAGTACATTTATAACAACATCCAGCGGCTAATTGCGCAGTTTATTTTCAAATATCTGGGTTAAAACCGTTGGGGTACAGTTACCATGCAAGAAAGGTACAAGTGTAGTGTTAGAAACATGGGACATACACAAAACACACCCTTGAATGCAAAGTTTTGCGTTGCACTAACATTATTCTTCGGTTGTAAATTGAACATAGGAGCCGTGACTCGAAAAATCAAATATTAATACCACAACGTCACGAGACCGTCCAACATATGCATTTATAACATTTAGGCACGCTTCAAATTAAAATAAGTATTTCTTGCATCCACAATATATTCTCTGCTCACCGGAACGGTAGGCTGATAGAGAATGCCTTTTGGCATTAAATCCACCTTTTTGTATAATGTTTGTTTTACTTGTGTAAATAAATAATAAATAAATAAATGTGTAAATGCGGGGAACCCATTTACAGGTAACGAGGTATTCACTGTACAGATCTTGAGACCTCTATAACTGGTGATGAGGCATTCCATCTCAGTCTTCAAGTGTGACAATACATCTGCACAATAGTTTCTTCTCAAGGATGAAAGTAGATGTCATGGGCCACGGGAATCACTTGCCATCAGGTGAACTGTGTACTCGTTTGTTACTCGCACTTTTTTAAAAGAATGCTAGAAATGATTTTAACATTACTTACATTCCGGTTAACAACACCAACTAAGCTTAAAATGCTTGTGTTAGGTGAAGGTTTACGAAAATAGTCAAATGGCGGATTCGAACCTACAACCTTAAGTTTCGCAGACCGTATCCTAAACCATTAATCTATTGACGACAAACATAGCAATATCTGTTACTACCTCTTTTCCTACTATCGTAATAACTGTGTTTCGTCTGGTGAGTGTAGGTATCTGGAGAAATTTATAACTGGTGACGAGGCATTCCATCTCAGTCGTCGAGGGTAACAACGCATCTGAATTATGATTCCTTGTACAGGATTAATGTAGACGTCACGAGGGCCGCAGGAATCACTTGACATCAGGTGAACTGTATGCTCGATTGTTACTTCTAATGTGATATTAAAAAAAAAGTTAAGCTGTGTGATTGTTTGACAATTCTAATATTAGATAGGTTTTTCTGCACCTTACGATAAAGCATTTTTTTCATTAAATTATGGTAACAATTAATCTGATAGTTCGTGATTCCTGGTCCATTCCATGACACCCATATTCAACTTCGATAAGGAATCATGTTGCCGATTTCAACTCTGAGGACTAAAATGGAATACCTCGCATCCATACTCATGTCTATGGAGTTTCCTTTAAAAAATTGACGACACAAAGTAACTCACTCCTAGCTAGTAAAGTAAAGTAAAGTAGGTTTACAATATTTTTTTTTTATTATGCTTTGCTAATAAACACACGCTCGTCTGTTCTGTCGCCCGCGTCGCGTATTTGTTTGTTAGTTTTGACGTCACAATGGAGGCCAAAAAGCACTACCGCACAATGTTGCAAGAGGCAAATCGGCGGGTGTCTAATGCACCATACTAAAATACATTCGAGTCCTCGGATCTGTCAGACACTTTGAAGCATTAAGCCGACCTATCAGCTTACAGCTAAAGTATATCTATAGACTACTACTCTTTAAACTTGGAATCATTCGCACAAGATAATTGAACTGTCTTTAGTACATAAGTTTCACTTAGTAGTATCGTCGTTGAGGGTAGAATGATACAACACGGAAAACGGTTTAATGCACTTTCACAGAGTTTTCCGTTGGTTGTTGTAGGCGACGTCGTAAAAGCTGAGACTCTGTGGGTGGGGAGAGTCCCAACGGCGGGCAGAATTCGTCCACACACATCTATGTAAGGCCACTCCGGCTCTTTCAAGTTCATCTTCAATAATATCCGGGCTTGGGGCACATCTACCAGCCTCCATGACGCCATCTGTTGGTGATAGTGAACGTTAATATTACAGGTGCGCATGATCTATCGCCCGCACGTGTGAGCGGGACCTCAAGCTACGAGACGTAGCGGGCTACGACTTATTCATAATGCAGTACCATTGCAGGTAACTAATGCTACATGACTGGATCAACTCGCACAGGTTACGACCTACTAGTACACACTAGCATAACACCATACGACACACAACAGCATAACGTCGAATCTCTGATGCGATGTTAATGTCTGTTAATGCTGTGTTTCCAGGATTATATCTATTCTTTCTTTTGATTAATTTTGATATTAATTTTGTTTACAGTTCCTTAATCGGATAAGTAAATGAAAAGAGCGAAAGTATATGAAGCAGTATAAAATGCTAGCAATAAAAAATTAAAGGTTATTTATAACATTTCGAATTCTGGATTCGATTGTCAGCCAATATAAGTGAATCATAAATTACGATTTGAGATCTGTATATGTTAGGTATATACTGTGCATGTATCGAAACATACTTACGATTTTATAATACATTCATTACGTCGGATTAGGGTAAAGGGACGAAAAATGAGGTCGCGCGGCTTCTTCACACGCGCTCAAGCGCGCCACTCCATTTCACTTTTACGCCCAATTATTCCATCTATTATTTTCGTATAAACATCCTTATTTACGATGCATATATCCTCGCCTCACCCGCTTTTATTGCCACTAAAGTATGAAATTGTGCATTAGTAAGCCTTTCACATCCGACTGCATATAAGCATATAACACGAGATTTAGTTTTGGCGGGTGTTTTGTGTTTTTATGACGATATATGTTATAGCTGCAAGTCATTCTTCGTGTTATAGCCATTTGCCACTTTGTTTGCTACTTCCAAATCTCGTGACCCGCGTGTTAATATTATAATTTAGGATTTCTCGACTTTTATTGTAAATTACTTAAGCTTGGCCACGTTTATCTGCGACACTTTAATAGTCTGTTCCAAATTTTAATGAAACAATGTAAATCATATTGTAAAAGTGTAGTCAAAAATGACTATTAAAGTTTGGAATTTATGAAATGTCAATATTCCAAATAAAAAGAGAAATCATCACCATACTCTTAGAATTATACAACAATAATAAGCCCCTTTAAGAGACAGATCAAAATAAGACCTGCATACGAAAGATTTGTCGAAAAGAATGTGTTTTAATGTAGTTTTATAAAATCAAATATAACCATGCAACAACAACACGAGCAAAAACACTAATAACTAACTTGTTTTGTGTAAATAAACAAAACAAAAACAATCAAAATTATTATGATTTTATAGTCAAGAGGGTAGGGTGGCAACATTTTTTATTTAGCAGCCCTCCGACAATGTTTGACTGCCTGATTCGAAATAGATTAAATTGGACACAATTTATAGAATCTGTGTTTATTAATAAAAACTTTTTAATTATTTTTCAAATAATTTAAATAATCTCATTACATTATAAGTGGATAAAATTTGAAACGAATTTATTTTATAAAGATGAATTCGGCACTCGCTGTAATGACGTGCTTTAACACAACTATGTAGCGTATATACTAAACGAGTTAATTTATATACATTGAAATTCAACGAACCGCCATTATTGAAAATATATATAAAAGCAGTCATAATACAGATATATTACGATTGCTTTTCAAATATCAACCTTGATTGATATTAGCGCAGTAATCGTTTACCATCAGGAGAATGGTGATGCTGAGAAAAAAAAATGTAGCAAGAGTGAAACATTCTTCGAGGAACTAAACCTTGTTTTTTTAAAACACAAACCATATAATTTATATTACGTATATTTCTTTTACAATCACTAAGTGGCATTATTCCGTTCTGACACAATTGTTTTATAACCGAATCAACGGTGGCCATAGGAGTTTGTGCGCGTTATCGATTGCTCGTTAGTTTTACAGAGTGCTTGTGTATTTGTTGGTAAAGGTGACTATTAATACGCAGTGTAAAACGACGCCAAGTCGAGGTACGGGGTCGTACCGTGTGCGATCTGTGGAGGGAGGGGGGGAGGGGGAGGGGAGCCGTAAGAGATGAATGTGGTCAGAATGTTGGACTTGTGATGGAGGGGTGTAGTTTGTCTAGTTTCCAGATGCAAAATGAATATAATAGCAAAGCTTATATTTAATATCTGAAGTATGGTGTGTGAGGGAATCTGTGGATTCAATTACAGGTGATTAGGCATATGTTTGTGGGCCGCAGTAGTCACTTACCACCGCGTAAAACTACTGACACTCGGCGTCTTCGACTATTTCTATACAGTGATAGATTAGATTTTATAAAGCGGTAGTGCCACGTCGCATCCAGTTACTAGCCGCAGTGTGACCAGAACAGATCCAGGATGCATTACCATTATGCTATATCACGCTGGTATTCTGTGAGGGCGCGGTCCTATCTTGAAGACTTCCTAAATAAAGAATTATATGTAGATTACGTTGTTACTCCTGACAACTAATATCACACCTTTGTATTTTTTTATTACATTGAGAGTAACAAACGAGCACACAGTAAATGATACCTGCGGCCCATGAAATCTATATTCCTTTATTTAAAATATATTTGCATATTTTGTAACATAAACCATTGTGATTAAGTGAAAAACAATATATAAACTTAAAGTCATTACACACTGAATATTAAATATGTAAATAACAAAGCGAAATTTTTTGTCTGTTTCAAAACCGTAATCCTTCTTGTATGGTTGTCGGGATGTCATAGTGTTAAAGAATCACATAAAAACCGTTACTTCTTGTTGTTTGTGTGACCCCCCGCCCTGTGAATACAACTTTATTTATAATAGAGGGCTAGTTATTAATTAATTGAATATTTTTTTAATTATTTAATTTCACTATTATTACATATAAATTAAGATGAGTCAATAACTTAATTGTTTAGGGTTCATTCTTCGAAGCTTTAGATCATAAGTTGAATCCGCTGTTCGAATATTGTAGTACACAACCATTAAAAATTCTAATAAACTTCTCATAAAATTTTGCCCACTGAAACTAAATGGCAACATTTATAAAAGCTGGATTCAACCGCCAATGTAGTACGGCACTGAATGATGGGCACCAAAGGTGTCGATTGAAAAGCGCATACGCTCGTCAGAAATTAAAATGTCCAGATGAATGTGTGGTGTTATTAGAATGAACAAGATGAAAAATGAATACGTAAGAGGAAGATTAAAAATTAGACATGTCATGGATAATTTGAGGCACAGGCTGATGATTATTGTTGGATGATATCAATATATTTTAGTGCGCGGAATATATTATAGTGCCGTGAACATTTGCGGAAACAGAGGCTCATTATTCGTCCTCCTTCCCTATTCCGAAGTAATGCATGTGCAATAAGATCGGAGGAAGGATGCCGTGTCAGGGAATAAAGTCAATGAGAGAGAAGGACCAAGAAAAAGATGGATTTTATGAAAAATTATACGAGAAATGTAGCAATCGATGAGCATTTAACGAAAAACCCAAACCACACGTAAGTACCCCGATTTTTTTATTAAACCTCAGAGTTGAGGCAAATTATTGCAAAATATTATTATTACTTTAAATTATGAACATTGAAATTAAAATAAAATATTACATTTATCTGTATTGTTTGTTATTAAAAACAATTGCCGTCTTTATTCTACCGCAAAATGTACTACCATAGACTAAACGCACATAGGTGTCTTTAATCAAATGAGGTCAATTCGTTTTGTTCTGTAGACAATGCGTTGCGGTTTCAAATAACTGTACCTAATCCGTATTAAGTATTGTTTGCTTTAGCAATTATTTTCATAGAAATAATATACACAATTTCACACAACAAACACAAATTCGTTCACTGATGTATAGATACCGGAAATCAAAGTTATAAATTAAAAAGTAATTGATAACAATGATCTCGGAAATATGAAACATATTTCACTCTCTCCTTTATAAATTCCATTCAGTAATTCCAAGATCTATGGGTAGATTTTCGTTACGCAAGAACCACGGTGCACCGGTGGCCTTGCGTATGAAGCGATTTTGTACCTGAAGTCGGTGAATGTGACGCGGGGAGGCATGCGCCTGCGCAGACGGGGCTTGCGTGTGTCATTGTGGGTCGAGTGCACGCTTTGTATAGTGTCGTTTTATTACGCAGGGACATGTGTGTACTTCTTTGTATAACATCAATGTGGTCTTTGATTTCACCAAAGCGGGAAAATTATATAATTTAATAAATAAATATAATACAGAGAAAGTTATTTAATAAATAAATAAATCATATAATAATTTAAATTTTAAATATTATCAATATTAACTTTTATCTCTTATCCCCACACTGGCCATACGAAACACAGCAGAGTTGTAATTCCACGCTTCTATGATGAGAAGTATTTATTAATATTTTTTTACTTATTAATAAAATATTTATTACTAATGTTTAATGTCTAAAAATGCTACATACATACATATGTGTACAGAACGGATTTTACTGAACGTATAACGTTCGTCCGTTACGTCGGTCGTCTTACCTAAAAAAAAAGTCGCGCGAAAAGTCGATTTCTTTTTTTAAAATAATATTAGGGTTGACAAGCGAGCAAACAGTTCACCCAACGGCCAGCGATGATATTTGCTCGTACATCCATGCTAAACAATGATTCAAGATGCATCGCTGTCACTCCTAAGAACTCGAGGTCCTCAATATCCTACACTACGAAACAGAACAGTATTATGTTGCTATCAAATCAAATCAAATCAAAAGAAGCTTCATTCAAGTAGTTTTATACACAACACTAATAAATCGTTAACATAGCTGCACCGCTTCGGAAGGCAGCTGCTACCGGGAAGAAACAGCAAGAAACTTTACTAGTTGCTTTTGTTTTTTTCAAGTTGCAAAATGTCCAGGATATGTCCAGTATTCAGTTCAAAGCTTAACTCCAAATATATTTTTCAGTCAAATATTTAGACAAATATTAGTAAGATTTTATTTGATTAATTGATTTAGAACCAATATATTAATAAATTATTATTTACAGAATTTCTTTAAATATGCGTATGCCATTGCTCAAGAACGATGTCTGTACTTTTTTAAAAAGAAAAATATTAGTAGCAATTTTGTTTTTTTTTTCTTGTTTGCCCGGTCGTGCCGACCAACTCATGCACCGTCCTTTTTTTTTGGGCTGGTGGCCGCTGTTAGCCCGAGGGCTTTTACAGTTTCGCCCGGTTGAACGACTTGCATATGTCGCTACATTTAGTGAAGGGTTGTCCAACACTGTGGGAGCCAATCAGACTCAGATCTCGCGCATCGACCATCGGTTCTACGAGCTATATGATCGGCCAATTGCTACTTCAATGATAATCCACCGCTGAACATAGGGTTATAGATTGTCATAAAGCAAAATCCTGAATCTTATCCAAAATTTGAAAATCTACGTTAAAGTTTCCAAACAGAATTTATTATGGGTTACGCATACGAAACTAAATAAACACATAAATCGGATTCCACCGTTCAAGGAGCGACGAGCAAGCGGCGACCTCGAACCGACGTCCCGGGATATTTAAGGCCCGAGTGGGCTGCCCACTGAGTCACGCATCATTCATGAGCCCGGAAACTCGTAGCTGACGCGAATAGATCGTTCACAAAGCATCCATAGTACGTGATGCTTGTGCTGCAAAAGTTTTTAGGGTTCCTTACGAAATTATCGGACAAGAACTCTTACACACTTCTACTGGAAACGTTTGGAAAACTTACTGTCTTCTAAAATTCTTTTCTTATGTTACACAGTTAGCCAGAGGACTTTTACAGCTTCACCGAGTTGAAAGATCGCCGAGTGCTTGGGGCACTCAGCCGAGATATTTATTTATGGGTAATCAGCACAAGGGTTCCCGAGAGGGAGCCTCGGTTTGGACCGTTACCCTCCGCGCGTGTAAGCAACTGACTCGAGGGTATATACTACCTTATATACATTTACCATCAGGTTTTCACAGCATTTCATAGCAGCGTAGGGTGGCGATACGGGAATCCAATTAGTACTAGTATAGTTACTTTCCAAAAAGTATATTAGCAATGCTATAAACGCTACAAACATTCCCGGTAATAACTCTGGTTATGATAGAAGATGGTTCACGGCAAGAGTTAGTATCACTAACCGTACCCTAAGCCATTATGCTATTGTCACATAATTATTATAGGTTAAAGAGGCATTGCATATCAGTCTTCAGGTGTTACACGTTTTACATCTTGAATCTTCCCCTTTTTTTTTTTTACCGTGGGGAAATCCTCATGGATACCCCTCCGATGCGGGGCCGTCGGAAGTATTATGCCGGACTCCTAGCAGCTAAAACCCAACGGTGTTCTCTTCTCGACACCCTTGGTCGGGACTACGGGAACTTAGTTCATCCCACAGCGCCAGTTCTGCTTACCAAAATTGGCCCACTTGGCACCGTCATCAGATCTCCGGCTTCATCGTTCGAGTAAGCCGGAGCTCTCACCCATTTAAAGTTTGAGAATAGGTTGAGGTCGTTTCGGCCCCAATGCCTCTAATCATTCGCTTTACCGGATGAGACTGTTCGTCATCGACGCCAGCTATCCTGAGGGAAACTTCGGACGGAACCAGCTACTAGATGGTTCGATTAGTCTTTCGCCCCTATACCCAGTTCCGACGATCGATTTGCACGTCAGAATCGCTACGGTCCTCCATCAGGGTTTCCCCTGACTTCGACCTGACCAGGCATAGTTCACCATCTTTCGGGTCCCAGCATCTCTGCTCAGAGCGCGCCTACATTCACGGATTGGAAACGAGACGCCTCGGGAGTGCGAGAGGCCGATCGAGACCGACGCTCCACCCTCCCTGAGCGCGCGACTAGCGCGCGCCTTCACTTTCGTTTTTCTCACACTCTTCTATTATCATGTATACATTAAATATATCTGTATTTACTCGTGTATGTATATTTTTATATGAGTAATTGTATATAATTCATATAGATTTCTCATATTTAAATAACTGTATATCCACTATCCTATATTTGTTAAGCAGCCGCTTTGTTTATTTAGGTTCCAGTAAGTGAACAAGAATTAAAAGGCAAGTCTAAAAAGAAAGATCTGGAAAAGAGCAAGAGTGGCGATGAAAAGGATGGAGAAAAGAGCCAAGCTAGTGCCTGCGAGGGAAAGGTGAAATGACGTGCTTATAAATTTGGATTTCAATGAAAATAAATACTATTATGATAAAACCTATGTAACCTAAAGTATGTATTACTTCTTCTTTCTCTTTCTTTCTATTTGTGGTACACAAACATTAGTTCTGAGCTAAATATCGAACCCAGAAAATCTTGATCATGTACTTTGACTATTAACCTAACCAGTTGTCTATCCAGAAATAACAAAAAAGTTAAACAACAAGTTAAACAGTCTATACCGGCAGACTTCACATGTCTATACAATATTTATTTTTAATTTATTTCCTAGACATGCAGGTGTCCTCACAATGTTTTCTTTAACCATCGAGCATGTGATATGCCATCACTTAGAATTGCAATTAAGAATTTCATTGCTGCCAGCACCTAACCAGTTGTTAATACAGAAATAGCAAAAAAAGTTTAATAACAGTATACTGTCAGACTTCACGTGTCTATACAATATTTAATTTTTACTTTATTTCCTAGACATGCAGGTGTCCTCACAAAGTTTTCTTTAACCATCGAGCATGTGATATGCCATCACTTAGAATTGCAATTAACAATTTCATTACTTCCAGCACCGAGGAACAGTAATTTACAATTTAATACTTATTATTATTTGTGTCATTCCAGGACACAAAGGAGAGCAAAGAAAAGGAGAAGAAGAAGCGCAAGATAAGACTGGAGATGCACATGGATTATACAAGCAGAAAATTTAAGTTTTTTTTTATGGTTAATTGTATTGGTCTTATAATAGTGTTGTGCATAATTAATTATACACAAAAATTATACAAGCAAGAAATTTAAAAGTTTTTTTTATGGTTAATTGTTTTTGTGTGTAATTAATTATATTAACATATCTAATTATACACAACAATTATACAAGCAGAAAATTTAGGTTTGTTTTTATGGTTAATTGTATTGGTCTTATAATAGTGTTGTTTATAATTAATTATACACAACAATTATACAAGCAAGAAATTTAAAAGTTTTTTTTATGATTAATTGTGCACATAGCTAGAACGTTAATATATTTCTGATTTTTGAGGGATTTTCAATATGAAAATATTTTCGAAAGTAAGAAAGTATTTTGGAAAACATAAAAGAAAATATTAAAACACCAAATTCCCCGTTCCAAGGATATTTGATTTTTGGAAAAATATTTGTTCCATTATGGGATTCGGATCCACCAAGATCGCTAATTTATTCCATCTACATAACTAAACAGAGAAAAACTTTGGACGGATGGGAATTTAAAAAAATTTAAATTAGTACATTCAACAGTTTCTGTTCAACTGCATGAGTAATGCCCTTCAGCCCATGACCACTCCATCCTTGTAAAAGAATTAAGATGGAACGGCGTTGTTACGTCGGAGAAATAAGATGGAATAGCTTTCTCCTACTTACTGCATCTCGGAATTCCTACAATTACCAACAGAAACGTAGCAGCGTTTTGTTGCTATTTCTCTCTGATATTCGGTTAGGGTATGGCCTTTTCCCGGTAGTACTGACCCATTCATACACAAGCTAGTGACATATTATTTTTTTGTCTAATATTAGCTTAACAACTGTTCTGTCTAATGGTAGAGTGCGATGTTAACGAGACGGTAGCACATTGATAAACCTCTGCATCTCATTTACTTTTATTTTGAAGAAGCCCAAGTTATATTCGGTGGGAAGGACTGTCGGAAGCAAATTTTATTCAAAGAATATATTCCATATATATATTTTTTTTAAATATTAGCAATGCTTTAACATTGCGGTATTCCGGTTAACCAGTTCAACTAAATGAAATGCTTGTGCTAGGAGATGGTTCACGACGATGGCCTAATGGTCGATTCGAACCTACAACGTTAAGTTTCGCAGACCAAACCATTAGTCATTCTTATAATAGTTATTTCACGAAATACCAGCATATAATAGTTGCATAACGCTGATAGACCCTTGTTACTGGTGACGTGGTATTATAATTTATGTAATATTTCTGTTTCAAAAGTATTTATTTTTAATGTAATTCCTTTGCAAGTAATTAATTCTTCAAGATCAGTACATTCCTCACCTTCATATATTTTCATCTTCGCGTATGTTAAAGTAATTTTTAGCATAATAGAATAGGTACAAGTGGGATAGTATTGGTTTATAGGTACAAACTTTCAAGACACAGATCTAAGATATTCATACGTCTGTGTCTTAACTAGTGACATTTCTAAAATTAGTTATACAACATGACTTACTATTTTGCTGTTTATATAAATAAAAAGTTTAAATAAAATGTAATTAATATTCTTAGAAATAATTATATTTATTGGTATTATATTCAAAGTTCCTTCTAAATATTTTATTGTATTATTAGTGATACATCTGATGTGATCTGCAAAAGTAAATGCAATTGTGATCAATCCGAAATACAAAAGTGACGTATGGTTGTTGACTCTCGGCGTCTTAACGAAAAAACAAAATAACATTAATATCCTTTACCTAACATAGAGGAATTGTTTCCAAGTTCCAAGGTAACAATAACATTAGAACATTAGATTTTACTTTGGGATATTATCAAATTTTAATCGATAATACAATTGAATAAAGCTGCTTCAACATCACCAATCATTTTAATTATATCTTGGGAAAGTTTTTCGGAATCTTTTCTTCACTGTGATGGAGACACCAGGCCTTTTCGCTCCTGAAAATATTTTTTTTAGTAAAGTTTTATTATAAAATGTGCGCATGAGGAGAGTTAAAAATAATAAAATATTTATATGAGTCAATAAGGGTCTCATCAACATCATTATCATCTCTGCTTATACGTAGTAACTTAGTCAACGTTATACGTAGTACGACGCAAAGATTTACTAGACGACTCCCCACTAAACAGAAAAGATACGACAATCTGTGCAAGTATGTGGTCCAGGTTGCTCACGATCGTGCTTTGTGGAAATCTGTAAGGGAGGCCTATGTCTGGCAGATGGTTCCAAGCACACAATTTACTTTGACGATGAGTGATCACTTTGACCTGAAGATATCTGAAGACATTCATCTTCAATGAAAAATGAAGATATAGGTATGCTGAAGTTTGGGTTATTTGATTCTCAAAATCTACCGTTTTGTAAAAATGAAGTAAAATAGCAGTTCAATTTTTATCTTATTAGAAATTTATAATATTGTCATGGATAACAATAACTTGTTTAGTTTGAAGCACTTGATACACATTCAAGTTTTTACAGTGGCAGAGCTACGCTGCAGTTTGTTTCCAGGCGCAGAATGAATGGATCAGCTCGACCGGGGTAGTACCACGCCCTTACATAATACCCGTGTAAAAAGGCAGCATAATGTTGCTGTGTTCCGTTTGTTGAGTGTAGGGATTCGGAGAACTATATTACTGGCGACGACGATTATGATTCCTTGTCAAGGATGAATATAGATGTCATGGGCCGCAGTGCTCGGTCCCCCGATGACGTCACACGAGTCTACAATCTCTAGTCTTTTTCAAATATGACAAAATATGCGGTGAATATCGTATTACAATTATCGCTGTAGTCGCTGTATAATACAGGACATAAGCATTATAAAAAATATTTAAATAAAAGTAAAGTTAAGCCTAATACAATAGGTAACAAACGAAACCCGATGATAAGTGATGACTGCGGCCATCCATCCTCAACTAAGAATCAAAATGGTCATACTTTGACCCCGTGGACTAGTGGAATACCTCGTTACCTGGGTCCTCGAATCTCTACGAAATACAGCAGCGTTAAACTGATTCTACGAGCACGTGCTCCTCCAAAATAAAAAATTTCCTTTTTTATTCATTTCATCATCATCATGCAGATTTCCAGACGACTTTTCGACTACCGCCGTGGCCGGGGTAAATCGATGCTTAAAACTCCAATCAACTATTGCATTAATTTCAACGCCCTAGATCGAACTAAGGTTGTTTGCGTACCGTGATATTACTAACTTTAAAACGAACAGAAGTTGTTTTCAATACACCAAGATGTGTTTTTAATAGCAATAGCTGAGGAAACTATTATCAAGTCTTTTTTTTTATTTCGATACTCTTACATAATAATATTTTTGATAACATTTTGCTTTTAATATTAATATTCTATTAAGTAATACGTGAGAAAAAATCATGTTACTTATGATCTAAAATGAGACAAACAACCATATACCTATATGGTCGGTTGTCGGGACCAGTCGCGAAAATTTATCTACTAGCTTCACATGCTAACTTCGTTATGCAATATATTAACGTCCTTCGACTACACAATCTTATCTCAAAAAAACTGTCAGTTGTTCCCAATCACTGGTTTATTGATCGTCGTTTGTTATCAAGATAAGTTATCTCTAAGAGACCAATTAAATTTGAAAACAAAGGTATCATAATAAGGCGCCAAGACATACGGTGGCGGAGATGCACGTCGCGTCGGGGTGCGGCCGCGGGGAGCGGGGGGAAGCGGCGGAAAAAATGTGCGACGCCTTTTATCCAAATGGGAATAAAGGTACGTCACCCTATTTACTTTTTACTCAAGGCTATTAAGTTTCAATCGAGGCTGGGAGAAAGGTTATCGACTTCTACCAGACTCAATTTTCGGTTTTTTTTGTATATTGACCACAGTCTTCATTTATCATCACTATAGGTTATCTAAAGGACTGTGTGCTGGTTTGTCACCATAATTATTGTAAAATGTAGCGCAAGAGAATGACAGTGGATGGAACAGTGCAATTAGTTATATTTTGACTTATTTTGTCCTCGATTAATAACTCTTCTAGATTGTGACGTGTCGTCTAGTTCTGAACAACAACGGCTTACGAGTAGTTTGATTGTTTCGTAACAACGAAACAATATTTATGACAAGATTTAAATTGTTTATTTTATCTGTGTTTTGCAAGTTGTATGTTGACGTCACCAAACGACCTCAACGGAAGACCAGCGCAGGCTGATCGTAGCCAGAATGTGCCAAGTGGGGTCCGTGACAACTATCTTATTTCCTTTTTTTAATCATCTATATATGTGTGCAGTAGTGTTAGTTTTGTTACGAATAATTATATTTTGTCTTTCTAATTACACGTCACGGGGTCACGACTGTGTTATTATATATGTGTCAATAACAATGTATGTTTAAAATTTGCTAAGCAAAAGATACTTGGCGTTCTTTAGTCTAAATAGTTTACTTTAATATTTTAAACTGATCGAAAAATATGAAATCATAGATTACTTAAAGAATTATTCTTAGCTTTCTACTTATCCTATATACAATAAACCAAGAAATGAAATAAAAGTTTAACAAGCCAACTTAATTACAGTTCTTAACTTTTGCTTTACTGAACATGGGCGCTGGTTCGTTTTCTTTTTTATAATTTTTTGTTAGTTGCTGATTACGAAGGAAAAATCACGTACAGTCGGTAATTACTTAATTGAAAATAAGTATTAAGGACGATACTTCTAATGCGGTGATGCAATATTTAAAATAAAATCTTTCAATATTAGTAAATATTTATTTTAGTAGTACTCAAGTCAATTGTAGTGGACAAAGCAGACGCGCACACAAACTTCTCATGTACACACACTCGTAAATTCAGACACGCCACACCGCGCTCGCCGGCGAGCGCGACGTCCTCTTTCTCGTACAGCGGCTTACACGCGATTTTATCGTGTTTTAGGCCGCTTCTAAAGTTATCCTGTACTCCCTTTAGATAGCGATCCGAGTCGAGGTTTCGTACCTCACTATGAGGGGCCCTCGGATTGTATTATCGGCCCCTCTGTTGTCGTCGACGTTCTTCGTCCACAGGTGTTGGAGCGCAGCGGTGGTGCGGCAGCGGTCTTCGTGCTTAGCTTCGCAGCATCGTCGTTGTCTCCTTAGTCGGCGGGCCTCCCGCTCGCGGGTCTATTTAGATAAAGCTGTAGAGGTCACTGGACCAACAGCAATACTCATACACAGAAAAAAAAGCATACATTTCTTCTACTTTTTTTTACCTAGCAAGCATCAAACTATTTTTTTTTTATAATTGATGATAAACATAAAAATATAATAATATTTAATATGAAAATTTTAATTTATATGTTTTTATTTCGCAGTATTAACTATCAAAGGGCTTCTCAAACATGGTGTATGTATTTCTTGGAGATTAAATTAACAACTGCAATCGGAAATTCCTCGCTGGCAACATTGCTTGTCTATTGTTAGTCTTGGTTGATATTTCACCAACATTGTGTATGTTGTTCTTCAGTTTTCAAGAAACTAATCAATACAAGCATTTTTATTTATACGAAAATTAAATATTTTAAGTAAAAATATTCATTAAGTATATTTTATTGATATTGAACTGTAGAAAGTTTTCTAGCACTAACTATTGAGGTTAATTTTGTGTTTGTGGCAAAATGAACAACAATTGGAATGCAAACAACCGCAGGGGTTGGGGTGGACGCAGTAGAGGTGGCAAGGGACGGGCAGGAAATAAAGGCTTTTGGGCCAAAACTAATAGCGATCAACCAGTGCCATATGGAAATCAGAACCGTGGGTTTCGTGGGGGTAAAAAAAACTTCGGAGATAGAAACACTAACCGAAATTGGCAGAACCGGCCGAGTAGAAATGAAACTCCAGGTAAGAGGCTCTCCGAAGAAGAGATTGGTGTTACAGAGTACATGAGCAATCATGAGGGGTTCAAGAAGGTGGCCACAGAAGTGAGAACGACTATAGGTCATGTCTCTACGTAATCTTTCCATTATACTATGTTAATGCGGTAGGATAAATTTGATCAGTTTAGTGCACGTGCTTTATTTCACCATTAGTGTATCCGCTATCAGATAATGGACTTCTTCGTCCGTGTCGATTGGATCACACTTTACATTAAGGTTTCCTGCATTGTGATTCCTTGTCAAGGATGTATGTAGATGTCATGGGCCGCACGATTTACTTGCCATCAGGTGAACTGTGAGCTCGTTTGTTACTCTCGATGTAATAAAAAAAAGACAGTCTTTTTTTATAATAATGCTTGCCAACTAGATGCTCTGGTCACGAATCCACGCGGTCGTCAACTTTATGTTTGTTTATATTTAGATTATTTTTTTTATTGTTATCAAAACCCAAAACCATCACTACAATAAATTTACTTATCAAATGCGTCATTTAGGTTCAATTACTCTAAACGTAAACACATCAATTTGTTAATAGTAAAATGAAATATAAACTCCTAGATTATTTATAAAAAAATATTAATCAAAAAATTGCAATAGAAATATGTGTAGATATCAAATGATCTTCATAAAGAAGACAGTGGTTAAAATTACATGTGATTCTCTAGCAAAAGTTATATTGTATAATGAAAAAACTTTTTTATACGTGTGGAGGAGTTTTGTTAAGTTGCTTCGTTTCCATGAAGAGATAGCGGGACTTTTGATTGGACATAGATGTATGTTTGTATATTTTTTTATTTACCCATTGCACATTTTATATATGTGGCCGGTCTTCGATAATAAACCATAATGCAGATGCGTTGCGTATGTGCGCATTAAACCTATTTGCAAGAGATTCAAACATTTTAAGTTTAGTTCGAATGCGAATTTTCGCCTGATTCCTTTGTGATTATTTTTATTTACAGTTTCTTTGAAATAAGTTGTTATGCATTTTTGGAGAGCTAAGAGCGGTTATGTTTTTAAAATAATCTGCAAGCCAAGATTCATAACGATTTTATTATTTTTAAGGCATTTTAGAATTTTATTAAATCTTAAATAAGTGTTTATTTACTTACATTATAAACTTGAATGTCAAGCAAGCAATCTTTCCGACAGCTCTTAAAACTACCCTTGTTACTAAAAAAAAATAAGTATGTAGAAAAGTTACTGAAGCACGACTAAACACTTTTAGTGAGATTTACGGATTACGTGAAGATAATGTGTCACAATTAAAAAAGATATTAATACACTCCGTGAATGTTGTCTGGGTAGTTTGGGAGAAACATTTTATATGATATGATATAAGGTGAAAAATTAGCACACAGTTTATAGTTGAAATGTTATCTGCGGCCGTATTGTATAAAAAAAAAGCATCTCGTTATATTATGTATACGTTTGTTTTGGAGAAATGACCATTTAAAAATGTCATTTGTAATTGGAGTATCAGGTATTTTTCAAGCTCCGTCTCTCTATAATCGATACCGAAATGTTATGAGTATATGATTCTGAATATATCTATCTATTTTGGCTTGAGCAATTGACCAATCTCAGGTGTTTAACGGCAAGCTTTACCAAACAAATCGAGTATTCGCGAAAACAACAAATCAAACATTTTAATTTATTTTAGCATAATGAGCAAATATTTTATGTAAACCCGATTTGAAATAAACTTTGTTAAATTATAATTTCTAATATGGTACATTTACTGGAATACGTGCGTGTGTTTGCGTAGGCATTTTTTTATATAAAAAATAAATAAAATACCTCACGTCTATGTATTAAACGGGTAAAAAGAGATAGAGCCAGCTCTGTTATACGATGATCGCTAGACGATTTTTAAAGCGAGCATGGACATATAATGAGGAATTGAATTTATATCACTAGGGAGAAGGTGTCACTTCTGGTCAACTGGTAAATTTAACGCCACTAGTGCCGTTTTTATATAATCACGATTCTGATATCGTTGAATACCAAGATGTATAAAATAAATTGTCAAATAACTGATGTCTATACCAAGAAATGTTCTTGTCACCGAAGCAAAACAATGGTATTTTGTCGCGCATGCGGTTACCATTGTTATGGTCGTGTTCGCCTGAGGTGCAAGCAACACCCGCGTGTAAGTTAATATAATCGTTATAGTTATATCGTAATGTTTATTTTTTATGAACAAAACTGTGTGCATAAACATTACGATATAACATTTGATTTTTGTTCATAAATTTATCTAACTTAAAACAAGGGTAATAAGTTTTAAAAATACATTTTTTTTGGTATATTCATAACAAAATGTTATATATCTCAAATTGCAAATATTTTGTACATTTTGTATTTTTATAAAATCATTTATAAAGCAAATTTTGTTTAATATAATGTATGAGTGTAATAATATGTAAATTATATTTGTATTATTTTACAGGTCACTTTTCTATTGGATATTACAGAATGCCCACGCTGCCATTCATCTGTATTTTTGGATGAATAATTAAAATGTTTCGTGATGGATAATGCTTAAATTCAGCCGCCGAAATTAATCCAAGAATTACACCGAAATCTCCTCGTAATCAATAGATAGAATGACAGGAGGATTCCCATAGAGATGCAATATCTCTGGGAAATGTATCTGCTCGATCAGAAAAAACTTGGTCGTTGACGAATTTCGGGTCGCACTTCGTTAGATACTATCAAGTGCTGCTAGATGGCATTGCAAGCGTTCTTTTTGAAAAGAAGTTGAAAAGAAGAACACTAAGAATACATAAAAACGAGTTGTAATGTAAACATATGTATTTCAACTATATATAATATCTCTGTTTTCTTATGAAATGGTTGATTAGAGCTTACTAAAATAACTTCATAGATACAGATTGTAAAAGAATAAATAATGGTTACATTTCAAACAATTAAATTTAAGCACAAAATTATTGCCTTCGATCTTTAATTAAACAAAAAACTTTCCTTATCTTTCAACTAATACTTCAGTAAATGTCGTTCCGTATATGATTACTGAATGTATGTATGCTGGCAAACTAGAATTGCTTTAACTCCCTCAGCTCTCCTGAGATAATTTATCATTTCCGTTTATAAGTTCTACGAACATTGAATTAATGCATGAATATTAACGTTCGTAATACTAATGTAGGTCGATACATAACTCTATATTTATGCTGACCCTAGGATTACTTAATCAGATTTACAATATTACTTTTTATGTTATCCACAAAGGTTCAAAATTATATGCCTATATAATTTCGATTTAGTCGAATAAATAAAATTTATTAGATTATATTTAACAAAGAAAAAAGAGCAACTAGTCGAGTTTCTTGCCGCTAGCAGCTGCCTTCCGAAGCGGTGGTCCTATTAGCTATCTTGACTATTCAAGTGATTTGTTTGTTGTACTTGAATAAAGATTCTTTTGATTTTGATTTATTTATTATAAACGAGCACACAGTTCATCTGATGTCAAGTGCGGCCCATGATATTCACTTTCATCCTGACAAGGTACATCAATCATCTCGCGCGATAAAAACTCTCGTGTTGGATGAAGGTCGCCAAAAGAATGTTGCTAAGAACAGTAGGTAAAGAGATAGTATTTTTATTTATATGCTTTGCCAAATTAAAGATGAAGTTGTCCCCGGCCAACCGCGCCTTCTCCTTGGCCAACGCTGGCGGCGAGAGCGCACCCGCAGCCCACAGAACACGGTTCGAAGTGGACATGTGTGGTGGACCGCGCCGCAAGGACGCTGATATACTGAGAGGTCCTTCCCCGGTGGCAACAGTTATGTTGCAGCCAGAGACTTGACTATACTACGTGAAAATAAAAGAAAATTATATTTAGATTTGTATTAAGGTCATAGTGATGTGAGATATTGTCTATTCAGTGATACAGTTTGATTGTAGGATTTTTTACTTATGGTTTTTGATTATTTAATTTGACACTCCGTGTTAGGGTCGCAGCAGAATGCCCCCACAACACTAATGTCGACTTGCCGTACCGGGTTAGTTACTCGTCCCGGTATATATGGTCTACGTCTCGACAAGCGCTGTAGATAAATTAATAAAAATGAGTGTGTGGTTGCAAATAAGACAAGCACTGTGCACCTGGCGGTGAGTGACGTCATGTCCGGGAGCTGTGCCTCGGACGTGCGCCGCCGTGCGTGCTGTGTGAACCGGTTCACTCGCTGCGTGTGGCGGCGGTCGGCGGCAACACTCACTAATGATAAGTAACATTATGTAAAGCACGGAAGCGCGTTGGAGAGGCTTGGTCGAGGCGTAACAAGCAACACTAACAAAATGCGCTTTTCTTATGGCTATTTCATACGATTCGTGTGTTGTTAAATTGAATATTTAATTGTAAAGAATCCGCCCTTCGACCATTGTCGTTAATTATCTCCTAACACAAGCATTTTATCTTAGTTTGAATGGTCAATGGAAATGTTAGTAATGTTAATAGCATAGCTGATTTCTATTTATTATTTTTTTTAATTAACACACAAAACGACGGTGCGTCCAGAGCTTGGTATCGTAGGCCACCATCCTCCACCTCTTGCAGACGGTAGCCATTCGACATATCTCACGGTGGCTTAAATATGAGAAGATATTCAACAGCACTTTATCAGGGAGTTTCTCTATGGTCTGGAAAACAATGACATTTTTTTTTAAATAGTCACATAAGAATTTGTGTCTTATCTATACCTAATATATTTTATTTTGGTGTTTTTATAACCTAACGTCGTGTATAATGTATAACTCGCTAAGTTTACATTTATATAATAATATCGTTATTTTTAAGGAACATTTCTATGTAAGAGACCAATTAGTGTTTTACAATTATCAATAGACAATAACATACAAGTATAAATAGTTCATTGTCTATTAAAACTGCATAATTACTATATTATTGTCGTATTCGTCGTCTATATGTTGTTGTATTTTTTACTTTTTCTTGTTGTTAAATAATTAATAGCAACTGCTATATCTATAAATATATCATCATCATCATAGAATCAGATGCGATTATGTTTAAATATCAAAATCATTTTTTTTTCATAAGAATCCGGATGGTAAACGTTGCCTGGTCCGTTAATGCTCTGAGGTGTGATAGGTGGTGAAGGAGTCGTCATGATGGAAGAGTTCGAGCCCAACGGCGTCAAGTTCCCCGTCAAACGGGAACTATATTGGTCCTTCAATAAATTACTGCCGAAGGACTTCTCGGAGTAGTCAATCTTACTAGCGTAGTCCAATCTTTTAGGGTTGCTGTACAACTCCTGCTTCGGCGTGACTCCATAACCGTGACGTTGGAGTGGTTCTCTGATGGGGAAGATTCTTTGCCACTCAGTCTTAACGCGTCCGCGTTGTACTGATGGTTTATGGACAGATTGTTTTTCGTTAGGGGCGAGGAATCGTAATTAGCCGATTCTTTTTTACAAATGACATTTATTGGGGGACTGACTAAAGTTGTTGGAGTTATCGGACAATCGAGCACACAGTTCACCCGATAATAAGTGATTCCCGCGGCCCAAGACATCTACATTCATCCTTAACAAGGAATCATAATGCAGACGCGTTGTCACCCCTGAGGACTGGGATGGAATGCCCCGTCACTAGTAAAAAAGGTCTGTGAATCCCTTAACTCACCAGACGAAACACAGCAGCGTTACGCTGTTATTTTACGTTGGTATTCTGTGAGGGCGTGGTTCTCCGCGGTCGAGCCTACCCATACATTATATATATATATATATATATATATATATATACATATAGCTACATATTCAACTTACAATTATTTATCCATATATGAGATTTCGTACTGTACCTGTCATTACCACATCCACTTTATTTGCCGAACGGCGATAAAGCTCTGTCTACTAAACTGGGTTATTAGGGCTTTACGTTTTTAAAAAAATCGGTCCGAGTTTAGCACCGTTGTGAAATAATACGACACATGCTGTATGCTGGTCACATTTTTTTGTTCACACGACATTGCTAAAATTGGACTAAATTGAACACAAAAATCCTTAGCGGTTCAGCGAACTCATTATTGTGACTTTATGACTGCTCAGGGTTCCAGACGGGCAGACAAAAAGTTATTTTGTAAAACTATGCACCCGACTCTGGACGCATGCACTTCCGGGCGTGACGTCGGGTTACGTACAAATGGTACGGTGAGTCATTAGTGCGTAGACGTCATGTACTTCGCTCAGAAATTGGGCTCTCTCTGGCGTTCAAGTCTAACAGGAGCTTAGACAAACGCGAGGCGTGGTTGTTTGCGACTAGACAGATAGAAGAAGAGCTATCAGGCTATCCTGACTCCAAAAAGGCCGGCTACTGTCCCTAAGTTACCAGATCATCGAGTAGCCCGACGTTTCACAAGAGAAGACGTGAAGTATACTTTTCTATTCGTCTACGCCTTTTGTAAAATACCGAAAACTGCTTCAAACACCTCGAAAATTTCAAATTTATAAGCATACGGCGTTTTTTTTGCTTTCAAACTATGTACCTCGTAATTTTTTTATTCAGATGAGGTAAGATAGAAACGTTTTTTAAACTTAAATTGGCAGTATGTGCAGTATGTTTTCACCGATAAAGCGCACGAGTTACATCTCGCTGAATTAAACCTTGTTCCGGATTGGGGCAACCGCTTGAGCCACTTCTTCAATATATCGATAATGTATCGATTTTTAGGCATTGTTTGTGTTTAATAAGGGATAAGTGTACCGGTTGACGTTCGACGACTAACTGGTCATGGTAAGTCTACTAACGTCATGCTCGTACAGTACCGACATTTTTGATGGAAAATAAAACTACTCTTTGGAGATCACTCAACACAAATCTATGATTTTTAGAATTATGTATTGCATGGTCCTAAACCAATGTTTTCGTAGGACACCTAATAATAAAATGTGGTACAGATTTGTCACCTAGATAATAAATAGTAGAGAGTATTCGAAGAAAGGAATCTTTAAAGGAAAAAATATTTTAAAGGACCAGATTAATGATTTATTTTTATGATTTTAGGTTTTAAATATTAGAATAAAGTTCACCCGATGGTAAGTGATTCCTGCGGCCCATAACTCGAACATTCATCCATGATAAGGAATCATAATTCAAATGCCTCATCGCTACCAAGATCAAATATTAAATGCCTCGTCGTCAGTAATAAGATCTTCGGTTATTCTTCTTCACGAGACGAAACACAGCAAGTCACTATGATAATAGCTTACTTGATAATAATCTACCTCCATCATGCCGACATATTTGCGGTACAGCTATTTTATTACTGTGGCATGACTCTGCCATTTAGCAATTACAAAAATTTTAATAAAATAATCTCCAAAACACATTACAATCCGCAACTTTGGAGAGCGATACAGTTTCCGCACTGCTTAGCTTTTGTAATTATGCGGTCGCGCATGAGATGGTGTTCCGTTTCACGCTTACACCAACAACATGCTCCGATCATATATTTTTTTGGACTTACATGTAAGTCATAACTACATGTAATATGCACATATATTTTTAAGCCAATCTCAAATATAAAAACACGGCCAAAATGGTAGAAAATGCAGCTGAAGCTTTAATATCCGGACCACTCGTGTTTAATTTCTTTAATATACGAACAACCTAATTTCAAACACCAATGAAATTATTTTTAAAAAATTTATCAATGCACAGACGTCCATTGAACGGGTTCTAAAACATTTGTGCAGTTAGTAATTATTAGCAACCGTTAAGCGTACAAATTATGGCCATGATAATAATGCCCATCCATCGCTTTTGAACTCAGAAGATATACTATGTGGGAAACCACGCTTACCGGAATATCAGAGTGGATACATCCTTAATTCAGTGCTTGCTGCTGTGTTTCATCTGGTGAACTAAAGAAACCCATGACCCATGGTAACGAGTTATTTAAGTTTATTTCTCAGGGGTAACAAAGATTATGCATATTATTTTTTTATCGTGAGTGAATGTCGCCGCAGAACTCACCTACCAACATGTGAACTGAGCGATCACCCCTAATAATAGAAAAAAAAAATCTGTATACTCGAAATATTCTATTCACCAAAATAGCAAGATCGAGAACGCGTTCAATGCATCTCGTTTAATACAAGGAATCCTAATACGTGTACATAATAGCTGTTGTTTTTTTTTCAATTTATTTAAAACAATGTGTCCGTCGATCTTTTTTAATAATAATGCGTGTTATTCGATGAATATATTTTCAACGAGTCCCAGCTATACATATCATTACTAAAATCAAGTGACATCATTCAACAATCATTTGACACTGGTAGGAGCTACACTGCAGTTCGTTTTTAGATTTATTTGTTTTCGCGCCATTTGTTTTTTTTCTTTGACATCCTTCTGTTGTGTGACAAAGTGGAAACCTTGAAGTATCGCGTTATTTACGAATATGAGTTCCAATGTGGCGCACCGCTACAGAAACAGCTCGCGAAATTAATGATGTAAAGAAAGTGCGGTACGTTTTAGGTTCCAACGTTTTTGTTCTGGAGATTTGCACCTCCAAAACAAACCCCGCGGATGACCATCTCCGTTCATCCAAGTTGACAGTGAATAATTAGAGGTGATCATGGAAACGGAAACATCGCAAACCACGTCAAAGTTAGCGGCTGGCTTCACAACTACTCTGTGGATTCAGCTGTCGCCAGCGGTGTTTTCGAACCGGTACGTCATAGGGGCCTTCGAGAAAATAGCCTACACCTTTCTTAAAGACCGGTAACGCATTTGTGACTCTTTTGGTGTTCCTGATGTTCACGGTGATCGGTCATCGCTTACCATCAGGTGATTATTTCATAAACTAAGGCTTATATACCTATTATTTTAAAAATGTTTTTATATAATATCCAAATGTTTCTAATAATGGTTTGTTTTGCAATTGCGCCCAATAAAAATATTATTATTAATTCTGAGTAAAACTGAGTAAGATTTTTAATTGAATATTGTTTAAAAATCCTAATCAATAATTAAGTAGTCCAAGCATTTATTATTAGTAAATAGGAACAATAAAATTTATAAACTTTGTTTAATTATGAATATGACTGCAACTGAAAAATATTGGATGTTTTCCAAGAGCTTCATTACGTGTTACCGCTGTGGCATCGCTTATCGAGTTATTACAAGCTTTGCTTGGCGTGAGTCGTAACCATTCTAATGTTGTTGATGAGACATTAGCAAATTTAGATCCCTAGACCTTTTGAATTATTCCTGTTAAATATTGTGTATATATTCATTAGATAAAACAGCGGAACAATGACCTTCAAACAGTTATACTTGAACAAAACCCTCTTCTCATAAAAAATAGGATGAATCGCGTGCTGCATGCTCTTCTGATGATTAGTAATTAATGTAACTTTTAGTAACACTATTTTAGATTAACGTTCTTTAATGGGGTAGTTAGCCATAGAATCCATAAATAATAAAAAAATCGATTTATCCAGAAGAAGCTTGCTTGACAAAGGTTCATACCCATATGAGAAGAGAGTGAAAAAATGTAATAAATATTTTTTCCGAGAATCTAGCAATGTTACTTAACCAATGCACTGACGCCTTGGACAGAAGATAAAACTACACCGACTACAAAACTATATTAAATACGGAGATATTATCATCGAATGAAGAACCTCTTCCTTTATAATGACGGCTGTAAACTTTACATACTGTTTGTTACTTTTTCATATCTATCAAATGCAGCAATTATTTAAAATATGTTTTCAAAAGTCCTGATATAACTTTTCTGAATTTTATGGTTAGTGTACAGAACTATTTTTACACTTGTTAACACTTTTAAATCATCTGGCATCCTTGATGTCTGCAAGTGAAGTACCAACTGATGCATGATTCTGATTATATCATTGGGTTGTTGAGATTGCAGTCAAACAAGACGTTGCGATACGTTTTGTTTGACTGCTATCCTCCGACTGCCTATCTTTTACTATAATAATATAACGAACTATTCGAAAAAGATTGTCTTCTCACTAAACTATACATCTCAAACAAAGACCGGGAATTGTGCCAGTTAAATTTGGTGTCACATACTCCTTTTGACTAATTAAATACTTGATTTTTGTGGTGAAACGAATTATAGAGATTTTCTAACCAAATAAAAAAGCGCGCAAATCATAAGATTATTTTCAGAGAAATCAGTTAAACAAACAACAAACTGCAGTGGCAGACTAGTTATATGAAAAAATTAATTGTATATAAAACAACAATGAAAGTGGCAACACGGAAAAAACAGGAAAAGACAACGAAACTTTATATCGTAAAACTTCAAATTGTACGCAAATAAAATAGTTCCTTAAAGAAATTGTAGGAAAGAAAATATATTATTTACGTCCAAAGCAGAGAAACACCTCGAGTGCAAAGTTTCTCAGAAATGCAAATGCAGTATGTAGGAGAGTGCACTTTGTATTATGCAAAAGGATGCGGACATTTTTAAATGAACGGAGATAAATAATACATAAGCCTTCTTTAAGAAGATAGAATATGGTTAAAGATATGCTCGAGGCGCAGGTGGATGACCTTATATTGTAAGTTTACCAATGAGGGTGATATGATCATTCATTGACCAAAAACCCTCTATAATAAAATAAATTAAAAAAAAAGAAAAAGTTTGTGTGTGTGTTTTATAAACTCAAAATTAGTAAAAAAAGCGTTATGGTGTCTAAGCTATCATAATAGACAGTAGTTTCGTTAAGAAACTGTTAAAATTTTGATATAATTAATAATGATTTTATAGACCTTCATTACTGGAGAGGAGGCATTCCATCTCAGTCCTCGAGGATGATAATGCATCTGCATAATGATTCCTTGTCAAGGATGAATGTAGATGTCATGGGTCGCAGGAATCACTTGCCGTCAGGTGAACTGTATGATCGTTTGTTACTCTTAATGAAATACAACAAAATGGTAAAATTATATTAGAATTTAAGCATAACCCTAACTTCATCATCCATAACAATAACTTAGCGTAAAATACTCCCCTGCCCCGCGTCGCCACAGTTGCCGTTAGATACCACATTAAGCACAAATCCTTGACGAGGAGCGAAGTATATAAACGTCGTTTATTCTAATAATAAGCTCATACCGTTCGATAATTAATTCATAGAGGCAGCATATTTACTAATAATCTTTATAATGATCATTAAAGCTGTGTTTATATAGATCGTATAAATAATCTTGCCTACGTTTTCTCAGTTTCCACTTAATATATGTACGGCCATCGACATTTTGTCTGGATCTGATTTATTATATAGTGGGTATATATATTCGACATTATATATTATGTTATGTTGTATTGTGTTCAAGAAGATTCGTGAATCTTATCTGACTTAGAAACTATCTGCAAATGCGTTTCCACATTAGTTGATATGAAATAAAAATGACAGAAGATTTTGCTCAGATTTTCATTAATATTCAATAAAGAAGAAGCTGTCCTTATTTTATCTCATCCCTACGTTTCTTTCCACGTATAGCTTTCCAATTCCCCCGTATACAAATGTTCCCCCGGTTGATGAAATTCTTAAAAAACTGTATTTTTTTTATTTTAATATTCAAATTCGAAGAATGATATGTTCAGTTCATATGATTCTGCTATATAGGCCGGTACCATTCATAAATACTTTATTAGTGACAATCGTGTTCAAATTAAATTGAAATAAAAATTAATTAAATTATGTTGGGTAATAAACAAATATATTTGTTCCGTATTAGGCAAATAATTATTAAAAACATGTACCGTCAGATTCGCTTTGTATTCGTCAATTAGATTGTTCTAAATCTCCTTATTGCACCTTTTAAAATTGGTATTCCAATTTTACCAGTTTTCCTAAACTGCTGAAGTATTAGATTTTCTTTAACAGCTGTCCAAATTTCCGAACAGAAAAAAAACAATCGGGGTGTAAGACCAATTTACGTACCTATCGCGCTGGCATTTGTCAAAATAAGTTTCTTTTTTGCTTTAATCCAGTAACATGTGACAGAAGTAATGGATGGTACTTCACCGCATCTGCGAAGAACCCACATTATGAATGGCAACATCTACTATGAAAATGACTGGTTATAGCAATCCCATATGATGATAATCAGGAGTTAAAAAAAAACATGACATGCTCTGGGCAAATTATGCATTCACTTTAACACAATTGTAAAGTTATAAGTATAACATAAATATAAAGGTATAACCTTCATATTTATATTATACTTTTATCTTTATAGTGTCAAAACCATATGATGCCAGTGAGACCTGAAACAATAAGAAATCAATTAGTATGTAGTAGGTGCTAAGCATTACATTATCTTAACCTAACAACTAATTAACCCAAGATTAAGATTCAGAGCCGAATATCAAATTGGTATCGGTCAAATGGGACCCGAAAGATGGTGAACTATGCCTGGTCAGGTCGAAGTCAGGGGAAACCCTGATGGAGGACCGTAGCGATTCTGACGTGCAAATCGATCGTCGGAACTGGGTATAGGGGCGAAAGACTAATCGAACCATCTAGTAGCTGGTTCCGTCCGAAGTTTCCCTCAGGATAGCTGGCGTCGATGACGAACAGTCTCATCCGGTAAAGCGAATGATTAGAGGCATTGGGGCCGAAACGACCTCAACCTATTCTCAAACTTTAAATGGGTGAGAGCTCCGGCTTACTCGAACGATGAAGCCGGAGATCTGATGACGGTGCCAAGTGGGCCAATTTTGGTAAGCAGAACTGGCGCTGTGGGATGAACCAAACGTAGTGTTAAGGCGCCTAAAAAATGCTCATGGGACACCATGAAAGGCGTTGGTCGCTCATGACAGCAGGACGGTGGCCATGGAAGTCGTAAACGCATTGTCATTTAAAAAAACAACTTTATCGCATTGGCTTAAGATTTAACTTGGCTTGGATGGTTGTGGTCTAAGTTACGCGATACTGGTGCATTATTCTTCGATGTCGCAAAGGCATTCGACAAAGTCTGGCATAACGATTCAATTTATAAACTATATTCACAAAACATAATGGACAGGCTCGTGCACATCATACGAACCTATTTGTCAAACCGCAGTTTCCGTTATCGTATCGACGGCACGCGCTCCTCAAGCCGGCCGCTACCAGCAGGAGGAACCGCCGGTCTCCGTTCCTTATTATTCCCTCTTTACACAAGATGATATCCCAAAAGATCCGCAGGTCAGTCTCGCACTTTTCGCGGACAATACCGCCCTATATTATTCAAACGTACACATGGGCCGTATTAGCATTCGTCTCCAAGCCGCAGCCTATCGACTCGCCGATTAGTTTCGGTTATGGAGATTCGAAACCAACCCGGATAAAAGTGCAGCCGTATTTTTCTGGAGAGGCACAGCCAATCCATTCTGCACGGTACGAATACCTATCCGTAGAAAGCTAGGACAAATCACGATCTTCGACCGACCCATGCCATGGGTAGAGTCGGTCAAACACCTAGGTCACCTTCGACCGAAAAGTTTCACTCAGTTTCCGCCCCCATATCAGAAATGCGAGGAATAAGGCCGCACTCGCCATGAACCAGCTTCACCAGCTCATCTGTGCCAAAAGCAAAATGTTATATTTTGAGTATAAACTTTAATGTGCTATAAATAAAAGAGGACTTTGTTTTAAATTAAATTAAATCATTTGATTTTAGTTTTAATTTATGTAATAAAACTAGAATCAAACCTAGATTGCACGAACTAAAAGTTTATAATTTCAATAAAATGTTGTCAAAGTTTAACAATTGTAATTTTTATTAAAATGTAATAGTTTATTCTCAAAAAAAGAAATATATTTTCATTACTGTTCATCCTCTTCTTTGAGGTCTTCCTGCCTAAACGAAGAAAATTTATATCACAAAATGTTTATCTACAATAATAGCAATTCTGCATGAATAAATTTTGTTTTCCAATCACAATATTTTTGCTTACCATTCCCATTACTATACCAACTGTAATTGTTCTCGAAAAGGTTGATGAATGTTGGGATATACTAATTAGACAAAAATATAAATTTAAAAACCCAGTTTGGCCTATCTAAAAATAAAATTCGTAAGTTCCGTAACGATGTCGATGAATAAGTTATAAAAACCTACTTTTTACAATACTAGTCATTTATAATGTACTAAATTAGAGCATGAGGAGGAGTTTTAAGTTCGTACTAAATATTTCTAGAACTAAACTTATGCGTGCTCAAAGTAAATTTTGTGTCATTTTCTCTACAAGGCAGTCAATTTCAATAACTGATTAGGAGGTAATATAATCCTCAGGGATGAGATAGCTAATGAATTATATATATATATATATATATATATATCTATGGAAGAGGTTGCATTGAAAATTATATGTTATTGTTAATCATTTTAATTTCTTACTTTGTAATCTGAACGTATTGGTAATTTATAAATTATTCATTATTATCTGGTGTTCCTCCTCGCACTCCATGTTTACGTGGGCGGTGCATTCAGATATCAGCAAATGGGACTATCTGATGCATTGATATTCTCTATTCATTCGATATAGTCTATTTGGTTGCCAGTGTTGCAAATCTACCAAGAACTATTCGGAATTCAGTATGGCTAGGATCGAGGAGTTTTAAGCGGAACAAGACTTCTTAAGGTTCTGTTAGTCCAGCGAGGGTTGCGAGCTTTTGTTCCAGTTCCATCTCAGTTGGGTAAAAAAGCAGTATTCGAACTGGGCTTATCGCTTTCGCTTCTGAGCCTTATTTTGAATTAAAAAAAAAATTCTCGATCTTTAATGGTACGGAATGCACGGGCGGGTGAACGCTACAGAGTATGCGTATGTAGCGTGTTTACGGCACTGTCATAAATTGTGCATAGTTGACAATTGCTCACACCGCGTTAACTTATCTTTTAAAAATATAACTTTCCTCGCTATAAGGATAAGGTTATTGATATCAAGCATTTAAGCATACAAAAAAATCATGTGTCTGTCAGTTTGTCTGTATTTACAAGCGTATCTCGTCAACAACATCAAACACAGAATCTGATTGACATGTTGATTTAGATGTATAATATTTTTTTTATGTAATAAGGGTGACGAGCCCACAGTACGCCTTATGGTAAATTAATTCTGCAGCCCATGCCACGTATACCCTCAAAAAAGAATCAAAACGCGTAGTCATCTCTGAGAACTATGATGGAATGCCCTCATTACCTGTAATAAAGATCTGCGAATCCCTATAATCACCGCCGCTATTTCTTGCAGGTATGATTTTGGGGCGTGGTCTTTTCACAGTCACTCACACACAGCCGACCTATTCATACCGTAGCTAGAAACAAACTGCAATGTGGATCTACCAATGATATATTTTACATAAGACAAAACTTATAAGATTTATCGAAACCCGGGTTTATTCGGTTACTAAGAATCATAATTGATGTATTATATTGTAGTTCAAAGAAGTTTGTTGTCTCTGAAACAATGATTCGTGAGTCTGTCACAGGTTTTCCCCGTTTTGTAATACCTAATAAAATTTAAGTTATATTTGTATATAAATATATTTTATTACTTGCTTATGTGGGTATCGAGCAAAAAAACATTGCATAGTGCGTTGACCAAACATAAGTAGACATAAACAAGGTTGTTTTCTCCGGATCCTTTTTTCGGGATGTCAATGGCTATCTTCATTCCTTATCGAGGGAGTTTTGTCCTACGTAAGTTCGTTTATACCTTCAATACATTATAAGAAAACTACAAATTACATTCTTTAATAAAAAAAACATTGTCTGCGCTGAGAACAGAGATGGAATGTCTCATCATCTCAGCCTATCCATTCCCTGCTCAACATGTGAGGCTGGCAAGGCATTAGCGACTCCTCTGGTGTTGCGAATGTCTATGGACAGCGCTGATAACTTACCATCGGGTGGGCTGCTTGCTAGTTTGCCCCTTATTCTATAAAAATAAAGTGAATTAATGTGGGTGTCATTTGCCATAGGAGTCACTGACGTGGTCCGGTTAGTGCGAACGTTCTGACAATGGATCACACCCCGTTTCTAACAGGAAACACAGTATGACAATAGTAGGAGCTAAACCGCAGTTTGTTTCTAGCTGCACAATGAATGGGTCATCTCGTACGGGGTAGGATCACGCCTTCGCAGAATACCAGCGTGAAATAGCAGCATAACTCTGCTATGTTTCCTCTGGTGAGTGAAGGGATCCGAGACTTTCATTACTGGTGACGAGGCATTCCATCTCAGCACTCAAAGGTGATAACGCATCTGCATTATGATTCTTTGACAAGGATGAATGTAGATGCCTTAGGCCGTAGGAATCACTTACCATCAGGTGAACTGTGTGCTCGTTTGTTACTGTAATGTAATAAAAAAAACTACATGCTCGCCCTCCTGACGGCCGACCGCTCCCACCGGAGGTATGATAAAAAGCGACTTGGAAATATCTCAACTTAACAGTAATGTAATTCGCATACGTAAATACATATCTGAAAATCCGTAGAGAATTGCAACCACTTGAATTAAAGTCCGAGTAATGGGGACGTCTTCCCGAGGCCCGCAAAAGCTCGAGCTTTTAAACCAGACCAAAACTTTCGCTGTCAGTCACTAACCACTGCGTCCGAGTAAACATTAAAAATAAGCTTAAATGTATGCTAGGACTAGAGACTTCTCGACACTAGTCGAATAGGAGATTCTAACCTACGATCTTACGTTTCGTAGACCGAAATTGAATTCAATAATTCAATATTTCGATATTGAATCCGTCCTGAACGTGAGGGTGACGGGGCAGGAGATACGGGCTAGCGTCGATACATAATTAAAGAAATAAAACACTTTTCCGAACAACTCAAAACAAAAGTCAATAAGTTATTTCACAATGCCGTTAGATAATGGATATAATGAAGAACTATCGAAATCCTCTGCAACTGTTCGCGTACCTAATTAGTACAGTGCTGTTAACAAGCGAATGCAGTGACTAAGTAATTATCTGGACGTTTGCAGATCATGTGCATCTTGCGAAAGTATAGTTAGCAAACTAGGACAGTACGGCTGCCGTTTGGGTCAGCGGAGCACAGAGAGTTCTGTTCCTCGTTCTGACATTGTCTCAATATAGAACTCGTGTAACAGCGTTGTTATTTATAGGCCCACAGAGTGCCCCTGCATCCATCGACTTCCCGCAGACTTGCATCGGTTGTCACTACATCTAGTGGGGGGTCGGCCTATACTGCAATATGAGGATGCCTCTCGACCATTCAGTTCCGTGAGCCCTGTGTCCGATGAAGCTGTAAGAGCCGCATAGGCTAACAGCATCAACATCAACAGAATCTAGACTATATAGTTAAGGTTACCAGTTTTCTTTCTCTCTCATACGGCAGACTTTTATTATATGGTGAAAATAGATCAGTATTTTGTTTCATGAGATATGTATTGTGTTGTGGTTTTAAAATCCGAATACAATACGAGGTATGGTACTAACTAGGATTAACCCGGTCAAATACAAGTGTAATTAGCAACGGCAACGTCAAGTCGATATGGGCCCCTACAGTTGTGCCCAATAATTACGGTCAAATGAATTATAAGTGTACTGAATGCTTAATTATTGTTTAATACCTACATAAAAATGCTACAAAATTTGTTGTGTGTATGTTGTATAAAATTATTAGTAATATAGTAAACTATATATTGCGCGTTACCTATTTGAATATTCAATTGCACGAAGCGACAGTAAAAAAAAAAGCACGCGATGGACGCTTAACGCCTATTACAGTCTCTATATTCTGTTGATGTTTATGCTGTTAGCCTATGCGGCTCTTACAGCTTCATCGGACACAGGGCTCACGGAACTGAGGGGTCCGTGAGCTGGTTTATACCGTGTTGCCTACTGTGGTTCTCTTACTTACACAAAGCGCTCATAAACTGAGCGTGTCGCTCTACTCTTTGATCTCACACCTATCTGATGATGCCACCCAAGTTGCCAGTTCCCTAGCTATATTGTGATTCTCCCGAGTGGAGAATGGATGGTGATGACTAATGACCGTCCGAGGTTTCGGTATGCGAACCTAGCCTCTGACGGACGCCACCTGTAATCATATTAATCGGAAGCTGTGGGCGGTGAGAACCGCCCTGACACGCGGGTGTAGCGAGTGTACGCGGTGTCGCGAAGATTGCGTCGCGCTCGGAGGCGAGGGCGACGCGACGAGGTGTATGCACTGTGTGTGGGTCCGGGGTCCGTTGAGGACGGACTGGCATTAGGTTCCCCCATGAAGTGGGGGTCGTCAAGGACGTGACGGGGCCTACGGTTCATAGTTTCCGGATTCGGTTCCGGATCGTAGGTTGCGGCGTTTACCACTAGCGGGTTAGAATGCGAAAGCGCTTTCTCGAAGAAGCGCTGCGAGAGAGATTTGAGGTATTCCGGTATGGTGACGAGGTGTAAGTCACTGTGCAGATCGATGTTGCGTTGGTACGGCTCTGCTCCGGTTGCGATTCTAGTGAAACGGTTTTGAACCGTTTGGAGTTGTTTAATTTTGATTTCGGCTACGTGGGCGAAGACGACGCTGCCGAAATAGGCCTTACGCAGGTCTTATATAGAAGGAGTTTATGTCTTAAGGACATTTTGCTTTTAGCGCAGATGAGCGGGTGAAGCCGGCTCATGACAAACGCGGCCTTATTCCTTGCATTTTTAATATGCGGACTGAAGTTGAGTTTACGGTCAAAGGTGACCCCTAGGTATTTGACCGTTTCTACCCAGGGAATGGGACGGTCGAAGATCGTGATGCGTCCTAGCTTTCTACGGTTAGGTACTGATGCAGTGCAGAATGGATCGGATGAGCCTCTCCAGAAGAAGACTGCTGCACTTTTATCCGGGTTAATTTCGATTCTCCATAACCGAAACCACTCGGCGAGGCGATTGGCTGCGGCTTGGAGTCGGATGGTGATACGGCCCTTGTGTAAGTTTGAATAGTATAGGGCGGTATCGTCTGCGAAAAGCGCAAGACTGACCTGCGGATCTTTCGGGACATCACTTGTGTAAAGTGAGAATAAGAGGGGGGAAAGAACGGAGCCCTGAGGGACACCTGCTAGGAGCGGCCGGCTTGAGGAGCGCGTGCCGTCGACTCGATATCGAAAAGTGCGATTCGACAAGAAGGCTCGTATGATGTGCACGAGCCTGTCTGGTATGTTGATGGAGTGAAGTTTATAAATTAAACGCCTATTACAGTAAAAGTGTGACGATTTAATTACTGCCTGTACTGTTCGTTTTATTGGATTGTAAGAGCATCTCTTTTATTTGGAGGGTTCTGTATGGTAATTATCATTTCGTTTATTTAATGCACATAAATTAAAAAAGGTTCGCCATTATCTATTATTATTATATATAATATATTATTATAAGCGCCAATAGTTTTTAAGAAAAACCATATTTTTAGGAATTAAAAAAAAAGTAATACAACACATTATGAACTTATTATTCTTTATTTGTCACTGACGGTCACTGAGGGACAATTCAAATGTAAATTGTATAAGTTCGATCGTCGTCTCTCGTCTCTGACCCGGGACACCGCAGTACCAGCTCCTTCCATTTGACCGCATTCAACGAAGAGTGGCTCGTTGATGATCAGGTACTTTCCGATCGGTCTAGTCTGACCATAAATACTGTTACATAAAAACTTTTCTTTGTGTAATCGTTAGACAGTCATCCTGCGCCGCATTTAGGCCATTTCTAGTCTAGTTCTAATCAGCTATTTTTAGTTTCATAATTACGTAATTTTATTCCATTTGTAAAAAAATTTTTCATGTCTTCCTTTTTCGTGCTGATTTTGTAACCTAACCTAACCACCTATATCTTTGTGTATTAGAGTCTTAAGCATACCAAATTGGTTTTTTGTTGTAGCATTTGTTCAGTGTAATCGTTAGACAGTCATCCTGCGCCGCATTTAGGCCATTTCTAGTCTAGTTCTAATCAGCTATTTTTAGTTTCATAATTACGTAATTTTATTCCAATTTTTTAAACATAATTCCGTTGTAAAAGGTCGTATTAACTTTTCTAACGTTTTTTAACATAAAGTTAACTTACCCGGTCCTATACTTCTCTATCGTAGTTGCTTGACAATCACATGGTATAGCGGTTCGAGTATCTGGCTGGTGCATCTCAGGTCTTGGGTTCGATTCCTAATGAGGACCAAAAATTTGTGAATCATAAATAGTAGGTTCTTGATTTTGGGGTATTTGCATGTGGTGGTCATGTACTGCATCTGTACATTCCTAATATATAACACAACATATTTTCAAGTTTTCATTTTTTATTACTTACCTACGGTATGAACGCTTAACCGAAACAAATGATTATGAGCAAATATTGATAAAATTAATGCCGCTAAATACGGATTCTTTGACTTTGTTTAGCGGTAAATAGGATGTTTTTTTATTTTTTATTTTTACTTTGTGAGTTACAAACGAGCACACAGTTCACCCGATGTTAAGTGATTCCTACGGCCCAAGACATCTACATTCATCCTTGACAAGAAATCATAATGCAGATGCGTTGTCACCCTTGAGGACTCAGATGGCATGCCTCGTCACCAGTAATAAAGGTCTCCGGATCCCTCCACTCACCAGGCGAAATACAGCAGCGTTATGCTGCTTTTTCACGCCGGTATTCTGTGAGGCCGTGGTCCTACCGCGGTCGAGCTGACCCATTCATTCTGCAGCTAGAAACAAACTGCAGTGTAGCTCTACCACTGTTAAATTTGTTAAAATGTTCATTCTGTAACTGAAATAAAAACTGCTAAAACTGGCGAGAACACGAAAAGAGCATTGTGTAACATGAACTTTTAAATATAATATCAATGTTAAAATTATCCTAGTACTGACAGGCAATTAATAATAGTATATAGGCAATTATTAACTAAAAGTAGAACATTTGCGAACTGTCATATGTATTTTGCTTTGGTTCTTCTACCACTATACAAGTTATTTTAAATTAGTTTGGTAGGTGTTTTTGTTGGATTCGGGGATCCTTTTACAGGTAATAAGTCATTCAATCTCAGTCCTTAGGGTCAGAGAAACGACCTGATGATATCTTAAGCACCCCATAGATTAGAAAAGTAGTCAAGACCTGATAGATGGATGTGCAATCTCTATCAATTCGTCTTAATGACATGATTCCAGGTGTGTCTATTATCATTGTAGTAGTAAGGTTTATGACCCTGGTAAATTCATTTATATACTTTCAAACATAATGCCGTTGATCTAGATTCTGTTGATGTTTATGCTGTTAGCCTATGCGGCTCTTACAGCTTCATCGGATACAGGGCTCACGGAACTGAGGGGTCCGTGAGCTGGTTTTATTTTAACCGTGTTTTGCCTACTGTGGTTCTCTTACTTACACAAAGCGCTCATAAACTGAGCGTGTCGCTCTACTCTTTGATCTCACACCTATCTGATGATGCCACCCAAGTTGCCAGTTCCCTAGCTATATTGTGATTCTCCCGAGTGGAGAATGGATGGTGATGACTAATGACCGTCCGAGGTTTCGGTATGCGAACCTAGCCTCTGACGGACGCCACCTGTATCATATTAATCGGAAGCTGTGGGCGGTGAGAACCGCCCTGACACGCGGGTGTAGCGAGTGTACGCGGTGTCGCGAAGATTGCGTCGCGCTCGGAGGCGAGAGCGACGCGACGAGGTGTTGGTATTGTGTGTGGGTCCGGGGTCCGTTGAGGACGGACTGGCGTAGGGTTCCCCCATGAAGTGGGGGTCGTCGAGGACGTGACGGGGTCTACGGTTTACAGTTATCGGATTCGGATCCGGATCGTAGGTTGCGGCGTTTACCACTAGCGGGTTAGAGTGCGAAAGCGCTTTCTCGAAGAAGCGCTGCGAGATGGATTTGAGGTATTCCGGTATGGTGACGAGACGTAAGTCACTGTGCAGATCGATGTCGCGTTGGTACGGCTCTGCTCCGGTTGCAATTCTAGTGAAACGGTTTTGAACCGTTTGGAGTTGTTTAATTTTGATTTCGGCTACGTGGGCGAAGACGACGCTGGCGTAGGTCATAATAGGCCTTACGCAGGTCTTGTACAGAAGGAGTTTATGTCTTAAGGACATTTTGCTATTAGCGCAGATGAGCGGGTGAAGCCGGCTCATGACAAACGCGGCCTTGTTTCTCGCATTTTAATATGCGGGCGGAAGCTTAGTTTACGGTCAAAGGTGACCCTAGGTATTTGACCGTTTCTACCCAGGGAATGGGTCGGTCGAAGATCGTGATAGGTCCTAGCTTTCTACGACTAGGTACTGATGCGGTGCAGAATGGATCGGATGAGCCTCTCCAGAAGAAGACTGCTGCACTTTTATCCGGGTTAACTTCGATTCTCCATAACCGAAACCACTCGGCGAGGCGGTTGGCTGCGGCTTGGAGTCGAATGGTGATACGGCCCTTGTGTAAGTTTGAATAGTATAGGGCGGTATCGTCTGCGAAAAGCGCAAGACTGACCTGCGGATCTTTCGGGACATCACTTGTGTAAAGTGAGAATAAGAGGGGGGAAAGAACGGAGCCCTGAGGGACACCTGCTAGGAGTGGCCGGCTAGAGGAGCGCGTGCCGTCGACTCGATATCGAAAAGTGCGATTCGACAAGAAGGCTCGTATGATGTGCACGAGCCTGTCTGGCATGTTGATAGAGTGCAGTTTATAAATTAAACCGTTATGCCAGACTTTGTCGAATGCCTTTGCGACATCGAAGAAAAGTGCACCAGTACCGATGGGGTTTTTCAGGGTTAGCCCTGCAAGAATGTGTTCCGTTAAGCGGAAGGCCTGTTGAACGCAAGAGTGCGTATTCCTAAACCCGAACTGTTCGTCGGGAAGTAATCTATTAGCTAGGACGTGTTCTTTAAGTCGCCTAAGAATAATCCTTTCGTATATCTTGCCCACGGAGTTTAGAAGACTGATTGGGCGATAGCTGGTGGGGAGGTTCCGCGGTTTGTGCGGTTTGGGTATCCTGATGACGTCCGCTTCCTTCCAGGCATCCGGGAAGGAGCAGCTGGAGAGGAGCGTGTTGAATATTGCCACAAGGAGGCAGATGATATTAGCGGGAAGCGCTTTAATTATTTTATTGTTAATCCCGTCGGGACCGGAGCTGACCTCTTTTGAGGTTTTTATAATATTTGTGACCTCGTCGGTGGTCACGGGTTCTAACGGTTCGCCCGCTGGTGGTAACGACGCCCTAAGCGCCACGTCGGCGTTCACCTTTAGGAGGTGGTCTTGGTCCGCGGGGGAGTTCGACGGGGAGCATTGGCTCTCTAGACTGTCCGCGAGATATTCGGCTTTCTCCGTGTCATCGAAAGCGAGTAGCGTTGTCCGGTAAAATTAGAGGAGGCATTGCGTGATGGTGTCTGCTTTGAGACCCTGCACCACACGCCAGTAGGCGGTATTCGAAGGCTCCAGGTCTGCTAGCAGGTCGCCCCATTTTTGATCGTTATAAGATTTAATGCGCTCTTTGACCTCCCTTTGGAGGTGGCGCAGTCTAACGCGATTAACATCCGTCGGGTATCTATCGTGAAGCTTTGCCGCGCGATTTTTTGATCTTATCAGTCGACGGAGACTCGAGGGAAGGACCCCGAATTGATCGGTCGACGCGGGGACCGTCCTTTTCGAGTCTTCGATGGCCGAGCTAAGGTGTGAAGTTAAGGAGTCGATCGCCCGAAACGCCTTGTCAGGTGAGTCGATCTCGTTGATTGAAATATCTAGCTGCTGGGTGGTCGTGGCTCTGAGTTTACCTTCGAGAGCACGCCAGTTGACTATGGTTTTGGTCTGAGGGACCTCGCCTGTCGATTGGCCCAGTTTGAGGAGCACCGGCCTATGATCCGATGATAATTCGTGTAGCGGTTCAATGGAGTCGACCGCTAGGGTGATATTTTTGATTAACGCAATATCTAAAACGTCGGGTGTTTGACGTGCAAAGTTTAGAGCGTAACGTGTCGGGGAGTCGGGGGCTATAACATCGAAGTTATGAGAGCCCATGAGGGCGTGAAGCGCCTTGCCGTTTTATTCTCCCTTATCGAATGCCAGGAGGCATGTTTACTGTTTAGGTCGCCTGCTATGACGACCGACGGCCCTAGGTTGATTAGGGTCCTGATGTCCGATTCTAGAACTGTTTTCGTCGGTGATAGATAAACCGAGGCGATAACTATCGGGCTATGACCGGTCATAGCCACCCTACACGCGGTGGCTTCTATGTTTGTTAATCGCGGAACCTCGAGCGGTACGCAGTGCAAGCACCTTTTGTAGTAGATCAGGGTGCCGCCTCTGGAGGCGGTCAACCTGTCACCACGGATGGTTCTGTAATTGGCGATCTTGGGATCGCTGTGGCTAGGTTTTAAGAAGGTTTCTTGCACTAGCATAACGTCGACGTTGTGTTTCTTTAAATGGATCGCTACTTCATCCTTTTGAGACCTGAGTCCGTCCGCGTTGAAATACGAGACAGTCAGAGAGCGGGGTTTGACTCTACCTAATGGTGTGTTAGCCATTGGAGACAGAACTAGGGGGTTGCCCTACTGGGCATGGGACCCTTCTGGAGAGCCCAGAAGGAGCGTATGGTGCCCATGTGTTCTGCAGTGATCTGCAGCATTTCGAAGGGCGTTTTGGCCTGCTGGAGGCGGATCCCCATGTTGGTGAGGTCCTCCAGGGCGTTAAAGTCGAGCGAGCTGATGAAGTTAAGCGAGTAGGTAATTGGGTTTTGCATACCCAGAGGTTGTGGTGAGGCCTGCGCTGAGGAGGCAGGCTGCACGGGGGAGGGGTTTGGCCTAGTGATAGGCGCGACTTGTTTGCGCGCCATAACAGGAGGCATTGCCCAGGCTGGCTTTGCAGGGGCCTTAGAGGCTTGCAAGGGGCAGCGGGTTTGGGGGCTGGAGCTGGAGCTGCAGCTGGAGTGGGGGCGGGCCTGGGAGCAGGCGCGGCCCTTACGGGGATGGCTGGGGTTGGTGTCGCTTTTTTAGGTTTGGCTTTTTTGCCATTTTGAGTAGTCCCGCCGCGTTGCCTCTGCGGCGCTTTGGGACACCCGCGATAACTCGCTGGGTGGCCCTCTGCCTCGCATAGGCAGCACGCTGGGGGCTCTGTCGCTCCGGAGGGGCGCGAACAGTCCGGGGTGCCATGGTCCCCGATGCACGACTCATCTGGGCCTGGCAAAACAGTTTCTGGCCGAGTGGCCGTAAAATTGACAGCGATGACACTGTCCAACGAGTCCGCGTTTGAGGGGGGCCTCCACAGATATGCCGGAGAGGCCGCAAAGGGTTTTAAGATTGAAAATGGCCTTGCCTTCTGGAGTCAGGTCCAGGGTGGCCAGAATGAGGGGCATGGGTTTTTTGGTGCGCGGATCTGTCATCCTGCGCGCATCTAAAATCGGGAGGTCTTGATCCTTAAGGGATCTGATCACTTCTTCTAGTTCTGTCTCAAATGGGAGACCGCGAATAACGACCCGGAGTTTCCTTTCCTCCGGGAGGGCATAGGTGTGGAAACCTATGTTTTTCTCGCGCAGCAGTTTCGTGGCCGCGCGGAAGTCACCTACTGTCTGTAGGTTTAAACGTATGCCTTGTGGCGTGTTTTGGGCCTTAGGGCACGATATTTTAGGGTGGCGAACCACCTGGAGACGTCAGTCCATTTGGACTTTTCCTGTAGGATTACAGGGGCGGGGATTCGTTTTGCGCTCCGCAGGGGCGCTTGGCGAGCCTGAGGGCTGCCTTCTTCGCCGGTGTGGCGGTCGGCGAGACTGAACCCGGCCTTGAAAACGTGGCCGTATTGACGACGGCCGGCTGAGCAGGGCGTTTCCTCTTGTTTGTGACGAGGGTGAAGCCCTCGTCCGGTTGATCAGGCCCTACCTCCATGTCCGATGCGGAGGACTCCGAGTCTGAGTCGGAGGTCGACCGTGATCGGGGAGAGGCGGTGGCAGGGCGCGCGGAAGGCGCTGCGATTTCGGTGTCGGCGGGTGTCGGGTCCGGAGATTGCGGGCTGTCGCTGATGGCGACCCGCGGAGATTCTATTTCGCGCATGTATTCGTCCCATACGCTGGGACACTTCGCGCGGATGAACGCCATGAAGCGGTTGGCGTCCATAAAATTGCTTAGGCTTAGCGCCCGATCGCGGGAAGAAAACGATTTTATTGTCCCCGCCTTGCGGCGGGGGTGTAAAACCTAAAAACTATACAATAAAATCCTAGCGTCTTGGGTACGCTTAGGGTGAGTACCTGTCGGTCGCCTAATGCGACAGAACAAAAGAAATACAATAGCCGCCTCTGAGGCGAGCGGGTGTGGCAACTTACGGGGTCGCTGGATCCGGTGGGCGCGCAGGTAGGCGCGCGCAGGTGTCCTTGCAGGTGCGCGGTGACGCACTCACTTCACAGGGCGGTAGTCCGCCCGCACTTGGTCACACACACATGCACTGTCGGTTTCTTCTGGCACTTTGGTACTACTACTACCACCGATGATGATACAGACACTAATTAACATACTGTGAGTATTAGTAGTATCTTCGTCTCGCTGGAGGCGCATGGAGAGCACTTCCGGGACGACTGCTCCACTCGAGGGATCCGAGTGGAATGTAAAAAGAGAATGCCGTTGAATACATCATACATCCCGTTTTGTCTCATCTCACATCAGTTCCATCTAATATTACTAGTAGCGCAGTATACAGTGTCCGATGATCAGCGTAGATCGAAATTTATGGCAGTGGCTGATAGGGGATGATAGTGTAACGTGACTGATGAGAAATACCTTAACTACATTTTGTAAAGAACAGGAAAAACTGAACGACCTATTAAGTACAATTGTGGGCCTAATTAGAGTACTGAATCGAAAAATGTTAAGCTTATGTCTAGAGAATACAACTACCTTCTTATAAAACTTTCTAGAAAAAGATCAAAAGGATGACAGAAAGAGTCGTTTTATTGAAGGGAAATTAGATAAAACTGAGTAAAATATAAGATCGAATGTACTAGAGAGACAGGAATATTTGTCTCTTCAACAGAAAAGACAATTAATATACAAACAGAAGATTCCGAAGTAAAACTGTGGTATTTATAGGCTGAACTTCAAGAAAACTTCCAGTCCGATTATAGCAGAATTTATGTGTTCTACCAAGAACAATTCTAAAGACTGTTAAAAGTTTTAAGTAGGCGAGGATTAAAGAATAAAAATAAAAACTTGCATCAAAAACAAATATTACATAAATGTTAATATCAGCAATAAATATTAAATATTATGAGACACACATAGTTTCTTTCTTTTTCAAAAAAGTTATGGTCAGATTCTATTGAATTTTATTTTAGTTCAAGAGTGAAAGAAAAACTTTGTTCAAAGTCGCAAAACATAATTTTGCTAACAAATTTCACTAAGATATTCACGGAGTAGTCTCATGTTAAACGTTGCAAATGAATGTTTTACTTTAATTTTCCATTAAACGCAAAAGTTTTCATAACTTTAATGTTTTATTTAATTCACGAACTAAGCTATGGTGCAGCTAGGCTTGTTATAAAAAGGATCAAAAGAAAATGATGTTTAACTATTTTGTTCGTATGTGTGTTATAATATTATTTATAATTTGTAAGATATAAACTTGCAAAATTCGAAAATTCCATATATAAATCTCATGTTTCATTAATAAACCATAACTGTATTAAGTAAAAAAGATTTTGAATATTCTTATAATTAGCAAACCAAAGTAAATTATCATTACCATAATGGATAACTCGGTTTACAAATTGCACTAAAAGCAAGCTCTTAGACACTGAGCTTCCATCGGTCTTTTTACTTATAACTGCTTTTTTAATGATAATTTATGTATGAATGAAGTAACCTTAGAGTAGTCAATATTTTTACAATTATATGCTATTTATGTATAATTTACTTTCAGGTCCGTTTGTGATGCGTTCCACCTGTCGACATTGTCATGGAACAAGAATGCTTATAAAATTCCCATGTGTGGAATGTGAAGGAAAGGGTCAATCTGTATGTATTAGAGTTATGATAATAATATTTGGTATTAGGTATTCTGTTCTTCCCAAAACTGGAGGCCAAAGTAGACAATTAAACGATTGAACGAAGAACGAAGACACACTTTTCATCTGAAGGTAGGTGATGACAATAGTATATGATATACATATAATAAGGTATCTCAATAAAGATTCAACATGCATACACTAATTTGTCACTGCAGCGGACTGAGACGGTAGGCCTGCACTCAATGTACGAAACAAAATTGTTATGCTGCTATTTCAAGCTTGGATTCTGCAACGGCATGCTTCTTTCCCGGTAAAGACACGCCATTATGAAATGAGAAACTAGATGAACCGTACCTCTACTTTAACTATAATTATTCCGCATACTGCTTGCAATAATTATAGTTTTATTTCATCTTTCACAAAGTTACACAAAATTAATAAAGCTGCATAACACAATATATGATATTCCTTTGTTAGAGACTGGTATCTGTGCTGGTATGTTTTCCTGTCTGATAGATTACCAAGCTCTCGAATTAATACACGGATGCTGTTTATTTTTTAAGAAAAAGAAAAAAGGTCTGCCAGTGAGTGTTTAATTGTGTGATGAGTAAATCTATATAGTGTGTGAGTGCCCGTGCGTGTTGTATAATTATAAGCATTTGGTGTTGATATGTAGTTTGTGTAGCCACGCAAACTTTTAGGAAAGGTGTATAGAGATAGAATTTTTTAACCTGAATATATAGTTGAACACTAAGAAAGCAAAAAGAATGGATAACTAGATGGGACTGGAGGATAGGGTAGCTCGTAAGATTTTACCATCAATGTGCTTTAAGAAACCTTAATAACCAAAATACCTTAAGCTTATGTAGATGTATAAATAGCATTCCACCTCAGTCCTCTGAAGTGACAAAGGACATGCTTGTTGAATCTTTATTGAGATATAAAAAAAACGTAAACCTAACATGAAACAAAAACAAAAAACGGACAAAAGTATGCAGTCCTAGCTTCTGACGGACGCCACCTGTTATCTGGTCAATCGGAAGCTGTGGGCGGTGAGAACCGTCCTGACACGCAAGTGTATGTACGCGGTGTCGCGAAGATTACGCCGCGCTCGAAGGCGAGGGCGACGTGAGATGTCGGAGGTGTGTGATGGTCCGTTGAGGACGGACTAGATCTCAGCTCCCCCGTGAAGTTGGAGTCGTCGAGGACGTGATGAGGTCTACGGTTTGTGAAGTTGGACAATTGAACCCTTTTGTGCTGTAAGAAGTTGTGCTGTTTGAAGCGAAAATCATTTGGTCTAGAGCGATTATTTTTTATTATTGTTGCATTACAATATCTGTTACCGATCTGTTTATACCACATGGATGACGCTCTCTGATGAGTGATGTGTGGGACCCTGGACGTCTACATCCATTCTCAACAAAGATTCATAAGTATACATCCGGAGCACGTTCCTATGATATTGATTTCTCTATTCATCCTCTATAATAAATCATCACCAATAATATCTGAAAGCTAATTAATAGTATGGCATAAGTATCGATCAATACTAAGCTAAATTTACTCCTGTACATTGCTCCTGTGACGAGGTCATGGTATTTTTTTTTTTATAAATCCCTTTCTTTACAGTTTTCAGTATACGAAACATGGTAGCGATATGCAACTATTTCACTCCCCCTTTTCTATGTGGACTTGTTCTTTTCACGGTCAAGTTGATCTATTAATGGCGCAGTTAATATTCGTCATTTTTCTCCTGAGTCGGGCGACGTCTCCGTTATTATACACGGTCAGACGTTCAATAGCGTCCGTTTAATTAACGCGTATTGCTTTCGGCGTGCGAGCTTTGTCTTCGCCACGTCGTTAAAGTATCGCTAAATCACGCACGTCGCCGGGGGCGCGCCTCTCACTATAAAGGGCGCGCTCGAGGGACGGTAACTTATGATTTGAATTCTCGTTCACGGATATGATCTCTCTAACACCGGGCTATCACGACCCAAGAAAACGTTTGTGTTAAACGTGTTGTAATAAAGTTTCAAAAATTATTAAAGTTAATACTTTCGTCTATATTTTAAAAATTATAAAAATTTATACGTCAAAATTATGAAAGTTAATAACTTTAAAGAAATGCATCAACATTTCTTTAAAATAACCACGCATGTACATATATTTTGAGTCTTTATTGAGGACCTCAAACGGAACATGGACTTCGAACTAAATTTCTAGATCATCCATCGTTTTACAATTAGAGTTTGGTCAATTCGATGAAAGCCCGCGGTTTATTATATCTAAACGATAATAATTTTGAGTATTTTTATAGCGTTTATTTTTTTGTGTGTGAATTTATTTCAAGTATAATTATAATATTTACTTGCGTATTAAAAGGCAAATACAGGTCTAGTCAAGATTCTCTTCAATTTTGTAATATGTCAATGAATGTTTTTAATAACTACACTGCAACAATACGTTGTAGATAAAATCTCAGCTTTTCGAGATACCTATGTGGGAAATATCGATCGACGAAGGCGTTGTAGTTTTAACTAGAGAATTGCACATGCATATCCAACCTTGTCTGATGATATCGATATCATAGATTATATTCTAATATCCCCTCTCCTCTAGAGATAAACCCACTGGTGAGATGCTTCTCCTTCACCGTTGGCCACCACGAGATGCGCTAGGTAAATATGCTGCCCACGGAGTATGTCGATGGGCCGTGAAATACCAATGACATTATAACAAACGATGAATTGTTATGATAACACGACACTGTTAGTTAAAATTGCTTTCATGTAAATTAAACGCGTCCCTTGTGCACTGTATGTCATGCTACGTGTACGGTATTGTGGGTGGTTTGATATGACTAATATAGAAATGTTAATTTTAATAATTATATTATATTTAATATTTAATAATACTAATAAATAATCGATTAAATATTGATACAACATAGCGTTAAAAAAGTATTTTTAGTGCTTGGGAGGATTCGAAGGATGCTATCAAATAATACCAAAGAAATCAATTGCGTAGAACATGTAGAATTAATAGAACGGCACTTTTCATAAGTCGTGATGTACGATGTTTAAACTCAGTGGCTGGAAATAATCCGAACAACTCCCCAGAACACTCCCTACTACTTCCTTAGAAGTGAACTTTGAGTAAAATCAATGTAAAAAAAAAAAAAAATCTTACCTCATCGGAATAGGGGTGAAGAATACAAAAACTATAAAGGACGCTTCGGCAATGCCATAGAAAAGTACAGAAAACAATAAATTATGGTAAGAGCGAAAGAGACGGTACATCAGCGTTTCCGCCTGCTTCCTTTGTGATCGTTTTTTTTCAGTTTCTTTGAAATAAGTTCCTAGTTGCAGAGCTAAGAAAATGTTCATGTTTTTAAAATAATCTGCAAGCCAAGTAAAAAAAAACGTTATGAAACGTTTTTTTTTTGGTTTTTAAGGCACTTTAGTGGAAAAAATATCAAAAAAGTATTGAAATGATGTGTTTCGTCTCGCATTTTTAAATTTAGACCGATAATTCTTGTTTTAATATTGATAAATAACCAGTGTTTAATCGTTATTATAAATCAGAAGAAAAAAAGAGATTTAAATTGATACTTTTTTTAAATGAATTTTTGAAAGTGCAAATTTGACTTATCTGAAAAGAAAAGCATGATAACTCAAAAATAGTTCATTTTTGCAAAATGCATATGGGGGTTAAAATTATCGCAAATAGCCACCCTTATCACCTCCTAACGGGAATACGTCGAATTACCAATCATGATACTCCGTGCATTCTCCTCCAGCACCACATCTCCAGGGCGCCTATCTTCTTCTTCTCTACTTCCCGCAGGGTCCATTCGGATATATCAAACTTAAAACGGTACACTACACGCGCCATCGTGGATCCGAAAGCATCAATAAACAATGTTGGTAAATAGTACGCTCCGTATACGTTGGTAACGGCATAAATCAAGATAAGATGCTGAATTTATATGAATGTCATTCAGTTTAAAGCCATGTTTTGATTTTTTTTTTGCATCTTAATTATAACGATTGTATATGTACGTTAGAAGTTAGTCTTGATGTCATTGTGATTGTAAAAATATTCCACGAAAAAAAATCTCTTCTTTAACAAATACATTCAGTACGTATTCCATTAAAATTCATAGTTATAGATACTAGCTTGGAAAATAAAAGTAGACATTTTAATATTACCTATTTATCATCAACAGTCCAAAGGCTGAATATAGATCTCAGGAACATAGATTGCCATGAAGCACGATTCTGATCTATCTTCACCCATCGACTTCGCGCAAACTTGCATAGGCCGACACGCCATCGAGTGGACGGAGTATAACCACGCTGGTATTCTGTGGGGGCGTGGCCCTTCCCCGGTCAAGCTGACCCATTCATTCTGCAGTTAGAAAAAAACAGTGCAGTGTAGCTCTACCACTGTTAATATTTCAGTATTAATCGAAAATACGTGTGTAATATTTGAATGCAAACGTGTATCAAAGGTTGAAAAACGGTTCTATGAGAGGAGGAGAGTTGTTCGGATTAATTCCAGTCGCTGAGTTTAAACATCGTACAGCACGAAAGAATTCAAAATTTCGTCTTCACCATCTCGCTGGCAATCCATCACTGTGCGTTTCACGCGAAATTTCCTGCCACGCACAACTACTCTTCGGAATCCGCTGTCGCCAGCACCGTTTCTGGACAGATACGACTTGACTCATTTGCGACTTCTCTGATTTTGCGGATGTCCATGGGCCACGGTGCCACTTTCCCCTCTCTCTCATTGCTCATTCGTATATTATTATGCAATTGTAAACTGAGGTGAGATTTCACTTATGTCAAGATCACTCATATCTTGATACAAAACTACGAGCTCTTATTTCATTGATAATCTAATTGGATATAAGACTAGATATATAGACATATATAATAGGACCAAAAATCTTTAATTTATTCAGTTGCTTTAATATCATATATTTAATATAAGATGTTCTTTACTTAACGAGATTTGCGTAACTTTATGATGGATATTATACTAAAGTTGAATAATCATCGTCTCCTTATAACCAACATTGTAATTTGTTGAATAACATATTAAAAGCTGTATTATAATTGGTATTCTTTATTTTCACTTCAACTTATTAAGAACTCCCGAAAGACTTGTCGATGTAAAAGAAGGAAAATTTTATTATTGATCAATAATTGAATACATAAAGGTTCTGCTTCCCCTTTAATAGAACAAATTATTTTTTTCCATGATCATACTTTAATTATTTTATTAATAATTACTATTTTAGTTAGTTATCTAATAATCAGATTATTTTTTAATAATTATATCAATCGATTCTTATTAGAAGGTCAAATAATTGAATTAATTTGAACCATTATCCCAGCTATTACATTAATTTTTATTGCCTTACCATCATTACGTCTACTTTACTTCTCAAAGTACATCCGTACAAAGTAAAGCACGAGAAAATCTAGCTTAGCTAACGCATCCGTCCTCTTTCCTTCAAAGCATGCTAAACATTCGATGTGGACTGTTATTATGGAAATGGCTACATTACGTTGGACATGTTTGTTAGAAATTTAAAAAAATACACGTAAATCACAAGTTTAATAGATGTTTGTTTTTGTGATTAAATTCACTCTTAAAAATAACATTAAAATACGTCATGAATACTTTTTATTATTTAATTTATTTTAAATTAAAATTTTCTATTGATACCTTAAAAAGTTTTTTTTTATATTATTTAAAAAAAACAAAATACATCCATCTTACGTTCGAAAACATTTTTTTTTGTAATAATTGAAGTTATTCCATCCAAAATTTGCATAAATTTGGAAATTGTTTTTTATTAAGTATATAACATGTTCTAAACTAATGATAAAAAATGACGTGTCCGCGCAGACCGAATAGCAGGTCAGCAGACGCAGTATAAGGCATTAAGCGGCCATCTTTAAATTTAACCCGCGAAAAAGATTAGCAAGCGTTCTTGACAATGGCGGCTTCCTGATGACATAATAAGTGTGATTATAATTCTCATAAACAATTTATATTTAAACAAAACATATTCAAATCTTTAGAATTAGAGCTTCAGCTTATAAGGGACCATCCTTAATGAAAGTAATTTAAAAAATAGAATGAGAAAACATCTATATGAAATTTTATTACGATTAAATAGATTATGCTACGAATGATACAGGTTTCAAAACGCCAAGGCGATAAATCAAAACGAAATTCGGTTCGATAGGATTTCACTGGATAATTATTTCAGTTTCCTACAACTCATCATACAAAACACAGCGACAATTTTATTTATTGAAATTGTAATCCTTTTCCGGTCAAGCCGATCCATTCATGTCACTATTACTTTTACATAGTATATAGAACTACGGTAAAAGTACTATATGTTGTACCTGGGCTCTGAGTTTATCGACGAAAAACAGGGCATTTTCCTATATCTTTCATGGTTTGGCTGGGAGTCTCAAAATCGGGCCGAATTGAAACTCCTCCAGCCCAAACTAAAAATTGAGAAATTCAAAATATGGTAATTTTTTTTTACCTTTTTTTTTACTATTTTTTATATATATATAATATATATATATATATATATATATATATATAATATATATATATAAATATATATTTGTTTCTTGAATCTCTCCACAATGTCCACTGTAATTTACAAAGCAACCATTAGTCAGTACTGATCCTTACAATATCAGCACTGATCGCTGTCTTAAAAAATAAATTGGATCAACAATGGAAAATAAATGTTTATTTTTTATGTTTATTTTTTATGTTTACATAATACTTAAACAATATAACCTCCCCCCATGGTCATTAGTAAGAATTAATATTTCTCCAAATTCACTCGGCGATCCAATGATTTAGGTTCTAAAGATCAACTGATGGTGGGAATTCATACCAATATTTGGCATGGTTGGGATGACTGAAACTATGAAAACATACCTATTTAAGTATTATATTGTTACATTGAATATTGAAACATAAAAATATTATGTCCATCAAAATGGAACTTGTAGACAATTTTCTATATGATGGCATGAATTGATTTAAGGGTTATCAGCACATATACTAAAAAATAGAGATAGTTTTTGTGATAAACAGGCAAGCCTAAGATATAATATTGCAATATTTTCATTATGTTTTTACTTTCTCTTTCATTGTTCATTGCATCCAACATTGTCAATCGGCAAGCTTATCATTGTTAAACGTCGATTTTCGCCAATCTCCTAAATCCAGGCCGCATGGGGACGTACCCTTTTGCAAATTATTCCAAAGTCACTGATATATCCATAACCAATATTGTACAAAACTTTGGTACGTTTCTTTAAATATCCAGCAGTATATTGATAAGTGTCTAATCTAGAATTTTTTTAGGTTGACATGGATTGTATTTATTGATCTAAATAATAATTTCTACACGTCTCTAAGGTTTGTGTTTAAGGGTTTTTCACTAAATTCCCAACAACTGTTAAGTGGTCATGTAGGTGTCAAGCACACTTAATAAATCCGAAAGGCTTCGTGGCGTAGTAGTGTAAGTATATCACGGGATCGAATCCCAGTCAGGAAATAATTTTTGTGCATCACAATTACTTGTTTTTTGGGTCTGTGTGCACTGTGTCGTGACAATGCATCTGAAACTTCCTCCGATCTTAATGTAAATGCAACAGGAAGAACGAGTGAAAGCCTGTGTGTTTGCGCGAATGCCTACAACGATACATTGTTGCGCGTCTTCTAGTCTACTCAGTGGGCCTTCCGCTCGCGAGTCTCAATCGATAACGCTAAAAAGGTCTCTGGACCAACAGCATCACACAAACAAGATGTAATCTGGTAATAATCGCTGTGGTCGAAATCAGGCAATCATTAAGTCCTTAAAAATATAACGTGTTTGATGTGATGCGTTTCATAAAAAAGATGTCGTCCTAATCGACTTAGTTATAGAAACACAACCCGTACAAAATTCTAAGTTTGTCAGCATAAAAGTTAACTTTGCTTTCATAAATACCGGATATTATGTTCCCACATAAGTTAAGTTTCAGTATCACATTTTAACGTTAAGTTTTAAGGAACGAATTGTACATTCGTTGTTGGCATCTCACTATGGAAACACGTCACTACTACTATGGAAAATCTAAACTTAATTACAAACTAATAAATTAGTTTGTAATTAAGTTTAGATTTTTATTTTTAAAAAGTCCGTAGGACACTCCCGAAACTTGATTACTTAGACTTCGCTGATAACTTTGCAGTTATTACAGGCATAATAACCATACAAAGATCCTATAGAGGAGCATTGGAACAAACACTATTTAAACAAGTCTAGATATTACAATAAAATTAAAATATATTTTAAACTAAACATTTATGATGTACGCCATGTGTAGTGAATTCAGGAAAAAACTGCAATATGCAGTGGGCAAAAATTTAACTTTACTAATATTACTATTAACAAAGGTCAAACGGTACTTGTGACGGCATGGGGTATTCATCGTAATCCTAAATACTATCCTAACCCAGAAAAATTTGACCCCGAACGTTTTAGCGCTGAAAATGAGAAAGAAAGACACTCCTGTGCTTATTTACCTTTCGGAACTGGACCTAGAAACTGCATAGGCACGTGTTAACAAATTACTGTTTTATATATGTTTTTTCTTTATTGTATTTGTATGTGTTCCTTTTTTCTCGTGTGGTTTATATTTTTTTATATTTCACTAAGTATTTAATTCACTGAGTAAATTTAATTTTAAATCTAATCTAAAAGAGATAATATCCAACTGTAACCCCTGGTTTTCGTAAAAATTGAACGCGGCAAAGCATAAATATGGTAAATGACGTTAAAATAATTTGCTTCAAAAAATAAAATAATTTAGTTCAGTTTACTATTTTTACATGTGTGATATACACCATGATGGTGGTCTATTGAAAAATCTGTTATTTTCTGGGCTATATGAGGGCCACTCTTCAGCCCTTATAAAGTCCGGAACGTTGGTTTCAAGCCAGGCTTGGGTAGTTCATGCCTTGTGACCAGGTGCAGAGTCCCTCTGGAAAGTCCACGGTATATTTTTAAAAAGTGTATTGCTGAGAGGAGAGGAGACTGAAGTTTTCACTCATTTTCCCAATCAGGTGACCTGTGTGCTCGTTGGTTACTCTCGATATAATTTTAAAATAAATCTTTTTCGGCTGAAAATCAAACAGCGCACCTATATTTGTTTACGTTATATAGAGATATACAACATAACATTTTTAATGTAACGAGAAACTGTTATTTTTTATAAAAAAAACAATACTTTAATCCGTAAATAACTGCATATCATAATTGCTTTTTTACTGATGTTAATAGAGCAATCTCGAAGTCTACGCGACCTATATATTTCTTGTATAACCCGGTTGTACGGGTATAAGCCATTAGGCTGCTCTTACCTAATGGCCAGTAGTAATAAACGTTATATTATCTTTGTATCATTTGATACTGACTCATATTTTATGGACGTCAGGAGACAATGGTATATTTTAATAGTAGGCCTACTACTACTATTGTTATAATGGGTGGCCCGGTCCTCCGACTTGTAAATTATTAATAAATAAAAACGATTTAGAATAAGAAAAAATATGTAATGTTCGGCATTTTTCTTGCAATATTTTCTTTTAGAGCATTCATTTTTTTTATGGGTTAATGGTGCAAGGAGCTCAGCTGATGGTAAGTGATCACGTCCAAGAACATCCGCAACGCGAGAGGAGACGCAAATGCATTAAATGTGGTACAAATAGTAAACCTTACTTTGGATAAAGAAAAACTCTAGCGGGGTCAGATCCGCACTACGTGGCAAGGATAAAAAAGAAAATATTCGAAGAGAAATGGCGAGCATCACAGAAATCGCTTTCCGTGCAGTCATTTTTAGATGTCGCTTACAGGAGTGACGTGATCGTAACGGGTTACATTTGAATGACGCAATTACCAAAAAATAATTCCCATTTTATGTAGTTTATTACGAAGTTATAATAAATATTTTTCTTATTGTAATTAGTTTTTTATTTATTTATTAATGATTTACATGTCTAAGGAATTATGGGGAAATACAGGATGCCCAGAATAGCAGCACACTACCCGTCCTTATTCTCCCTTATTTATTTAAGGAATATTACTAAAACCCTTCTTAACACTTAACCAACAATTTCATCGAAGCTTTCCAATGCAAATACAAGATCGTTTATCAGCGGGCGATTCTGTTTCCACTCCAATAATTCAATAAATAGAATTGAGGAGACAGAGATGGTTCGATTTTGAGTATCGTAATAAAGGGACTTCCCGGTAGCTCATTGAAAATGGCTTATTGCGAGATCTGACTACTGGAATAGAGAAAGACGAATGCACTCGAATATAACCGTATTGTATCCGTGTAGAAAATATAACACTTTAAACGGAATTTAAAATTTTTAACCCACGGTAAATATTAAAGATTTGATTTTTTATTCTGTACCATCTAAAATGAATATAAAAATATATATAAAACAACAATATGATAATTATGAATAAGATCAATTATTTTTCCCCGTCCTTAACATCTTGAATTAATGCTTTTAAGTTATGTTTTTTACCTCTTGATGAAGCTGTAAGTTGTTTTACGTGAAATAATGTACATATTGTATGTTTTTTTTAAAAGCATTAAATGATTTTAAATCATACTGCATGAATTGAATTTTTGCAAAAAAAACTTTTACACAGAGTGGCCACTGCTACAAGAGAAATGGAATGAAAGGGTTAGAGGAGGATGGGGAGGTTGCTCCTCTTCACTTACACTAATTAAAACCCTCATAATCAGTATAAATAACTAATTTCAAAACTATCGTATCATTGCTCAATTAATAAAGTTACGGTTGATTAAACGGTTATAAAATGTCACACCGTCATTCTGTTCCTTCTAAGCAGACAGAACCTAATAAAACCATTTTGAAGACATTTCCCCAATCCATGAATCTTGCCCTGAGAAAAGTTTGAGTTACAAAAGGCACAAGTCCTTAAAGCAAATCAGAGATTCACTTGAAGATAGTCTCAGGGAGGGACGGCTGCCGAGGCGGAAATGTTTAAACAATCTTAAATGTAACATGGGGAGATGCCCGTTTAAAAAATAAAAAACTTACAAAACCGTATCAGATACGACAATTTTGAATATTCTTCATAATTGTCTAGGCTATGTTAAACGTGCGCAATATGGATGCTGTACTACACCAGAAACGTATTGCTTCAAGTGTTTGGTCCTTTATATAGATAGGAGGAAAGGAGATCAAGGTAGAAGTTTTGGGTCCGATTATTAATGGAGATGAAACTAGGTCATCATTATGACCTGAGTCAAAAAATCAAATAGTTGCAAGGTAAAAGCATTTTAAAAAGTATTGTGTGGATTGCAGGCAAAGAAACATCGCAAGATCTATCGCATTGAATACACTATAAAGGAAGGCGTTAAGTGGAGATTTACTGGGACCACCGCGAGGCCGACGGAAACCTCACGTGAGATGTCCTCGGTACTGCACTAACGGATTTATTACATACTTTATAGATGTATTTCATGTTTCGTTTTGTATTTTTAACCATTGTTTTTTAAACATACAAATACATTTTTATTTCTTAAGGTATATTATGTTAGGTAACCATTGTTTTTTTTATAACATTCAGAGTGGTGAACGAGCGCACACAGTTCACCTGACGGTAAATGATTGATTGATTTGATGTCCCATAGTGCAGATGCGTTCGTCGTCACCAATAATAAGAGTCCTCCGGATATATAGACTCGATAACCAGCATCATGCTGGTATTCTGTGAGATGCGTGGTCGTTCTGTAGCCGGAAACACAAAGTGCATATCACGGGGCACTTGAATGCTGCCAAAAAATATCGCCATCCGTTTTCTTATTAAAATGTACAGAAGTAAGATTAAGACTTCGGGCTTGCATCAGAAGGCACATTTTGAGCAAGAATTAAAATAATTTCATAATTCTCTAATGAAACACTTTGTAAGACTCATTTACGACCCTAAAACAATTTGTTTCTTTTTTGCAGCGGCATTTTTCTTTTTAGAAGTTTAGTGTTACCAGATGTCACTTTTTGTGTTTGCAAACAATATTTACTGTACCAATACTTAATTAATCTTGTATTTAACACTGGCACTAAAATCAAGTTGAGCCTGTTTTATATCGGTCAGTCAACCGATTATTATCGGTATTTTTTGCAGTTAAAAAATATCGTTAAAAACGAAGGAGAAATATATGCATAGTACCAATTATAGTCCAGACGACGTCATAATAGAGTGAGCAAAATGCATTTATCCATGACACGTTATGAGTATGAGAGACACAAATAACATTTTTTGTCTCTGTAAATATATGTGATTTTATGCCTCGCCTCAAAAATGTTATAAGCAACAAAATTGATTTAATTGTGTCAAATTATCCCTATATATATTCCGCTATATTACATATATAGACACCTCTATATGTATGGTATGTTACTTTTTTTATTTATCGATACAATTATTTGTAAAGTTATTGTTGTTTCTAAAGTTTTAAGATATTTTTCTTCTTATTTACAATGTTTGTACTACTCCTACCATAATATCTCTCCACGCCACGGGTTGACTGTTAGGGAATGTCTTACGGCATTAAGTCCGCCCTTTGTATCTGTTTTTGTAAGGTGTGACCAATAAAGTTTAAATAAATAAATAAAAATAAAATTATGATTATGTAATTGGCTATACGATAACGTGTAGAGTAATCTTGCGTACTATGAAGTAATAATATGTTCATGGATAAATGGATGATATAATCTGCGATTTTTTATCTATAATACGACAAATATATTATTTAGGTGACAGCATCGTAGCTCAGTGTGTAAGCGGTCACTTTTAATTCACAGTACGCGATAAACCGAGTTCAATCTAGTGGATTTATAAATAAGCTGTTACTTATTTAGCTGAAAGAGCCATCGTTTTAAAATATATACTTCTTTGAAAGCTTTTTGTAAAAACTAACGTAACCTTAGATTTTCAATTAAATTATATTTTGTACATAAAATAAAACATATAAATGCCGTTGACCAACATGTTTTCACTCTAAAATATTCTTTGCATAGTTGTAATAAATGCTGTATGTCAAATATCTAATGTATGTCGAGGTGTGTTTTATTAATAAAAATATTTCAGGTCCATTTTATATTGACTCTGCGGTAATAAGGAAGCAATCATTTACATTGTTTTATTGAAAAAGAGCGATAGACTTTAAGTGTCTGTTTAATATATTTATGGGCCAAATGTTTAGCTAAAGTATATCTGCGAGGAATTAGCGGATATATCTTCTAATTTATTACATTTAAATATCGGTAAAATTTCTTGTTTCTAAGAATCTTGTAGAGATATAAAAACGCTCGAGAATGGGATATGTTTATTTGTATTCAATGTTGAAATACTTCGGTTAATTATTGCAAAATTCTTGGAACGCAAAATATTAGAATCATAATATTTTCATAAAACATCTTATCTTTTATTTTAGTAATATCTATGTATGCGTTTTGTAGTTTGACAAAAGTATTTAATTTTCTCTTTTTTGTAGTCGGCCTCATATTTTCATTGGTAACGTATATTAAATATTTACCAATGATAATATTAAAACAAGATACTGGTTCGGATCCCAATATGTCGTGATCAGTAGTTGTTGAAATCCAAATCTCTCCCAGTATAATAAATTTAACTATATTTATGTGTGAAGGCGTGTTATTTATGGGCAAACTTAACCTATTCCACAGTGACCCCTAGACCGGTACACCTACACGGGACAGAGTTTTGTAACAAACAGATGTTTTGCCCGAAACTATGGGCAAAGTGTAAAAACGAACTTAGATAGTTCGTAATAAGGTCCGTATTCTTTAACCTGTAGAATTTTATGGAGGCAACTGTTTCCGGTGTTAGGAGAAAAACTATATAATGTGATTTTTTTATTTGAACTTTACCAGTTTGTAATAAGGGTGATATTTGTGAAACAAACAGCCCAACAAATGTTAGCTTAAATGCAAAATCGGACATGCGTCTCCGGTATTAAATTCCTTGTTGGATTTTGCTAAAATCCGTTTTGTTTATCGATTATGTTCATAGACCTATTTTAATCATTTTATATGTATATCGTAGCTATTGTTATTAATGGAAATAGGTAAATGCAATTATTATGTGCTGATTTGCCACGTGCTTGATGCCATATGACTGTGTTATTAGTTGATTTACTAATGTGTTATGCAAGTAAGAACAAACCGTCTAATGTTGACAGGCTGGCAACGTTTAAGCCAAGGGACGGCCTCTTGAGCCTATGTATACGGTTATATTTATAAGAACTTTTACCCGCCACTGCACCTCCATTAAAACAAAAAATAGACAGTGGCTCACAAATCGTAAAATAGTGGACGGTGTTATATTAATATAGATAGGCCTATCACCATGTTATCATTAGGAACAATTGCTAACATTAGAAACTTTCTTGTTTATAAGTCCAACTAAGCAAAAATTACGACAATAGCCAAGTCTCTCCTTGAGACACCCCAAAGAGACAGGTGAAAATAAAAAAGGGATTCGGACGGGCAAGGTAGGATAGATTATAAAAATAGTTTAGAGTTCTGGTAGAAAGGTGCGGAGCGAAGTTATCGTGATGACATACGAGATGTTGGATTTGTTATACATGCTTCGAAATTTCATTTGAGTAGCCTCGTCTCTATACCGTCGATTATTTTGTAAATTATAAATATATTTCTTTTCTCGCCAGCGTCTAATTTCTCTATCATAAATTTGCATCAATACACGACGTTCTTTCTGCTGATCGATAAGTTTGTGTGGCACCCATCTAGAACAACGCTTACGGAAAATTTTCCATGTTGCAATACTGCTGATCCGATACCCGGTTCTCTAATAAACTGTACATATGGGAAACTCATAGGAAGGAGATTTCGAAAAAAGCGCTTTGTGCCAGACCCAATCGAAGGCCTTCCCTACGTAAAGACTAACTGCCATGGCCTCTCCCGTAGACCCGACCGCCTGCCCCATCTATGAATCAAATAGACCAGAAGATCACCAGTTGAGTGACCCCGACGGAAGCTATACTGGTGGTTGCTAATCAGCTCTTGTTCTTCGAAAAATTTTCTGAAAAATTCTGCGTAATAGCGGGATGACGCCTAAAGAGTACCAAAAAAGACGCGTAAGAGTCGGTGCCAACTCTGGAGCACACGTCCTCAGCATAATTGGCGGGATATCATCAAGGCCACTTGACTTGTAATTGTATGGTATCTATATATCTATGAAACATAGGTACATTGTTACTTGTAAAGGACTTAAAAATTAACTAAAACTTAAACTAGTAATTTTCACACTGTATACGTGGATTGCTAATCTTAGTAATAATGATGATGAGTGCCTAATGGTAATGTCCTCTAGACGCAATTCGATCACGAAGATATCTTATGAATATTTTCAGATAAATGTCCATAATCTGATTATTAGTGCTGGCTGGGCGGGGCGCGCGGCGGGCGGCCGGCGGCGCGGCAGGCGGTCGGCGCCCGCGCACCTCCCCTCGATGTACGTCGACGCACTTTTCGATTAATAAGCTAAAGGTTAATTTAATCTGGGATGTATTTTTTGTAAGTATAGTCTGCTTAGTTCTTGGACTTTATCACTTATACTAATAGTTATAAATTATATATTCAAACCTTCCATAGAAACAGACGATTGACATAACAATATTAAAAAACGTGAAAATAGGTCGATTATGCATAAGCATGAAAATAAATAAAACACTAAAACCTCTTGATATAGGTACATTCTTCATGTGCAGTATAACAAATACGAGTTTAAGAAATACGTCGCGTTATTGATTATTTAAAATAAAAACCTACGACCATTTAAAGAAATGACAAATTTCCTGTTTATCATTTTGCGTTTGGAAGAACAGATTCTTTTATCTAGGACTGTATTTACTACTGTCACTATAATCGTCTACATGTGGTCGTATACTATGTATAATCTTCTTAATTGCAAGAAATCATCTTGTTCACAACGTGTAGTTGTATAAATAAAATTATTTACTATATATATGTTATGTATAATTCTTATACTATCGATTAAAATTTCCCACGTATTTAGAAGGTAGAGGTCCGGCTAAACGAAAAGTTAAGCCTATCGAACCACAGTCGTTATTAGATTTTGATCTTGGTGAAGGCGAGAGCTCAGATGATTCAGATTTTCGGATAGAGGATCATCCCGAAGAAAGTGATGACTATTCCATTAACACCGATGATGATGATAAAAGTTTGTTTTAATTATTTTTTTTAGTTAATAGTCAATTAATTATTATTTTGCTAGTGTTAATTCGGCCTTTTAAAAGATATTCCCTTGTTTTTATTAGACATTGGTATTAAAAATTATTAACTAACAGTTGCCTGGTGTCAGGTCAGACCTAGCCTAACTTCTCAGCTAAATGTCAGGGTGAAATGTTGATAGAATTTGCTATCTCTATAATCCCCATTTAGGATAAAAGATGTGAGTGCATAGTTTTTTATTTATACACTAGAAGTATTATTTTACATATTTTCAGAAGATACTAAGGGTGGCAGTTCGGATGACCAGAGTGGTTCAGATATTGAGAATAATTTCAAAAACTCTGCCAATAAACATATTACTGGCACCAATATTTTTTGTAACTTTTGGTAACAATCTATCATGAACCTCCAGTGTTTAACCTTACCATCTTCAGTGGTGGTGTGGCAATGTAGTAATATTCGAATTTTCTTTGAGAATAGCTTTATGCAATAGGAGTTTGCTCGAATTTATGCGTTATCTCTTGTCGACAAGGCCGTCGCCTAGTGTAAAAGAATCCGGTTCCACGCACCGACCTCGCCGGCACCCGGGAAAGGTCACCAACCAAACATTAGCTTTTCGACGTATTTCATTAAACTATACAAACTGACACTCTACTATAACATGACACCTGTCAATGTTTTATTTATAGATTTTATTAAAAAACGAATGATAGCAGTGCTAACTTTAAGTTAGTATTAACTTTACCAACATTCAGGTTAATCGCTCCAACTAAGATTAGATGCTTGTGCTAGGAACAATCGTTCACGATATTAGTCGAAGCTACGACCTTAAGTTTCGTAGACCGTACCCCGTAAACCATTACGCTATAGATTCTTTATTATAGATAAAAACTAGGAGAACAAAGGTGATCGACTTAGGATAAGCAATGGGTTTCCCCATCCAATGGGTTCATAAGTAACCAGTGTTATAGGGCTAGAGTTACGTTGCAGTTTTTAGCTGCAGAATGAGTGGATCAGCTCGACCTGGGTAGGACCATGCCCTCTGGAGACCTTTACAACTGGTGACGAGGCATTCCATCTCAGTCCTCAAGGGGAGACAAGTGCTCCGTAAAATGGTGTGCTGACTATGTAATAAATGTAGGCAGTGTTTGAAGGAAAACGGAGTTTTATATAAAAAAAAGACCGCAAATATTTTATCTCATCAACAAAATAATATTTCAAAGATATTAAGATACATTTTAAAATGAGAGTGCCATTTTACAGATGGTTTGTAGCTGCAAGGTGAATGGGTTGGTTCGATCGCGCAAGGACCACTGCTTCATTGCATACCAATGTAATGAAATAGCACCGTAAAATGTTAAAACAATAAATATATTTATTATATATTATTGTAATTAGTACAGTGTGAAACTTTTATATTTACGTTCATATATTTTCCTAAAAGAGTGTAATATATTTTTTTAACATTTTAACTTGTTGGCCCGATATTGCTAAATAAAAAAATTGTTTAACAAACAATAAAAATTAGGTCGCAATTTTTTATTTTTACAGTTCGATGTTTAGAAGTAGTTTCTTAGCAGTTTCATAATTTCTTAGTTATTCAATATTGTGCATCATTATATATGTTTGTTTTTTACATTTTATAAGGTTCTTTATTGTTTTAAAACATGCCTAGCGACCTCTATCAAACCATTCTATATTATTTTCTTATTACAACAGACTAAATAGTCTTTTTATTAGAATTGCAGTGAAAAAATAATTTTAATAAAACTCAAATAATAAAAATATCTATAGTTATCAAAATAGTCTTCATAATAAAACGACACGCATTCTAACATCTTTAAAATTTACCTTTAATTACCTAATTTTTTTATTAATTACCAAATATTCTCTGAAGATGGCGTGCTAATAAATATTACAGACAGCACATTTTTAAATGTTCATTGAAAGGTGAACATTAAATTGACTTGAAATCGAGTTAAATTGACTAAAGGTCTAAAGAATATTGATGGTTGATTGTCATTGATTGTATCGAAAAACCACAATATAATGTAACCAATGAGTGATGTGCGTTTATTTTAAAATACCAATGCTTTTTAAGCAAACCTTGTACTTCATGCATAAGAATATAAATAAATGCAGTAACTTACAAGTTACTTATTTATGCTTATGTCTTACAATACTGCTTATTTAATTTTTTAAACAAAATAATCTCGTAGCTTCAATTATACTAATATTAACAAGTAAACGTCGTTTTCAACGTAAGCGTAGTTACCCATAAATTGAAATTATTTATGTGAATTAGTATTGTATTCTATGGCTCTATTTGTTAGAATATCAGATATTAAACGAACTGTGTATAATATATAGTACGAATGAAACATTTTAATTGTAAGAAAGGAATTACTCATAGATGATGAATGCTCGTAACACGGCCCACAGAATTAATTTACCATTTAAGTAATAGAGGCATACAAAAATAAAATTTAAGTCAACGATATAATTCATTATCATTTTAAGGTATATAATATTATAATGAAATATATAATTGACATAAGTAGTATATAACATATAATGATGTAAGAAAATGTATAAAAAATTCTAGTTACAAGTGTAGACACATGGATTTACTAAGTATGTCAACACGAACACATCTGCCTTATCATTCCTTGTCAAGGGATGAATGTAGACGTCATGGGTCGCAGGAATCACTCACCATCAGGTGAACTGTGTGGTCGTTTGTTACTCTCAATGTAATTTTAAAAAAAATATGTGAGTATAATAACATTCGGGTTCTTTCACACACGACACGTGAAAAGCAGTTCTATACTAAAGAACACCATTCGACTGATCCCCGCAACCTTCTAGATAAGGATTTAAGATGGCGATACGTTGTCACGCTTGAGCACTAACATTGGCTGCCACTGTCAGTATTCTACAAGAAATTTTTTTAGTTTTTTTTTCGTAAAATAAAAATAAATACAGTACTATATTTATTTACAAACATACATACATACATTTATTAATCAGTGTAATAGCTGTAACATTGTCTACAACAAGAGCATTGTGTTCAAAATATACACTAGTATTATATTTTTTATAGTATTCCGTGAGGGTGGACTTCTATTCCCGCCGAAACAATCCAATCATGCCGCCGTAAGAATGAAATTCGAATGTGACTGTTCTAAAAATAACACGTTTGACGTCAATTAAATTTATATAATATGGCTTAAAGTAAAAAGTAAACTGGGTACAACAGGAAGTCATTTTCATTATTGAAACAAAGTAAATAATAAAAATGGTGATGATGATGATAGATTTGATTGGAGCGTTTATAAAGATTTCTATTTCACCTTTACTTATCCGTTGTTATGCCATCATGTTGTTATTGTCTTGGACTGATAGGGCTAAATAGGCCGAGACAGCACCGTTTACACAGCATCGTTTATGCCCGTTTCAGAATACGATACCATTTTTGATTCAAGGTCAAGGAGTCATCATCAGTTTTCAGAGTCAGTTTGTTGCTGTGACACGAATAGGTTGCTCGACCTCGGCAACGGACTCACTTCTCACAGAATATTCTGCGAGGAAACGGCTCCGGACCCAACCACAGATAACAAAGCGTTCCATCTCAGTCCTCAGGGATGACAACGTATATGCATGATGAATCTTTATGCAGATGCCATTGAGTACATTTGCCATCAGGTGAACTGTGTGGTAGCACAAATATTATATAACAACAAAAAAAATCAAAACGCAACTAACCACAGTGAAATGAAGGATTTTTATAGCGATAAGCAATTACTTTTTCATAGGAATAGGACGCAAATGGACCAATATTGTTTTGATGTTAACATCAAAAGCTGCTGCTAGCTTTAATTCATCATTGTTGACCAGTGTCCGGACGACCACGAGGTTCATTTTTCAAATCAAAATTACCAAAATGGAACTAGGCATACCAATAACGGGTTGTACGTTCGTTTGTATAGTTCTCTCCGTGAACGTTGTGAATGTTACGTGCCGTTTGTGCCTTGTTGATGCCACGACGGAACTCATATTCCATATTTACACGAATTTTTAAAGTATCCATTATGACGAAAAATGTTCAAACGTAATGAAAATACAAAGCTAATCGATAAACATAAGACTGACTTTGTAAAAAGAATGTCATGCTTTTAAAACGAAATTAATTTGAATTTAGAATTCATAGCCAATCAAAACTTTTTTTGGGTTGAAATGGCCAATACCGAAGAACGGCAATTTCATAGGTAAAGACCTAATATTTGCATTGATACTATTGAGCGATTATTTTTTGTGCGGTTGATGCCAATTAATATAGTGTTGATGATGTTCTCCTGCTCAATTTTGTTCACATTGATAAATTTTAGTATCATATATGATACTTAGATAAAGAACCTTAAAACAAATTTTCAAAAAAAGATACGAGATATAAAAATAATAATATAAAATATTTGCTTAATAAAGTAGGCGGACTGACGGGTGTCATTTTTGGAAATATTTGTAAATGTCTAAATTAATATTTCATTAAAATGCGAGTGCTTTCTACGTATTTCGATGACATCTAAAAGGGACGCACATGACCATAGTATTTAATTACACTATAGTTAAATTAATTTATATAGATATGCATTATCGCAATGTAGGCTTGGTTTCAACGTCGCGTTTCGTATACAATCGTTGGAACATAACCGCGGGCTGACCAGCTTCACCAACGCGCACACACACCACCAACATTACACAATCCATACATGTAAATTCAGACACGCCACACCGCACTCGCGGGCGAGCCCTACGTCCTTTTACTAGCACAGCGACTTACTCGCGATTTACTCATGCTCTAGGCCGCTTCTAAAAATCGACCTGTCCTTCCTTTAGATAGCGATCCGAGGTTTCGTACCTCCTTATGAGGGGCCCTCGGATCGTATTATCGTCCCCCTTTGGTGTCGTCGATGTTCTTCGTCTTGGTGCAGCAGCAGTCTCCGCGCCAGCTTCGCAGCGGGCCACCCCCTCGCGAGTCTAATAAGATAAAGCTGTAAAGACATCTGGACCAACAGCAATACTCACATTATACAAATCTGTGCTAGTAAGCTGATAACTATCAGTATAATTCTCTATTTTTCGTATGGTAAAGAATGAAATCTGAACTAATAACTGAAAATTAGTGAATCCACTGTAATCCTCAAAGATACTACGCAATACTTATGGTGGAAAAATGCGCTCTAATATGGTATCCATTTTCTTACTTTTTACTATAATGACAAGTGATGACTGCGATCCATATTTCTAGATTCACATGTATTGTCACTTGTAAGGACTGTTATGGAATGCCTCCTCTCTTTTCATCGGTCCTCCAGTTCCCTATTCGCATTATGGGAAACAGCATTTATATAGTATATACAGTAATTTACGCTGGTAGGTATTATGTGCGGAGATTTCTCTATCAATCTGATCCGTTCATGCCGCAAAATGTAACTGACACTTGATAAAATTTACCTTTTGATTACTTTCATTTAATTTCAAAGTTGAACAAAATTAAACTTATAAGTACAACTAAAACTAAAGTGTAATGTAACCTTTACATTTTTTTGAAATCAAAAGAAATAGATAAAAATAAACAAAATTGAATGGGAAGAATAAAATATTAATTCATATTTTATTTTAGTACATACAAGTTTTGGTATCATTTTGTTATACTTTTTTTTGAGCTCATAACATCATTGAATTGACCTCTTTCATATTTTTTACCCAATATTTTTTATAATTACAATTACAACTTTTTGTACAATCATTTCAAAATTTTAATCTTTTTGGTTTAACAATCTGTCACATTTTATATAGACTAATGACTTATAAGTTACTCTAATATAATAATTCTTTATACAACTATCTTATTTGTTTCTAATGAAATCTGTCTAACTCATAAACTAATTCATCATCGTTTAGAATTAACGAGATAATAAATCCATTTGAATTCATTGAGTCCAAATTTTGCGTCTTTTTCCGTTTCAGGCTTAGGAACATCATCTGATAATAAATCAAGGACTTCTTGTGTGATTTTGGGACGGAAACCATGCTCATCAGCAACATAATCAATCCTTGTCCTTATTCCGTTTCTCCCAGTCACAAAGTAGTAGCCTTGTTTAGCGCCATTAGTATAACCTTCTTCAAAGTGACCGTGAAAGCCTACGGTATAATTTAATGTGTACAATAGTTTAGACATATCATCTTTACTCAAACCTTCTGGCAGTCCCTCCTTCTCACCAGGTCGTTTATGGTAAATGTCAGTATTTTTATCAACTATTTGCATTTGAGCTGTTATAAGCTCTGGTTTCTTAGATATTGAACTCTTTTGAGCTATTTTAAATGGATTGGATAGTGAACCTTCTTGTGGTATTTGCTGATGTTGAGATTGCTCCTCGCTATGCTCATGTACCCTCCCAAAGATATTAATGTATGTATATAGGGCTGTTACTTCACTTTTACTTTTATATAAATAAGATTTGTCTAGACCGGAGCAGTACCACGCACATACAAAATATCAGCGTGTGTTGAAAAGCCCACCAAAGGACGGGAATTAAAAAGTTAAAATGAACGCAATAGTAAAATGAAATCGAATTTATTATACGTGTAGTAATAAATAAAAATAAGAACTACATATGTATATGTAAACCATAATGCACATTAAATAGATTTTAGAAGAGAAGTTTAGATTTATACTATATAATCATGACTGACATAAATTAAACATTTATTCACCAATAAATGCTTCAGAGTCTAAAATATAAAAAAGTAGTAAATTTCAAACTCTAATGAGTACTTACCGGGTGATAAGTAGGATAATCGCCATTGACTTGACGGAAAGCTGATGGTTCTTTCTCCACGTCATTATCCGACAGTTCATGTGCTAGCAGATGTTTCCTTAAGTAAGCCTGCCTTCGGAACATCTTCCCGCAGTGTTGGCAAGGGAATCGACCAGCGTCGGTAGCCGGTGGGTCTCTACGTTTACTGGTGCCTGGCACACGTGGCTTATGCCAGCGACGGTGAGAGGCCAAGTTTGCAGGTCAATTAAATACCTGTGTTGAAATAATATGTTTAATGACGGTATGGTATGGTATGAGTGACAAGACAGCTGACATCTGCATCGTCGCTCTACATGTTACGCCCTAATATTTACATTTAAAAACTCTTAATTCTTCTGTACATATCATAGTTGTTTTCAAAATTTATGCCTTCGCCGTGTAAATTGTGCTCCAATAACTTCTTTTATAACAGTTGGTGTTAATATGAGTGATATATATAGGTACTATATGAATCATATTGCTTACATACAGGGAAGATCTTAGAGACAAAGGGCTTAAAAGAAAACTCAAAAAAAAAGAAATTGTTTATAAACACGGATCGGGAAAGTTTTCTTTTTTAATTAATTATCATGTATGAGTATTTAAATCGATCAAAAACTATGTTTGATACAAAATTCTTAACTTTTAACGAACATATTTTGTAATTACTCTTCAGCGATAGAGATGATATAAATACTATTAGTCACGCACCGTCGAATGTATCAATTAAGGTGTGATTTCTACTTTACTTCTCGCTTACTTCTTGAATTGAAATTTAGTTAATATGATGTAATTCAAATAGCTCTTTTTTGCATTTTTTAAGACAGTGCTTTTTCCAAAACCTTTAAAGACAAATCGTTAAGATTTAGTAAATGTAAAAATATTATTATATAAAAGATTTTTAAAATATGTAAAATGATATTGTTGATGGTGATGTGGAACACAGATCTTGTTATTAAGCGAAAGAATCAAAGATGTCTGTCATGAAACAAAGTGAGATATTGGAATTTATCATTAAGATAAGAAGGTGAAGACGGATGATTTATAATAGAGTAAAGAAGAAGCAAAGAGAACAATTATTTTCAATTTTAAGTTGTATATAAATGCGGCCATTTAGTTTTGTGATTTTAATATTGGCTGAGTAATCACTTATTAGCAATATTCCGTCTAAATGGAAGGATGTACCTGCCTTTCACAGGTCACAACCAATCTGTTTTTATCCATTTAGAGGACACAGGCATTATGGTAACTTGATCCATAAACATAATAAATAATAGGTAACTATTAATAATAGTAGTAGTAATAATAGTTATTGGCGTATTGTGCTGACGTTAAAGTTTTCTTAGTCACCGGTAAATCTTATGATTATTACAATATGATCATTATTCTTATTCTCATAAAATTCTCTTTGCCAGAAAAGTTTATAAATCTCCGTACGATAATCAATAAATACATAATTAGATTCCCTTGGTTTTCCTCCTTTATCTCCTTAACGATCAAAAATTTAAAATATATCTAATATTAAAGTGTGACTTATACTTTAAGATTAGATACTTTAAGGTAGATAGTTTTTAACATTTTATTATTAACAGTAATTGTGCATTGTTGCAAAATTATTCACAAAACTATCTAACTAAATAAAAATCATATATAATACGGGCAGAATAGAGCTACAAAATATTATTAAAATATAGACTATAAAATATAAAAGAAGGTATACAGAAGATATAACTTTAAAATAACTAACTATTTGTGAAAGTCAAATTGTTAACACAACTTAGACAACTTAATGTTCATACATTTGTTCTACTCGAGTGCACTAGACACCGGGAAAACCAATAATAGAAAGCGGTACTGTAAGATTCATAAGGCATGTCCGTGTATGTCATAAATTATGGATATTAGACCTACCATTAAGTTTCACGCCGGCAATAGCCAACAGCGTGGTGTCTCATTATGATCTCACTACTGAGTCGCTAATATCCCAGACTGATATATTGACTACAGCATTGATGGATAGTTCGGGTTGTAATGTAAAGAGTTGCTTGTCTGAGAACTTGTTCCTAAGTTTCTAATGGTCAACGGACTTCAAGACTGTTCTGACGTTACTGAAATGATTGATGAATTATGATGATCTGAATAACTTAAATTGGTATAATGATATAAAATCACCAGGCGCTAAGTCGCTCAAATATTTAAGGGTTAAACGTAGAAACGGGCAATATTTTTCCAACTATAAATTTGACACCTACTCGTTTTCTGGTACTAGCTCAAGGTTGCAAGATATCGATATCTTTTGTCTCCGATGCACCTGCCGACTGCATATTTGTTAGCAGTTAAATTTATTGGCATATTAAAAAATATAATAATAGAATTCTACTTAACTAATGCTTTTCTATTTTAAATTTTCGACCAAAGAGCCGACTGTTCAGTGCTTCGAATTTAATGTTCCATTTAATATTTTGTGGGTGCGTGGTGTTATGTTAAATACACAGTAGATACAATATATAATAGTGAATGAAACTTATATTTATCATGCGAAGACCGCATAGAAGTTTTTAGACGTTCAGACTTTCAGAATCGCAATCCTGGAAGATTTGAAGAGCTATGATCGAATCGAACTTTAGCTTCACCTGAACTACACAGTAATAATATTAATATATGTTTGTTTCATAATAATTATAATTATCATTATATCTGTTCAGGACCACTAGACCTCTAGAGTAGAATAGCAATAGAAGATAGAATATAGAATAGATAGCATGTACTGTATAAATATAGATATAATGAACATAGGTATAACAAGTACCTAAGTATAATAAGATCAAATGTAAATCGGATCGCCCTGTGACTTACACTAACACTCGTATGCATACACAACGCCTTACACTCCGACATCTACACAGACACGCCATCTGCACCACACTAGTCTTACAAAATGTTATACACCAATCACAGGGCCTCCTTTAAAGTAGACGTTGCGATTCGCAGAACTCTCGCAGCCAACCGACCGGCGGGACGGACACGGGGCATGCAGCCCTTCGACGACCTAAACACGTGTTTTCGTTCCGCAAGTTAAACACCCGAACCTCGGCGATAAATAGGGACGCGTTTCGCCGTGATGACCGCCGGGACTCTACAAGAAGAACATCAACAAGAAGAACATCTGCAAGCAAGAACAAAGGAAGCAAGAACAAAAGAAGCAAGAACAATAGGAAGAAAGAACAAAGAGTCCCCGGCCTAGTGAATAGTTTTATTGCCAAAGTTTAACGTAGAGTCAGTTTTTATTTTGTACCTTTTAACAAATGTCAAAATCTATTAAAATAGCATTAAATAGTGTTGACAAAAGGGTTTTTTCTTCAATCCAGCAATAGAAAGTGGGCTTTGTTTCTGTCACCGAACTGACACTGTCACTGAACAGATAGAGGCATCGTCCACATTAATGGTCCTTCGAGCCGGATCTACGAAGTGAAATCATTGCGTCAACCTATGAAGAATTATTAATTTATCAAGACCGAGCACCGGTCAGACCAAGTCGACCCTCACTTAGAGTGGTACCAGGCAGACGGAGTCCACCGATGCGACGCTAACGTCGGGTAGTACCGATCGGTCAAGAACCATGCCAATTGAACCGTTCGTCATCACCACAGCAATATCTGCCGTTGCCGACAACCACCAAACAATGAACCTTTGCCAGGACCTGCAACCGGAAGTGCAACCGCGATCACGAAGCCGAGCCGGTTCAGTCAGATCCACAAAGTAGCGCCGGATGTAATAACAGCAATAAGATCAGATAACGGACCCGTATACCAATCATTTGTATCTGTGTTCTGCATGAACTCAATGCTCTCCCGAAATTGATTGGCGTAGAATCACGGGCGTAGGAATGGCATCGGCTTCTCAGAACCCCAAACTCAGAACAAACTATGATGGATCACTATCATATCTTACCTAGAAGGGTCAGTTACTAGAACTTTGAAGAAGCTTATTTTCGATAGAGGATTTAAATTGTGCTTTTGCGAATACCTCTACAAAGCTATTTTAGTTTTAAAAAATGTATAAGGAATAATGAATTGTATGGTTTCAAAACTAGTAAGAAAATTAAGTTATACACAATCGCAAAATAAAAATAAATTCCTAACACGTCGGTAAACCGTCGTATCTTTTTTTTGTTTGACCTCCTATATAATTTCAGGGACAATTTGATCCCGTTCAACATTCAATTGTACGGATGTAAGTGTAAATAATCCGCGGACGGTTATTAATGACGATTTAACCTAGCGACATGCGCTCCTTTCCGCGCCGACTGACGTGGAAATCTGTTACATTGCAGATTTAGCATTACTAAGATTGTTCGGTTACTAAATTCTTCGGATTTTCTCAGTTCTCCTTAAACAACATTTGGTAATAGCTGGGGTGGTAGTCATCTAACTTCACTATGAAAAGATAAGCTTATGATATTTATTTTTGTAAACTATAAAGGTATTTAGTTCATATGAATGTTAACTCAAACTTCACGCTTTAAATTTAGTAGATTTAGATTTGTGTAATAAATAATTTAGATTGAATTTTAATAATTTATAGCATAAAATAATTTAAGTTAAACCAATCAGCGGAAAAGTATTATTTCAGATCACAATAATCTAACATTTTTGTTTTAGGATCCTTATAATCTGTATTATTGCGAAGAATAAGACCGAGACTCTTAAATCCTTCAGAACAAATACTATTAATATGAAGATTAAATTGCAACTCTCCATCAAGCATGACTCTTAAATCTCTGATATGGTCTACCTTTGATAATGTATATTTTTTATATTATATTTAGAAACAACAAATTTGTTATAGATCTGTTCTCTTGAGAGGTTGCTTGAGCAAAGTCCGTCGTGCAACTCTACTACGGATGAATGGACTCCACTATCCAGCACGTGGTCAATCAAAATTTTAAATTGCATCTAACAATTTCATTGGTTCTGTCTTCAGGGACCATACTCGGTTGCTCGCGAATCTTGAATGAAGGCGAGCGTGCAAATATTAAGCAAAATTCATGTCGTGTCTGTGTTACAACATTAATCTGGGATGTTCCCTATGCTATGACGCAATGGAACAGCACGGATGCGTTGCGTAAAAAGCCTTTTTAGCATGCCATCTGCGGAGCTTTCTCGCCGAACCTCGCATTCGGCGAAGCACCCGAATACATTTGTTTGCCGGGAATATGAGGGAGATTCATGACTTTCAAGTTTTGGTATTGATAATATATGTTGCTAAAATATAAAACACCTTTCAATCGTATTGGATCATATCGTTGGGATTTATAAACATCGCCTGTGTGCCGTGTGAAATATATTGGATTGTCAAAATGTTTGATTATATCGTTCCCTTTTTAAAATACAATCTCAGAGTAACATATAAATGATATACATCTGAACTCATTTGTTTACCAACCGTAAAAAGTAAAAAGTATAAGTTCATAATACTAAATAATTTATCGATAGCCATTAGTACGCCCGAGTAACGTTTAATACATATTGTATCAGACATATCGATTTCAAAGTTCACAATACGAATTATTGGCGCAACTTAATTTTTCATTTAATGCTCTAATTTTATTAATCAAGGAGTTGAAGCAAGACTGCAAATTCCGATGGCTTTTTATGCAATATAGTTTTTAAATGTACACATGTATAGTGAATTAGAAATAACGGTACGCACCGCTTTCGAGTAGCCTAAATTCTCCTAGAAAATCTTAATAACGAAACTGTCAAATATATATAAAATATTTAATATATAATATATATAAATAACAACAAAAAAAGGAAACAACCATATTTTAAAATTAAAGTAAATGAAAAACTATGATATTTTAGTGATTTACATATATTTTGCATATATACATGATAACGATGTCCTCCTGGCTGTCTGATGTCTTCCACATGATGTCCTCCTGGCTGTCTGATGTCTTCCACACGTGGCCAACTGCGTGGAATATATTATTGTACTGTAAGCATTTGCGCAAACTCAAAAATCATCCCCTTTCCTATTCTGATCAAATTCATGCTCGGATCAGATCGGAGGAAGTTTCAGATGCACTGTCGGCGGCCCTAAAATTAGCTTATGCCGCTATTTTATTGGTATTCCCCCACGTGGTCCGACCATGGTCGAGCTGACCCATTCATTAAGCAGCTAAAAACAAACTGAAGTGTAGCTCTACCGCATTTTTCCGGTAAGAATCATACTGGCTTTAATAGTATGGAAAATTATAACTTTGCTCCATTCATTTATTGCATTAAATTACGTAAATAATAATTAAATCAAACATTTTACACATTTATTAGTAAATTAATAAATATGATACATTGAATGTAAGTAGCAAGCGCTCCCGCTGTGAGTTGGCGCGGCTGCTCCTCACCACACCGCCCCCGGAGCCCTGCGGCCGACCCTCGGTCATCATGCGTGCGCACAAGGACGGCACATGTAGCCCCGAACCACTACCACTACCACTACCAAAATCTCTACCACCACCGCCTAAAGACATGAACATCCTCAAAACGCTAAAATTCAAAATGAACCGAGGTCACAGTTATTCACAAGTGAAGTACATCGCGAGTCAGTCCCAGCCCACGCCCGTGCCACCTCCGCGTCTCCCCGTGCCCGCGAAGGTCGAGGAGCGTGTCCCACCGCCACACCGAGATCCCATACCGAAGGTTGAAGCCCGGGTGCCGACGCCGCACCCCGAGTGCAGGCCAAAAGCCGATACGCGTGTCCTCTCACCGCATCCCGAGTGCAGATACAAAGACGAGGTCCGCGTGCCCGTAGCTGCCGCGGCGCCCGGATGGGTGCCCCTGGCTCCGCGTCCGGCACCGGCCGTGCTAGTCCCCAGCGCTCTGCTACCGACCGCGGCCCTGTGGCTTGTCGCGCCAGCCCCGGCAGCCCGTCGACGCCTCTACGAGTGCTCCTACCCAGGCTGCGAGAAGAACTACTACAAGTCCTCCCACCTGAAAGCCCACGCGCGGACACAAACGGGCGAGCGGCCATTCCGTTGCACGTGGGACGGCTGCGAACGGAGGTTCTCCAGATCCGACGAGCTCTCCCGGCACAAGAGGACCCACACGGGCGAGAAGAAGTTCGGCTGTCGGGTCTGCAACCGCCGTTTCATGCGCTCCGACCACCTGGCCAAGCATGCCAAGGAACGCGTGCCCCCAGCTCCCATGCTCAAACTGCTGCCCTCCCCTCCTATAGCTATCCCCGTTTCCGTACAACCCACCGTTGCCCCGATCCAGTGAGGGTCGAAAAACGACTGTTATCCAGATCCAATGACTTTCTTGTCTGAATTATTATCATATTAGGAAGATGTATATAAAAAAATAAACATATTAAGTTTTATTAAATATTGCAGAATCAAAGTGTGAAAATTATACTAGAATTACAGTGGGTAAGAATCATCTGCCTTTGTAACAATGACTTTCTTGTCTGAATTATTATACAAAAATACTGTCCTTATCTAAACATCTAATTAAGGACCCGTTACTTAGCATTTCGAATCGTTAGGCGAAACGTTTGTTATTGAATAGTAGTGTAATGGTCAGAATAACTTGGTGCTTAATCCGGGGTCATATTTGTGAAATGCCCAGATGCTAGGTTGTCGGATCTTATTTTATTGTGTTCGGGCATTCTGTGACGTTAGAAAAATTATCAATTTGTGAGCGGACCAACGTAGACAGAATTTCGACTCTCGCCCTGCACAATCTCGTTATTGTTAATTCGTTCCGGTGACGTCAGACGGATTACCTATTAGCAGAAGCTCGGAGGTCATAACCATTTCGGTTCTCGTCTTGTCCACCCGCCTTTTTCCGATCGGCTTGATTCACTGGCGCTGCGAAGAGATTTTGCATCTCTATGCATTTTTTACCGAATTTACCATGGGGAGTGTTCTGAGAGGTTGTCCGGATCAATTCCAGCCGTTGAGTTTAAACATCTAACAGAACAATATAGAAACACGACAGAATTTAAACTTTCTGCCACGCGCAACTAAGGGACATCGAAGGATCAAAAAGCAACGTCGCTATGAACGCTTGGCCGCCACAAGCCAGTTATCCCTGTGGTAACTTTTCTGGCACCTCTTGCTAAAAACTCTTTATACTAAAGGATCGATAGGCCGTGCTTTCGCAGTCCCTATGCGTACTGAACATCTGGATCAAGCCAGCTTTTGCCCTTTTGCTCCACGCGAGGTTTCTGTCCTCGCTGCTATGTATTAACTACATAAATGCCAATCTCCTTTTGTCCTTGACTTCTGACTTCCCCCCGGACTACTGAGACGCAGGCAGACATATTCATATACTTTCTTAATTATTTAAAATTAAATTTTTAGTCTTACAAATTACATTAAAATAATAGGAGCGCATAATCAGTGCTGTGACACAACAAGTAAACACGAAAACGTTGGCTGAATACGACAACTGCATGTGTGAGTGAGACTTCTTGTGTTACTTACGGCTTGGAGACTGGACATCTGAGGGACCTGATGTTAACACAATGAAATATGCTTTAAAACTGTTCAAGAAAACGATTTATTATTCTCAGATGAGGTTAATCTAGACAACGTTAAAAAATTTAACACATCGGATGATCTGAAATCGATTAGTAGGAATGATATAATCAATTCGAAATAAAAATACAACTTCACGATCGTTTCATGTCTATGAATATTTTTAGAAGATATGTGAAGTCCATCCATTCTTAGCGGAGTTTTGTGATGGACTGTGGTTAATGCCCTCACTAGAGAGAAGGTCTATACCCAGCAGTGGGAATTATATACCCTGCCGGCCAAAAGTTTAAGACCGCACATAAACAACATAATTATCCAGAACATAGTTCACCTGATGGTTCAACATTGCACGCTGGTTGCTTCTACGAGGTCCCAGAGCTGACCCATTCTAGTCGCAGCTGGACACTAACAGAACTTAAAAACACTGCACTGCACCTATCATTGTAATGGGCATCAATTCTTCATTAAAAATATGTGGGTGACGAATCAACAGCAGTGTCTGTTAAATTATTATTGAATGCGTAAACGATCCCATGTCGATCTACTTATACCTAAAATTTGATAAAAATAAACCTAACGCTCCAGTCAATAGCATATGAAACCTGTTTGTGTAAATGTCGAAACTATTTTGCATAAAAACGGCCCACAAAATGATGATAGGAAACAGAGTAATCTACAAATGGAAGCCATCGAAAGAAGTCAACAAATTTATTTCTTTTATTTGATCTGCTATTTAAATTTTATATAAAACATTTTAGAAATCGTAGATCCAGCTCTTAGGAGTTGTATAAAAACTATTACTTACATAAACATTTTGTTAATTTATGACCCCAACATTGTAAATATGTAAACCATATGTTCATATTTGTCAAACTTGATTCTAGATGGTAAACGATTCTTGCGGCCCATGGCAACTACATTTATATTTGACATGGAATCATAATGGAGATGCAATGTCACCCTTGTGGACTGATATGGAATGCCTCATCACCGGTAATAAAGGTCTCCGGATCCCAGTACTCACAACACGGCAATATTATGCTACTATTTCGCGCTGGTATTCTGGGAGGGCGTGGTCCTACCCCAGTCGAGCTGACCCATTTATTCTGCAGTAACAAACAAACTGCAGCGTAGCTCTACCATTGTTAACGCGCTTTAAATATTTAAAAATAAGGCCCAATCTTCTTAGACAATGCATAAGATAATTAAACGATATTTTAGTTTTTATATTCGTCTTAACCAATCGATTTTAGTTTTGTCCCCTTATTCCATTCCTTTCCTATACTAATCGAAGGGAACGTAACAGAATTTGTCCCTTTTCACCCGTCAAATGTGATTTATGTCCAACGTTGTATTCCCACCCTTTACCGTATCCATTTTTAAAGCCTAATTGAAACCGCTCCAGAACACCCTCCATCGATCAAATAGAACGGTCTCGAGTTACGCGACTGCGATGCTCGATAAACAGATACATGATTTATATCGGGATCGTTTTCTATTGGGGATGTACTACACGTCCTCTATTTGCACTTATCGGTTCATCTAACCGCACGTGATGCGCGAGTTTGAAGCCGCGGTTATAGTGATTTATATTAGTAGCGACGACCGTAGTAATTTTTTCGTGTAAGATTTGTTTAAGTGTATCCGCTTTGAAATATACCATAGAAATAACAATATTAGAAGTGTCAATATCCTAATGGTTTAAGGTATGGTCTGCAAAACTCAAAGTCGTAGGTTGGAATCCGCAATTCGCTACACATAGTTAACATTTTTAATACGTTCGAAACGTTGAAACTTGAAGGTGCATTTTTTTTATAATATTGACGTATAAATATTCAGAATTTAATGGCTGTGTTATGAAATATATAAAGAAACATATTGATATTGTTATATATTGAAAGTTCAATAAATTATTGTTAAGCGTAGCCTACATAAACTCATTTTATTAAAAACTATATAATACTCAGATCTTAGCTCAGAACATGACGTGCGTCAGCGGAGCTGTAGCGTCAAATGTATCAATACACCTACTCAATCTTTCTGCACCACCCAAAGGTTTAGACAGGGAGATAATGCCTTAGGCATTAAGTCCGCATGTGTACACTGTTTGTGCAAAAAGTTTTAATAAATAATAAATTAGTGTTTTGAAGTTATCTTTATTAGGAGCTCGTCTAATGTGATCAGGCGGAGCATTCCAGACCTGTATAGCCTGAACAGTTAAAGAAGAGTTGAAGAAACCAGCGTTGTACTCTAGCATACGATAATATATAATAAGTAATGACAAGTATAAAGATGAAGAGAATTCATAACATAAGATGGGATGTCATATAAACTGTATTGCTTTTAAAGAAACCGCATTATTGAAGTTTTTAATTAAAAATTAAAATAAGATAAAGCATTAAGTTTTATTTATACTAAATTTTATATTTTAAATATTTATATAACCATTATATATATATTTAAGAAATAATTTACTTATAATAGACTTGCTATATGGCCATATTTGCTAGATGCTATATAACACGGTTACTAGACATTTAAAAAATAATATATATTAAAATTAAATATCATGTACTTACTTTGTAAGTCATCCAACACCAACATATTGCCCAGTGACTTTGAGTGCACAATCTGTACCCTTTGGAATGGAGATTGTTCATCAAATAACACATCATCAATATCATATTCCAGGAGTCTTTCATCTGAAACAGCACACATGTCTTATAAGTATTATAATTTATCTTATAGAATTGCTATAATTATTAAGTTGTATGATTTCCTCATGGTACATCTATTTTTTTAATTTATACATTGACATCAATAATGCTTGAGAATGATGGGATAACTTGCAATTAAAAATGTTATAAAAGTCTTTCTGTGGAAAGTATTTGTGATGCTATTACATATTTAGTTTCATATTTTGGTTAATAATAAATGAAAAAATTGAAGATAATATAACATATATATTAATGTTCCTGGTGTAGAATAAAGTATTATTACATTTGATTGAAAAGTTTTAAATACACAATTTTTAGAGGATCAATGCATTACATTAAAACAATTATTTCCAATGCATTGGTTATATAAAAATTTGCTCACTCATAATTGTGTTAAAGTAAGTAAAAACCAAAAATATTTTTTTTGTCTTACCTGATGTCAAATAATTGATATAGTGTTGTGTTTTTACAGTATATTCGAACAAAATAAAGTTTAGTATAAAATTGGACGACTTCTTTTCGTACGACCCTTCCTTTTATACACAGCTCTAGAAAATTAGATGGCTTTACTAAATGTAACAATAGAAGCTTATTAAAACGGACACAATACAAACAGGTATCAATTAGTCAGCCAACAAATTTCACATCCAAAGTAAAAAGTAGTTAATAGTAGTAAAGTAGTAAGCAAAGTAGAAAGTAATTGGGAAAATTTACCTTGAAAAGTGATAACAACATATAATCAATAAAAACAACAAAAACAAACATATTATCATTACTTATTTTACAAAGCTTCTTGAATGCTGCCCAGCTTAGATCTATTTTATTTTACAAAGCTTCTTGAATGCTGCCCAGCTTAGATCTATTTTACTATTGGCTACGTATCTTGAGATTGTTTTCAATTGACTATTACGAAAATATGTTCATCAACCAAAAATGGTTACTTACTTATAGTTTCCAAAGAAAGGAGACACAGCATTTTGCTCCCTACGGCAAGGCAATGAAATTGTTTTGAAAGTTTGATATAAGGTCTTTACCTACGAAATTTCCGTTTTGTATGAAATAACTTAAAGTATTTTTTTCAAACTTTTTTATTTCTGTTAATCAAAGTATCACCCATGTAATCGATGCATCTTTGCCAACGCAGTGATATTTTATTGATGCCCTTCTTGTAAAAATCTGCTGGACGGGAGGCAACAAACTCTTAAAATGGATTTTGTTTAAATATTTTAACGAGGAACAATTGGAGGGCAAGTCTGGTGCCAGCAGCCGCGGTAACTCCAGCTCCAATAGCGTATACTAAAATTGTTGCGGTTAAAAAGCTCGTAGTTGCATTTGTGCGCCACGCTGTCGGTGCACCGCATCCGCGGTGATACTGACACGTCTGCGGAGCATATCGTCGGTGAGCCGTCGGTAAAACGACGGTTCACCGATAGTAAGGGTCTCCGAATGCCTGCATTCACCAGACGAAACACAGCAACGTTATGATGCTATTTTACGCTAGTATTCTGTGAGGGCGTGGTCCTACCCCGGTCGAACTCACCCATTAATTCTGCAGCTAGAAACACAGCTACAGCGTAGCTCGACCATTGTGGTATTTGTTGTAGCACCGAAAGAAGTAAAATTGTTACTTATTTAATAAAGACATTTCACTAAGAAAAACCCATTACCTTAAGTTTCCATCCTCCATAAGCGGTCTTCTCTTTGAAATATACCCAAAAGCGAATAACGAATTACTTCATGTGCATTAATTCCTGGGCATGTAGAATGACTTTGAACAAAAGAGACTTAAATGTCTAGGTCGTCTTCGACGGGTAGGATTTTGATTTCGATCACATACTGACATGAACTGCACGGCACATATTATAGTGCCGTTAGTATCATTAGTTCCTAGTAGTGCATGCACATCAAGTAGGTATCAGTTGCAGTGTCAGGAACACGGGACATAAGCATAAGCAACGCGCGAAAACACGAAAACGAATCATTTTTGTCAGACAAAATTGTTCACGGTTGGAAATCGAACCCAATATGTACCACAGCACCAAGGGGTTGGGCGTTTAAACAGTTCAATACTAACTAGTAAAAGTTAAATCAAATTTCAAAGTCAGGAGGATACGGCGTAATCGCCGCCCATAGCGATACGTTTTAGCGATATTATTATTATTATTATTATTATATAATAATAATAATTATGCAGTTAACTTATTTTCTTACAGAGATAGGGCCATATTGAAGCTATTATTACAACTGATGGCAGGTGATTCCTGCGGCCCATGGCATCTACATTCATCCTTAACGAGGAAACATAATGCAGATACCTTGCCACCTTGAGGACTGAGATGGAATGCCTCGTAACCAGTAATAAAAGTCTCCGTATCCCTGCATTCACCAGACGAAACACAGTGATATTATACTGCTATTTTACGCTGATATTCTGTGAGGGCGTAGTCCTACCCCGGTCGAGGTGAACCAATAATTCTGCAGCTAGAAACAAACTGCGTAATAGCTCTATCACTGTTAAAAAGTTTCTAGTTACAACGTGAATTGGTCGGCGCGACCAGGGCAGGCCCACGCCATCACGGAATATCGAGCGTGAATCAAAAGTGAAGGTTGATCTCAAATTAGATACCCACACAAATTACAAGGACACATCAAGGTCAAGGATCAAAGGTCCAGAAAAACCAGTCCACGCCTGCACCGTTGCACAATGCGTGGTGACGTGATATAATAACGGAGTATCGATATCGACATTATGTAACATTTCGACTCGAAGAAAATAAATAAAGACTAATCTACATATAACAGGATTTACTTTCTTAAAACGCTTTAGTGAACTGATTATTGCATATATGTATGTACATATATTATTCCACTTGATTATGTAGATATTTTAGTAAGTTTAAAGTAAAATGGACGCTAAGCACCATACTATAAGTAATCAAATTTTGGTTATAAATTCGAGTTACACTAGGTGTACGAAAGTTACTATCTTAAACAATTTATTTCGATTCATTGCGGTCTGTTTTACAGTAATTTTTTCGATAGAGATTGTCAACCATAATAGGACTCCATAGTAGGACTCAAATTAACAGTGTATATATTTTGTTATAACAAGCTCAGGCTCAAATACAGGATTTAGATATTTTATAACCGCAATATTAACAATTCTGACATTAAGGACGAATTGGAGACGATTATGTCATGTTATTTCATTTTGTTTTCGTTATTTATATTAAATCTACAAAACTGAATCGTGAAACGAGTAGTTTCTAAACTTAACTATGTCATAAATTTCCTGTTTGATTTTTATTTTTTTTTATATTACCATCACAATGGACGGTGACAAAGGAGCACTCAGTTCTTCTGATGATAAGACTATGCCCCCTGTGACCCATCTTACACTCAAAGACATTCATAACACCCAAATTTAAAATTACGTGATTGGAATCAAACCACGTCCGAATAGCAATAATGGAACATTGTTTATTCCGAATACATAGAATTTAGATCTGTGGTAATATCCTCCTCTCATGTACAGAATGAGATTTTAAGAATGAGTGTTGTCAAATAACGAAGTATTCAGAGCGTGGTTAGAAGAGTTATTTTTCCTTAAAATGTGATTTTGATTTAGAATTATTTCCTGTGATCTGCCGAAGCTTCTTTACTACACATTAAGGAACGCTACAAATTTAAGTGGTACAATGTTTTTTGACGGCATTTAGTTTATTCAACTTTAGTGTTTTATATTTATCTAATGTAATTTAGTGCATGGGTTGTAAAGTTAATTGTGTTTTTTTGTAATTGTAAATAATTAACGATTTATTTTAATAATACAAAAATTTATTTTGCCAGCTAACTAGGTAACCGTATTTGGAAGTGTATTAATAGTGTGAAAAAAATGCAATATGTGTGGCGTAAAAAAGAAGGTAATGCAATTGGCCAAAGATATAGGCGATTTTCATCTACCGTGGATACGATGTACAAATGAGTAGGCAAGCGGTTCGAAACCGGCCGCATACGCACGGGGCGTTTAGTAGCTCTACCTAAAAAACTATACTAAAAGCCGTAAAACCGTAATTCTAATGCGTATATTAATTGATTAAGGAAACATGGTAACAACAGGTAATAGACTTAGCGTAAGCTAAATGGGATTCAACATCCCATGTTATATTATGGGTCGATGGAAAAGTGTTTTGGAATTTTATAATAAGTTGCAGTAAAATCTATTTGGTGGTACTATTTGTATCTGGCTGGTTTTGATACAAATTAAAAGTTGACTTTAAAAAACAGAAAAATTAAAGGTTTCTATTGTTTCTCTATCCACCAGAATAAGTGAATCTAACATAGAATTACGATACATTTTAAAGGGTTATTTCTTTCAAAATCTTGCTACTAGAGAAGTGATTATAATGTTCAATTTGGGTGGTTGTTTTGGCCGCACTTTATCATGCTTTAATTACCATTTGTAATGAATGTGCCAAACATCTAACGGGAAATAAAATATATGTTTGTTAAATTTATCTGATAGCAACATATATTAAGAAAAATATACCAATGTTTACGAATTGTAAACCAATTCTGACGTAACCGAGATATCCATTTCTATCGCCAAAGTGCCACAAATCACACAAAAGGCTTCTAAAACAGTAATAGACATTGTTACGGATAGTGGGCGAGTATAACATTGTATTTACGAGCTACGAAGCTACGAGCTTACTAACAAAAGTTTTCACTCAAAATCGTCTTTGTTGTCAAAAAAATTCTATACACTGTTTCTTCACTACGAAGCTCTCCTTTCGAAATCCAAGTCTTACTCTTCCTTTATTGTATAATTGTTTCATCGTATTAGCAAGGAATGACGACGATTAGCTGCGATTAGGAATTTAAATATATATCACACCCATTAATGAGTATCAATCAAAAGTGGCTGTGATAAAAAAACGATCAGGAAAGAATAGAATCGTCCACCCTAACCTGCTGATGTATTTCCTGTATACCAGGATCGATAGCATCACAGACAGGACAGAGAATTCTAAATATTCCCGTGCAGAATTTAATTATTAAGAAGAATAGGAAAAGCGGACTCACATTCAACACACCAAAACTAATAATTTATGATCCAGGACGCCCCGTGACGCAGCGATAGACTAACTTTTAACTATGTTTTGTTATATTTCTTGTTATAATAATACAGATGTTAGTTGAGTACAAAGAAAATTATAAAAATTATTTTCAATGATTGACTAACGAAACAATTTCGTTCCTCTTATCTTTAATGTTGTTTTGATTTGTCCGCAGCGACGCGAGTGAAGCTTTTGTTGTTTCTTTATTGCGATAAGTCTGTAAAGCGCGACAACTGTATTAAACGAATATTTAGTTATTTTTTGTGTAATTTTTTTTATGAATGTAATTTGTATTTGACAGAGCCAATATTGAGTTACAAGATAAGTGATGAAGCCGTTAAACATCAAAACCCTTTATCAATAAAGCATCATGATGTATGTACGTTGTCTTCCCTGAATACTAAGATGGCACGACTTTTCTTATTACTGGATATTGGAATCCCTATTCAGTGAAAGACACACGGGAGTGGTGTGCCGCTATTTCACGCTATTATTCCGTGTTCTGTCTGGCACAGCAGCTGAAGGCAAGTGAGGACTGTGCCCCAACTTAATGGACGTCATGAACCAATGTATCCAAGATTTACTTGCGTTGTCACTCCTGACGGTTGAGATGAAATGTCTCATTACCTAGTAATAGTGTCCGGACACTAGTTAGATACAAGCTACAAAGTGACTCTATAACTGTCAAATGACTTATTGTTTGTTTTCGATGTCACATATGTACATATACAAGCACAATGCAAAAGTATTGTTTATAACATATCTCGTATACTCGCGATAGAAGGAACCATGATCCGAATGTTTATTTAACTAGCACATGTTTTCGAACATAAAATGACATGCACGGAAACATGTGCTCAATTTCTCCCTTATACGCAAAATAAACAATATTTTTCTCGTTCGGTACATAAAGATATAACTTCGAAATATTTATAACTGCGAACTAACAACGTTCGTAGAACACACGAAAGCGTCCATTAACATAATTGACAATATTTTTTACACTGAATATTTTATGTATTTTTATATTGTGCCTTTCTCTCTCCATTCTCGCATTTATCGTTTATAAGGAAATGAAATATAGATGATATTAAAAACCACGTAAAAACAAGACAGTAGGGAATACCTAACCGTACGATGTTCAACAATGGTCTAGATGGGCAAAAATAGTAATTGATAAACTGTTCACTTAAAAAGTAAATATTTGCATAAAGTTATAATCTTTTCCTATTATATTCAAATGGCATGGTAGTTATTGTTATGATTATAAATTTTTATGAAGGGACTGAAGCTAACTAATAAAACAAATCTATTTAAATAAGTCGTAAATATTTTTGCTGCAAATTAATAAAATAATATTATGTAATAAAATACGTTATCTTATATAAAGTAATATAAATAGTAAGGACACAAGAGCTCTCTCTCTGATGACTAAAATGGAATGCCAAATTTCCCGTAATTATCACGAACAAAAACAGGAAACCATATTTTTTTGGTGGACTTGAACCCAGTGTATAATCGGGGTAAAAAAAGTTTCGTCCACCTTAAAGTCAATATTTGCTTGCACTAGGGCATGGTCATGCCAAAATTTCATTTCAAACGAAACAGACGAAGCAATTAAAAAGGTTTGATGTTGATGTGAAACTAGATTATAGATCTAATGTGTATACTATATTGACCCTAGTTATCTTACCAAGTAAGTATAATTTTATATGTAGGTGACTGCTTAGTGCTTTAGTTTCAATAGGTACTAAGAGTCTATGACTCAATGAAGGAATGAATTTGAAAACTGTTAATGGAATTCGTACCCGACTGTACTATGAATTAAACTGTATTTGAATATTATTATAAATGTTAAATATTTTCAGGTGCGACCCCTGGACGGGGGCTTGCGAATGCTCGGCAGGATGGGGTGGCGAGATTTGTTCGCGGCAATGTCCCAAAAAATATGGATGAATTTTATACATAGTAAAATTATAAATAAAACAAAAATGATTGATATCTGCACACGAACATGAACATTTAGAAAACGCATATAATTATTGCTCTAATGAAATCCATTTCTTATAGTATTATATAAATTTTATTTATATTTTTTTAGTACCAATATATATTTTGAGGAATGAAAAAGATAAACTGAAATCTCTTTTCCTAAAAACAAAAATTATTCCTATTTTAAAGCTGTTTAAATAACGAGCACACCGAACTTATCACTGGACATATAATGCGATCAAACTAAGAATCCGCCATATTGTGGCGTCTCAGCTGTCAAAATCAACCGATTGAGTAGGTGAGTCTCAGACCAACCATCATACGAACAAGACCTGGCTGTATGGACTAAAGTCCCTTTGCCTTTCCCATTAGGGATGATTTAATATCATCATCATCATCGATTGGGTAGCGTGAGCAGAACATAATTTTTTGAAAAATATAAGATAACCATGACAATAATACCCGGTACGAAAATTTATATTCCTGTATAGCGTGTATACATTCGTCACTATTCGTTTCTTACAGTTAGCTTGCCACAGGTACTATTTATCATAAAGTCCCTTAATTATACGTTTTAATTGTCGCTTACAATTGAAAATAAGTTTGTATTCAAAGTAGTTGTTAAATTTATTTTCTACAAATAATGCTTCACAGTACAGGTAATACGCAGACTTAACAACTTTTTATTAAAGAGCGCAAATACCTTATCTCGCCCAATAAAATACATAGGTGATATTGTCTGGTGTCAACCAAAACAAGTCGCCGTGGTCAAAACGATAAGGCGAGAATCAGACGTCATACGTTTAATAATATATATTATAATCAAACACTTAATGTTTTATTCCATTACCTGGTTAGGCTGCGGTGGTGAAAGTGTCACATACTCGGCAAACTCAGCAGCGAGGGTGTCCGACGGAGTTCGGGAGGCCGCTAACTTGAACTAAAGTGAAGTTTGACAGCTCATCCGTCCGACCAGCACAAAAAACTAAAGTTGCTTTCAAAAACTAAGAAATGGCCTAAACACAAATATCAAGTTTTCGCTAAAATATAATAGCACTAGATTTTTTTTAATTCTGGTGTATCTCTACAGATACACTAACAAGAAAAGGGTTAAAATAAAATACTTAAAATGATAATTACAAAACTAAACGACTACATCGTGGTCTCAAAAACTAAAATATAAAAGAAATATTTCTAAGTTTAAACAATCAAAAGATAAAAAATAATTATTGGCACTAATTTTCAACAAGAGAGAGAGAGAGAGTTTGTACTAGACATTAATAATATTAAAGTTTAATATTAAAATACATAATTTTTTCAGTTATTAATTATTTGAATACGTTTACATTACTTTTGTATATATGTCAATAAATTTGAATATTATCTTTACAAGTAATCAAAAGAATATTATAGATTTTATAAATATTTTGCCAACAACTCATAACTTGGATCGAGAAATGCCTGAAGGACCTTGCGGTCTGTGGCAGCATTAATTATTAATGCTGTTTTAGTAGCCAACGCGAAATTAGGTGGATTGTCCACCTGTTAACCGAAAACATTGTGCTGTTCATGTGGATAAATACCTCGCATATTGCATGGAATTAAACGTATGTATTTGAATTATGTGTGTGGTCTGATAAATTCTCTTTTATTCAAGCCTCTCGGAACGTATATATAAATTAAAAATTCGATCCTTCATTTTATCTCGTTTCTATACTGTTATATATATAATTGAAGACTTTCTAAATAATTAATAATTGAATTTAATATGAATAGCACTATGTAGTTCTTTTTTAATCAATTCTTAATGGTTAGCAGGCTAGCAATTCACGTTAGGTAATCATAACCAATAAAAAAAATTGTAAAAAATCGTAAATTACTCAAATAGTATCTACGAAGCTCCAACAAAAAAATAGTAAGTAGGTAAAAAATCAACACATTGTGTACTTAATGTTTACTATTGCAGCTCACATTTAGCCATGATGAAATCTTCTCATTGTCAATCTCAATAATTCTTATTGTCAATTTCAATGAAAAAAAAAGCAGATGTGCTGTACCCCCGAGACTAAATGGAATGCCTCATCACCAGTAACAAGGTCATCGGTTTCTTTCTTTTGAGTTTACGGCACAATGATTAATCCTGCGCAGATGATATCATCTGATTATAACCAGAAGTAAATGTACGATACTTTTCAGTTATAATTCTAAGTGAAATTCCGTTATTTACAAATAAAGCAGGAATATTTTTATTTAAATAGAAACTATTGTCGTCGCGGACTTGCAATAAATCTTCCCATACTAAATCCTTATCCTTATTCATAATAGATTAGTTATATAAACACATATATATATATATATATATATATATATATATATATTTATTAGAATATATATTGACGTTTGTTATTAATAAGTGTATTAATGCAAATGCGACCGAAGTAGGTGTTCCGACTTGTCAGTGTAATTTTTTCTGCAATTCGGAACGGTATATCCCTGTTCTGAACATAAATTTTATTTTATGAAAACCAGTTTGACGCTGTTGGTCTCTTTTCTTTTAGCTTTTGTTGAGAATCTGCCGTCCTAAATATATATAAAAACTGAGAAGTAAAATTTTATACAACTTGTTAAAACTTGCATGTACGGTTTGATTTTTCAGACCAACTTTCTTTATCATTCTTCTTCTTTATTCGTTTGTATATCGTATTCTGAATATTTTAGAATAATGTTATAATCAGAAGCACGATTAGGACGCCATGTGACTGTGGGATAAAACACCTATTAAGAAATCGTGGAATTATTATAATTTAGAATGACTTTACTTTTTTTAGAGATATTGAAGGATACACGTCGCGGACACAAACTAGATTATTCCACGCTGCGGCTAGTTTCGAGCCGAAGCATAAATAGATCGTTTCGACCGGAGAAGTACCCTCACATATCACCTCATAATAGTGAAGGGATCAGGCGACCCAATTACTGGTGATGAGGCATTTCATCTTAGTCCCCAGGGGCGACAACTCACGTGCTTCTTGAATCCTCGTTAATGATGGATCTGAGTGTCGTGAAATCACATCCCATCTGCCCCACCTCCAATTGTTGGCTTACCACAGGGTCATCTTTAGTCATACAAAAAAAACATTGTACGACAAAATAAAAATATTTAATACAAACGTCAAACAATTGAACACTAAGAAAAGTTTTCACAATAAAATTTTATACCATTTCAAACAAAAGAGGAAAAAAAGCACTTTACTGGGAACTGCATGGTCCATACAATGCAATGTGGCAAAAGTGTACAGTTAATCGCAATCAACATCATATATGTATGTTATCAGGTATTTTATGTTTTCCTTTAGTACTGTTCATACTTAAAAAGCTGAACTAAGTTTCTGTTAGTTATATTAAATTAAGGTCACACGTAGTCATAAGATAGTAGTAGTAGTAAGTCATAAGATGTGATATGCTAAGAATTGTGTATCATGATAAATAAGCCCATATTTAAAGGTAAATATGAAGATATTAACATAATATATTACTATGCCCTGCCGCATATAATTACTCAGATTTGAGGATCTGAGAAACAGTAAGAACAGGGATTAAACATTTTATAATTTGTTTCGACTTTTAACTAGACTATATAATGAAATAAAATATGTCTAATTATTACGTCATCATAAAAAAAAACCGACCCATAATAAAAACCGCCAACAGTACTAAAAGAATAATTGAAATCCTTGATGTCTATTTTTTTTTAAATAATGCTCTCTGAAACAAAAGTAACATTCTCGTTGGCCAATCCAACTAAGCTTAAATACTTGTGCTAAGAAATGGTTTACGACAAAAGTGGAACAGGGCATTCGAATTTTGCGGACCGTACCCTAAACCATTGACACAATTTAATACAAATAAAAATAAGTGAAGTATATTAACAGTCTACATATATAAATCTCACTGCTAGGCATCTCTAGAGAGGGTGTGAGAGCATAGTCCATCACGCGGACTTCATATGCCTTAAAAATATTTTTGTCATAACAACGATGGCAACTTTCAAAATCTCAATTTATTACATTGAGAATAACAAACGAGCACACAGTTCACCTGATGGCAAGTGATTTCAGTGGCCCATAACATCTACATTCATTCTCGACGAGGAATCATAATGCAGATGCGCTGTCATCCTTGAGTACTGAGATGGAATGCTTCGTTACCTTTAATTGGGTCTCCTCATCTGCGGACTAATAATAGCAGCGCTTTGCTATTTCAACCTGGTATTCTGTGAGGTCATGATACTTACCGGATCTCCCGCCCACCCATGCTGAAGCCACAGTTAAACATACCATATTAGCTTTTTTTTATTGGTCACCTATAATGGAACTTTTTGACTATTTTTTATTTATTAAAAAAATATATTGCATTCACCATTTAATAACGCGTGGGTACACAGCCTAAGAAAATCTCTAATCATAAACTTGGGAACTGACAGTGAAGCAATACAAAGTAATGTACAGTTCACAACGCTTTCAACTATAATATTGATAGTTCTAAATAGCCGTAGCTGACACCGGAGTTCTTGGTCCGCTGGACGACGGCGACACAGACTTGGAGGTTTTAGCTAAATTTTTTTGTGTAAATTTAATAAGTACAAGGTTTTGAGGAAACTTACTCGTATAATATTTATTTACTTCGCAATTTAAATTATAACTTAGTTTTAGATATATTACTACGTATTAAACTTGCAAAGATAAATCATAATATATAACATGACCTCACTTGGGAGATTTTATTCTTTTTGGTAGTTATATTGATGATTATATTGTGCACTTTAACATCTGTGGTAATAAGTTTATATTAAGTTTATAAGTCAGCGGCTCCAGTCATGCAGAATTTTCAATTAGAAAGTCGGTCTACTTTAATTAGGTCATTGACATTTCGAATAACCTAAGTATTTCTTTCTCTAACATTACTAAAGTATTATATAACTAGCTTGTATACGTTTATCATTAAAAGAAAATCGTTTATGATGTCGTTCTGGCTGGTACTACGGTGTTGTTACTCGATGGCATCAACTGTACTGCAAGTAAACCTAGCTCGTACGATATGAGATATAGCCATGTACACGGTGAAAAATATATTATTCTAAGACTAAGTCCAGGAGACAAGAATCAGAAGTCAGATCTTCTGATCACTATGACATATTAAGTAGCATAAATATATACATGTACTTACACAATTCAACAAAGGTACTTTGGGAATAACCAGCATTTGATATGCATAAAACAATTGGTTTTATATTGTTTGAAAATAACACAAAACATTGGAGCACGCACAGCAGAGGGCTACGGTCGGCTTGGCTGCGCCGAGGGCCTTATATCTTTAATTGTTGCATCGTTTTAATACAACTCAAACATTCATAGGCAAAGGAAAAATATATTTGATACTTCGTATTTCCATATTTTATAGTTTACAGTTTAAATAAAAGGCTTCTCCCATTGTTAATCTCGTAGTACTTACTACCATGGTGTAATCTAATATATGGGTTACCGAATATATCATATATATAAAATAATAAGAGAGGCTCTGGCTCTGGCAATCCCGTTGAGAGATAAGAGAGATATGACGTCAGAGCCTATATCCCGCAAGGGATAGCAAACGGTATCGACATTTCATCAAGAGTTTATTAGGTCTCAAAGGCGTCAGAGTTTAGCTAGACAAGGGCATAAATATAAGCATATTATCGTTTTCAGAAAGTATCCTAGAATCAAAGATTCATCTGCCTGAAATACATCCTACGACATTTATAGCAACGACCGATGCGGACAGCAGGTATTTTTTCTGCCTCTGTCAACTCACGCCATTCTCGGGATATTTGATGCTTTTAAGTCACTTTCGTATGAAGAGGACTTAAGGTGATAAGAATAATCTAGTTTAGCATTTTTTCAAGTAAGTTTTTTTTACTTTTGAAACGAAAACGAGAATACAGTTGACTTGATTATAAACTAGTCCTCCATGACAACTAGGTACATTTATACTCGATAACTGATCAAAATGCTGAAGCATTAAAAAAAAATCAAAGTCAAAGGCGAGCACTTTTAATAAAAATATTTTTAATTAATCGCTTATAATTCGATAAATAAGAACTTAACAAGCTTTTCAACAAGTATATCCACTCCTCAAGCCTCAAGTTCGCTTATATTAAATAACAAAATTAAGAATTTGTTTCTGTAACGATACGAATGTACATATCGAACACACGAAGTACCGTACACTTACGACCATATGACTAAAAGAACGAGTCGACATTAGCTTGTGACCGAAGCGAACGGAACGAGTGATGCGGACACAATAATTTCACCCCATTACTCGAGTCGCAAGCCTACAACATACAAATAATTCATAGAACCGTCCAGTAATGGCCTTTTAGCTGTCCGGTGTAACTTCGAATGTAGTTAGTGGGGCTAACTACGGATGGATAAGTACACTAAAACTATTAAATTAAGTATCGCATGAACGGCCTAACCACAATTTTTGGTTAACGTCCTGCCAGGAAGCCGCTAATTCCCGCCACGCGTCGCTTTTCTTCGCATGTGAATACGCTACACGTTTCTCTTTTTTATTCCATACGCGACATATCAAGCAAAGATGTTTAATAGATGGCTCTACGTAAGGAAACTCATTTCTGGCGTTAATATATGACAACACAAAACACACACTATCTAAGGTTAACAGATAATTGATGTATACGCTATATTATTATCTTTACTAAACCTTTGATTTAGTAAAGATAATAATAGCGTAATAATAATATTTTTGTGATAGAGTAAGATATATAGAGAGAGTAAGAAACGAGCATATAGTTCACATGATTAGAAGTGATTCCGGCGGCCCATGACATCTACATTCATCCTTGACAAGGAATCATAATGTTGATTGAGATGCGTTGTCACCTTCGAGGACTGAGATGGAATCCCTCGTCACCAGTAAGCGTTCACAGCACAGTAAGCAAGTACACAGCAGCGATTTACGCTGGTATTCTGTGAGGGTGTGGTCCTACTCCAGTCGAGCTGACACAATCATTCTGCAGCTAGAAACAAACTGTAGCATAGCTCTACCACTGACGACTTGACGTGGTGGAAATTGACCGGGAGAACTGCATCATCATCGTATTCGGAATAAATTGAAGGGTTAACAAAATAAAATATCAAAGAATAAAATGTAAGTATTTTAAACAGGTCAATAAAATCCACTGCGTCAATTACAGTCCCCAGGCAATTACAGATGATAAATGGACAAAGTAGAGAGCTTTTGAAGAGGGTCTCTACACTACCGACAAAAGAACTTGCTTCGATAACACGGTCGTACAAATTATGTCCAGTTCTCTTAAGTTATGTTCTTTTCTATTGAATTTATTAATTTATGTTTCTGACTTATACCCAGAATATTAAAAAAAAATGCAAATGGCAAAATTTCAAGATGGCGAAGGAGAAAAACTGTACGAATCGGGAAGCAGCGTAATTATTCCTCCCCCAATCGCGTGCCACATTAATCACGGTGAATTTTTGTCAGAGATCTATTGGAGAGAGATGTTCCGCTAAATTCCCTTACATAGCCAGTTCTATAACTCATGTTTTATTAACTAATTGTGTGGATCCGAGAGTGAACAGCGAACAATCAAACCGTTAAATTATTTGATTCAGTTCTTTTTAACTGAATTTTTCTTATTATTATCATTTAACTTTTATGTACAAAATTTGCTTTTATATAATGAAAGTAATATAACAAAAGTATGTAAGTACAAAGGCGCAGCTTATTTTACAATAAAAATCTCTTCCAGGAGGCCTGGTGTTGGACATATTATCGGCAAAAAAACAGTGTACGCACAAAAAAAAATATATATAGTACTATATTTATTTACAAACATGCATATAAATACATAAATAATATATATATATATATATATAACATAATATTTCTTTATATATTCAACTGGATAAAGATAAGTACTTAGTGTTCCTTCACTAGTTTTTTAAATAGCGCAACAGTTGTCGAGTCATGATTTTTTTCAGAAACAGCATTTATTGATTTATGATTCAGATTCACAGAGCCAGTAACGAGACGTCAAACCTCAATGTTTATTGATTGCACGGCCAACGTATTTGTGTTTTGTTGCGTTCACAGAAGGGCGTCGTGTTTGCAGTGAAAGTTTTATGTTGAGATTTTATATTTGAAACTTACATTACAGGGTTGATAATTAAATTAAAATTATTATTGTATGTTAGGTTAGTAAGTTAGTAAAGGTTTGCTTAAGAACATGTGGAGTGATTTGTCGTCATATTTAAAATTATGTGACTATAATGAAGATTCAGAATTGAATGCCATTAATATAAGGAATCTGTTAAACCATAAAAATGAATATTATTTCATTTTTATAATTTTATAGCCTTTATTACATCCTAAAGGTCTGTGACAAGGGAAAAAAGGAGACACATGACGGACCTGCTAAAATTCGTTCCCCTTTTTAAACATGATTACTATAAAAACTTTACAACAAATCAAAATAATGAATCCTCACGCATACCGGATGAAGAAGACATCATTATCTTTATTTATGCATATTTATTTTAATTTATATCATAAAGAAAAATTAAAAAGAAATTAGATTATTTCAAGGCATTTCTCAACTATTTTTTTTATGGAGCGATAACTCCATACAATATTTATGCAATATACGGCTCAACTATAAACTATAGGTTCGGGTACGGAAATTTCTTTTATCATTTTAATCAAGGAACTTAACAAATAAAACTTAAACAAGCACTACAAAACATTAGAGGAACTCAATGTAAGTAATATTTAAATAACATATATTGTCTTTTCATATGGTATAAAATGACATATGCATGCAATGTTAGCAAAACAAATATAGTTTTTAATATAATGGTCATTTATAGTTTGTTTATCTTTATGTCCGTTTCGCATTTCCGAAAAGAGACAACGGAACGACTGCGGTGTAGGTTGTGCGGGGGCAAGAGCAGCGCGCGCCGCTGTCAAATTGAATTATTCTCTGAGTTACGATTCGCGTTTATTTAGATGGAAAAGCTTTTTCCTGACTTAATTATTCCGTAATTTAACGAATTATAACGAGTAACAGTGGCTTAATGATTTGCTGGCACGAAGAAAAGGAGCCAAATTTCGTACCCTACTCAGTACACTACGATCGCCGCGGCGGTTTTCGATTGCTATTTTTGTTTTGTAGCCCAGTTCCACAGTAAATATTGTTTTAAGTGACGAAACAAGTTGATGAAGTCGTTTATTTTTTGTTCTTTTCTCGTCTCTCCTGCAACTTTTGGGCCGTGAAGCGGTTGCAATTTTACAGTGTTCAGTTGCAAAAACATTTCGAAATCGCGTCTTTCGATCTTACATTCCGTGCCAATGCGAGCTTCACATCTAGAGGTAGAAATGAAGATGACCACGCTCTCACAGAATACCAGCATAATGCTACTGTGTTTCGTCTAGTGAGTGCAGGGTTGCGGAGACCTTTATATTACTGGTGACGAAGTATTCCGTCTGTGTCCATTGTAGATGCCATGGGCGGCAGAAATCATCTTCAATCTTACCATCGTGAAATCAGTTACCTTGGTGAACTACCCTTATTGCCGAATCGCTGATGAGATTGCAAGGACAGTACCGATATAGTAAGTTGATATTGGCAAAAAACATAATAAGGTAAGGTAGTGTTAATCCTACACTATTCATATATGTATGTATGTCACGTACCCATATACATATCAAGTAGAAAATTAAAATAAATACTTTGCAAATACAAACACATTAAAAACCAGAACGTGATAACCTATAAATTCTAATGTACAAGATTGATTATTACGACAGCCGTCACATATCGTAATGCGTCCCCTTGCAAAAAGTTTATTTCAAACGTGTCATCGTAACGATAACGATAAAAAGTATTATATTAAATATAATGTGCATGAGTAAAAACGCCCTACGCTAGCAGAAGACAAACTACATATACACATGCATCTTGAATCTTTGTTGAGGATTTTTTTAATTTCATTAATAGTAACAAACGAGCACACAGTTCACCTGATGCTAAATGATTCCTGCGGCCCATAACATCTACATTCATTCTTGGCAAGGAATCATAATGCTCACTCACTCTTATATATATATACATATATATATATATATATATATATATATATATAAATATATAATGTTTGTCTATTAAGATCGGAGGAAGGTTAAGTATATCTCATACACACAACACACTCAGACTCTATAACCAACAGTTTGTGTTGCACAATTTTGTGCTAGGAATCGAACACAGGATCCGACTCTGACGCTCTATATCTACTACTCGTTACTCTTAATCAACTACGCCATATTATATACACGTACAGGTTATATAAGATTCGAGATGATATGCCAAAAAAACCCATTTATTCCTACAGCTCGGATCTGCACAGAACCATTTCTTTTTATTACATTGATTTACTATCAAATAATATCTAATGATCACACAGTTCACCTTTTGTTAAGTGATTCCTGGGATCCATGACAACTACATCCATCAATCAACAAGGAATCATAATGCAGATGCGTTGTCACCCTTAAGGACTGAGATGGAATGCCTTGTCACCAGATCCCCCCACTCTACAGTTAAAAGACACAGAACAACAGATTAGAACTAGAAATGGCCGAAATGCGGCGCAAGATGAGTATCTAACGATAAGGTTAAACGAATGCTACAATAAAAAACAAATTTGGACAGCTTGAGACTCTAATACACAAAGATATCGGTGAATTCCTATAAAACAGGACTTCACCACTACACCTCGGTTTCACTGTAAAAGTCGATTTTTTCGTATTTCTCTGTCTTTTCTTTCCAGGTTTCGCCTGATTCAACGGTTGTGGACCGGGACTGACAAATCCAGAGAAAAACCAGCACGAAAATCGAAGGAATAAAAATATTTACAAGTGCAATAAAATTACGTAATTAAAAACTAAAAATAACAGATTAGAACTAGAAATGGCCGAAATGCGGCGCAAGATGAGTATCTAACGATAAGGTTAAACGAATGCTACAATAAAAAACAAATTTGGACAGCTTGAGACTCTAATACACAAAGATATCGGTGAATTCCTATAAAACAGGACTTCACCACTACACCTCGGTTTCACTGTAAAAGTCGATTTTTTCGTATTTCTCTGTCTTTTCTTTCCAGGTTTCGCCTGATTCAACGGTTGTGGACCGGGACTGACAAATCCAGAGAAAAACCAGCACGAAAATCGAAGGAATAAAAATATTTACAAGTGCAATAAAATTACGTAATTAAAAACTAAAAATAACAGATTAGAACTAGAAATGGCCGAAATGCGGCGCAAGATGAGTATCTAACGATAAGGTTAAACGAATGCTACAATAAAAAACAAATTTGGACAGCTTGAGACTCTAATACACAAAGATATCGGTGAATTCCTATAAAACAGGACTTCACCACTACACCTCGGTTTCACTGAAAAAGTCGATTTTTTCGTATTTCTCTGTCTTTTCTTTCCAGGTTTCGCCTGATTCAACGGTTGTTAACAAACCTTAACCTACTTACTATTTATAATATTAATAAACGATGAATACACTTAATACATGACACAATATTAATAAAAGGTCGATGATAAATTTACAATTCATATTTTGTTGAGTTGCATTCTATTTTAAATTCCATACACGATTTGCAAACATTGTAAAGAAAATTATAACGACAGAAATCATATCGGATTTATGTCAGGGTACCGATTGAAGAAAATAACCTTAAAACTAAAACAAATCTAGGAAACATCGCACTTTTTGTATGTTTTAGTCACTTTACAGTTCACAGCGAACGAAGAGGTTATTAGGAATCATTAACATGTTGTTCGATTGCACTCGGGTCTTCCAGTCTTTGCAACCATCGTCAATAACTGACCTCATGGGCGAATAACGTTATTTTTTACAAAATAAAGTATAGATGTTTAATATTTCTATAAATTGATTAACGCAAAATGAAACTCCGTGCTCCTGTTAAGCTCAGAGTTCATATTGTCGTCGGGCAACTTGTGGAAGGAGTCGTTTGCTGTGAGGTCGGCTCGTGATTCGAACTCGGGACGGCGCGAAGTGTCCAAGAAGTTGTAGGTGGTGGAAGCCGTGTCGTCGAGCACGGTCTCCGCGGTCGTGTCGGGCTCGTCGCGTGACACGTCGAAGGCCTCGTATAGGCGGCCTTTCTTCAGCTTGCCGTTTGGTGTTTTAGACTGGGAAGCAAATGGTTAACATCACAAAGTAACAATCGACTTAGAATTTTGTCATTGTGTTAATAATAATTAATAGTATTCCATATTAATCCTTGCAGTTGTGTCAACTGTTTTATGGTTCCTTATCGAGGATGAATGTAGGTGGCACGGGTGGCAATACAATAATGAAAATAAAGTACAAGCCTCTGTCTAAAAGGAAGTAAATTTGTGGTCACACTGAGGTATAGAATAGAATGCTTCTTAACCGGATATTTAGTTTTGTAACTATCTAAATGATAGAAGGTCGGCACTATATATCTGGATGGGAGATTTCAGAGTGGAGTCTTGTGACATTAAATAAATAAGAGCCGTTGTAGCTCAGTTTCTGAGTCAATTGAGTGTTGATTTACCACGTGCTGCGAGTGAGGGAATACATTGTTTGGAAATCTGGATGTCTAAGAAATAAATTTTAAAGCCACGTAAAACCGTACACCTGTATAGGAGAGGTCTATATACTATAGACTTTATGGGTTAGTGTTATTATGGGTAGTGCTGCTCTTGTAACAAGCTCACTACATACCGAAGACCATAATTTCGGAGATCCCCCCACCCCCCTTTGATTTGTAGTATATAGGTCCATGGTCAATTACAACCTCTAGTTCGGCGTGAGCACGCTAGCTTTAGGTTTGTCTCTGTGTCTGCGTGTGTACACTCACGTGTGGGTGGGTCTGCAGGTGGCCGTTCCGCAGCGGTTCGCCGCAAGCCCCGCCGTTGGCGAGCCGCCCCCCCACGCCGCTGCATGCGGGCCCGCTCTAAGGAACACCCTTCAGTTACAATCAATATCTAACCTAACAGTATAACTAACTTAGTAATAGCTTCAAATAAACTTTTATATATATATATATATATATAAAAGTTTGCTAACAGAATTTAAGTATTATACGACCCTCCACTATATGGAGCGAGGACCTATTCAAGTTTGCGGGAAGTCGATGGATGCAGGTGGACCAGGATCGTGACTTGTGGCAATCTGTGGGGAAGGCCGTGTTAGGTCCAGCAGTGGGCTTGGGACTGGCTGTGATGATTATGATGACTGACACTAACAGATAGGAAATTGTGGAGTTCATGCGTCGATTATGATGAAGTCATTTCCTGGATTTAAAAAAAATACCTAAAAATATTCTAACCATATCTTTAGATACGTTAGAATATTTTAATTTACGTTACGTTAATATATGATCCTTTACACTGTTTATATTGTGTCGACTTTTTTAATGATTAGCCATTGATTTGTGGACAGCACGGTACCCTCCTCCCCCCGACTAGCCCACAGCGGGTACTTCATTCATAGAGCGGTGTAAGGTATATTAATGTGGGAACAGGTTCCAGTTAACGGCACACGTGTCGCCGACCGTGCGGTCCCCGGCAGCAGCACCGCCTGCGGTGACGTCACGAGCCCTGCCACATCTTTTTAATGTTGATTATTATATATGAGTTGTAATCATCACAATTGTGTGCAGGCGAGGTATCGACGTAGTTAACGAGTGTGCAGTCGGCATAAGATATTGTGTCCCTCGCGTATGGTCGCGTGTGTTTCATACATTATTTCTAGGCCACGCTATCAAAAATTAAAGAAGATATGTAAATAAAATGAAATCACTACAAAATAGATTGAAAAATAACCGTATACTAAATTGCTATAAGCACAACCTAGTACATTATGTCCATACGACAATTATTATCTATAAGAACAGTTATTGCATAACCATTTTGTATTTCACATATAGAAAACTTATACGATACCTGACCACAACTTCTTAATTATGGTCCCAAATGAAAGACCTAATGACATGGAAATTAACACAAACTTTCGTATTCTAAGGCTACCGCTACGCTACGCTATAAAAAAATTATGAAACGGCAAGTGGTTTGTAGTTTCAAGCTGCTTAAAACTGACATTACCGAGGTGTATAAACAATACTTTGCAAAGATCGATACATATTTATTTTATAATTTTTACTATCAGATAAACTGTATGCCCAGACATCTACATATATTCTCAAAATAAATTCAAGGTACTAAGGTAGGTTAATTATACATCCCTGAGAACTGAAATTGAAACCTCATATTACCAATAATCGAGTCCCCTGATCCCTACGCACACCATACACCAGCGTTATGAGCGGTCATTCCCCTAAGAGTCGGGTTGCTTGAGAGTGCAGCCCTAAGTGGGTGGTAAACTCCATCTAAGGCTAAATATTACCGCGAGACCGATAGCGAACAAGTACCGTGAGGAAAGTTGAAAAGAACTTTGAAGAGAGAGTTCAAGAGTACGTGAAACCGTTCAGGGGTAAACCTGCGAAACTCGAATGAACGAACGGAGAGTACTCCGCGGCGTACGCGCTCACGCAAAGATATATGTAGTTAGGTTAGGTTAGGTTAGGTTACAAAATCAGCACGAAAAACAAAGACATGAAATTTTTTAAAAATGGAATAAAATTACGTAATTATGAAAGTAAAAATAACTGATTAGAACTAGACTAGAAATGGCCTAAATGCGGCGCAGGATGAATGTCTAACGATTACACTGAACAAATAGCGCTCTTGTCACCAGACAGACAGGTATTACGGTGCTATCGACGTTATTATGTTGTAGAATCTAACTGAATCTGTTATTAATGTTACAGGATTGCTTTCCGTTTTGTTAAACAAGAAAATGTTAAGTTACATTAATTATATGGACAAAATGTTTATAGCTCATTTTATTTATTTATTTCTTTTATTTACAGTAATTATATAAGTAAACTAATATAAGTAATGTACAAAGGCACATATTATGTTATTATTTCTTACAAGAAATTTTATTTATTTTTCGTTACTGAGAAAACTTTATTCAACTATTTTAATATTATGTTTATTATATTTTTTCTCCTTAAGGACCTCCAAATTTAATGCAATACTAAGCTTTTTAAGAAAATACCGCTTAAACTTACGCCATCAGCGATTAAATTCACCACTAGGCACTAACTAAACTCTCACTAGTAATGCTGCTGATCTCTTATTAATAAAAGATCGACTAGAAGAGAATCCCATAACAGTTCAATAAGTCCTGACGCACTATCGAAAATCATACCCTTTTCTGTTTGAACCCAGGTCATCTGAGGCGGTTGGACTCAATGACTCGTTAGACGACCCGAGAGGCTAATTAGGATTAACCCATTTGTACTAAACAACTACGGGGATAATATTATTATTTTATTATTAAAAAGGTTGTTTTGCTATTGATTTTATAATTTATTGATTACATTTAATCTCTTAGGCATCCTGGGGTAGATCAGCTATAGTTACAATAAATACAATATTAAATATATTCTGAAAGTAAGCGGAATAGCTAATTCGAAAATATTATATAAAATAATCAAACTGACTATTATTTCATGCGATCAAAAGAGGTAACAAGCGCCTGATTTTTTTTATGAAATTGTACAAACATCTTACCATAGTCAACAAAACTAATGACGCACGTGTGATATTAACCCCGATGCCCGAGACGGGGCCGACGCGGCGCTCGCGCCTCGTCACGGCCCTCCCGGTGATCCCCTACCGTAAATGGGGCCTACGGGTCGCTGACGATCAGGTGGGGGCTCCGACCGTCCAGTAATAGCGACCCAGAGGAGGACGACAGCACGACGTGGTACCGTGTCGTCGTGATAGTTCCGCGAGGGTTCTGGGGTGCGATCTTCACGCTCGCCCCCGGGACGGGCTATCCCAGCGAAGCGCAGGGGGGTTGCGGTTGCGTTCCTTACGGAGATCCCGCGACCCCTCGCGAGCGTTGGTGGCGACCACCGTGGGGTTTTAGTCGGTGCGAGTCCGACATAACCCGCCCTTGCCCCCGAGAGGGCGGGTATGCGTAGGCATTTCCCCTCGCTAAAAAAAAAAAAAAAAAAGGTGATCAGGGTGGGGGCTCTGACCACCCGGGAAGCGGACCCGGGAAGGACGGCAACTCGGAGTGGTCTCGAGTTGCCGTAGCACCGCGAGGGTGCTAGGGGAGGTTTTTTCCTCCCCAGGGATGTGCTCAGGCACCGTGCAGAGGGGCACCGGTGCGTTCCTATGGAGATCCCGGAGCCCCTCTAAATGCACTGAGGATGACCACCGGGGGGGTTTTAGTGGTTAGAAATACCACATAACCCTGTCTCACCCCCAGGAGGCAGGGTATCTTTCGAAGATTTCCCCCCCGATAACAAAAAAAAAAAAAAAGGTTACAAAATCAGCACGAAAAACAAAGACATGAAATTTTTTAAAAATGGAATAAAATTACGTAATTATGAAAGTAAAAATAACTGATTAGAACTAGACTAGAAATGGCCTAAATGCGGCGCAGGATGAATGTCTAACGATTACACTGAACAAATAGCGCTCTTGTCACCAGACAGACAGGTATTACGGTGCTATCGACGTTATTATGTTGTAGAATCTAACTGAATCTGTTATTAATGTTACAGGATTGCTTTCCGTTTTGTTAAACAAGAAAATGTTAAGTTACATTAATTATATGGACAAAATGTTTATAGCTCATTTTATTTATTTATTTCTTTTATTTACAGTAATTATATAAGTAAACTAATATAAGTAATGTACAAAGGCACATATTATGTTATTATTTCTTACAAGAAATTTTATTTATTTTTCGTTACTGAGAAAACTTTATTCAACTATTTTAATATTATGTTTATTATATTTTTTCTCCTTAAGGACCTCCAAATTTAATGCAATACTAAGCTTTTTAAGAAAATACCGCTTAAACTTACGCCATCAGCGATTAAATTCACCACTAGGCAGTAACTAAACTCTCACTAGTAATGCTGCTGATCTCTTATTAATAAAAGATCGACTAGAAGAGAATCCCATAACAGTTCAATAAGTCCTGACGCACTATCGAAAATCATACCCTTTTCTGTTTGAACCCAGGTCATCTGAGGCGGTTGGACTCAATGACTCGTTAGACGACCCAAGAGGCTAATTAGGATTAACCCATTTGTACTAAACAACTACGGGGATAATATTATTATTTTATTATTAAAAAGGTTGTTTTGCTAATGATTTTATAATTTATTGATTACATTTAATCTCTTAGGCATCCTGGGGTAGATCAGCTATAGTTACAATAAATACAATATTAAATATATTCTGAAAGTAAGCGGAATAGCTAATTCGAAAATATTATATAAAATAATCAAACTGACTATTATTTCATGCGATCAAAAGAGGTACCAAGCGCCTGATTTTTTTTATGAAATTGTACAAACATCTTACCATAGTCAACAAAAACTAATGACGCACGTGTGATATTAACCCCGATGCCCGAGACGGATAACCTCGCTATTAGTAACTAGGCCGGGACAATAATAAACACTAATTAGAAACTCATATTAAGAAAGTATAAATTTATACAAGTAGAAAATGTAAAAGATGTTTTGTTGATGAAATTGCTTGTACTTCACAGGAATTATACTATTATGTCAATATTTGTTACAGTCTATCTCGAAAATGTCGCTTTAGTTAATCGTGTTTTCAGTACCTCGAATATCATTAATTATTAACGATCACGTGGGGTTATGGTTAGAGTAACTGGCTACTATGTCACGAGTGTTGGGTTCGATTAACAACTAAGACATAATACTTGAGCGAAACAAAATTTGGTTTTCATGTCTGGGTATGCTTCATGTTTGTCCCGTGTTCTTTACACCATACGCACATAGGTATCTGAATATTTCATCGATTTCAAAACATGTTGAATTACATCAGAATAGTGAAGAGGACGACGAGAGAATACCTGTTTTAGTGATTAGGTGAATGTTTACACTATTTTTACACTTTATATATCATGCACAGTTGATGTCATGCGCCGAGCGGTTACATAAAAAGTTGCCTTAGCTTGTAACGGTGTACATTGCGGCTTTCCTTTGTTTGAAAGTTTTTAATATTGTGCAAATCTTCAATGTAAGGCTACCATTTTAATGCATCGTTAATACTGATCAAATGTTTACATTCCCATTTCAATTCCTTATGGGAATGACAATTTTTATATTCCCCCACAGTCTTTAAAAGACCAAAGTATTGTTTTCTTATCTTATATATAGTAAACATATTTAATTATGGAATAATAAGCACATCTCCAATTATTAAGCTTAAATAATGCTAAAAGACTAATAAGCCAGCTAAATAGCATTAACGAGGTTTTTGTTCCTTTTATTCTAAAAAATTATGTTAGAATTAGTTATTAATTATTCTTCATGTAATTCCATGCTGATCAAGGTATTTTCAAGAAGCTCATCTGGGTTCATTGTGCAATGAGTTTTTTTTTAATTCGATAAATGAGTATTTTCATTAAAAGGAGTAATGAATATTTTCTATAAAAGATATATAATTAATGTGCTACAAATATACAATATGACAATTGAGGATTTACCGCAGTTTTCGTTATAGCATAGAGTAATGTGTTAACACTATTTCCTCGGCTTTGCTAGTGGCTATTGTGGGGAGGTACCTGTACCTGTACCTTACAACAATAGTTTTAGGGCTACGTCGATTTCGTAGCGCATCACGGTTGTTACGTAGGGCTAACACGCATGACGTCCAGGCGATAAAATGTAAGCGGGTGGCATCCCCATGGGTTATGTGGAATTTGTACCCACTATAAATTAAACAGTGCATTTGGAGAGGCCCCGGTATCTCTTAGGGAACGCATCGGTGCCCATCTGTCGGCCCCAATCCTTAGCACATCCTAGGGTACATCTAGCCTCCTCTAGCACCCTCGATTAACTACCGGTACTATTAACTCGGTACCATTCCGTGTTTCTGTTTTCCCCGGGTTCACTATCTTGGACGAGGGGCGGGGAGGTCTACTATCAGGTACTATATGACAGCCTCCCTGATCAAGCAAACACGGGCTAATATTCTTCTAGATACTTTTGAAAATTCAAACTAAAATGTAATAAAAATAAACGTACATAGACCAACCAGATCGAGATACTCGAAGGAAATCCAAACGGCCGAGGGTTAGTGCGAAAGGGAAAAAACCGGCAGACGATACGAGCGCCTCATTTATTGACGTATAAAGTCTGTATACCCCGCTTCCGCTCGTAACTTGTGTCGCGGGTCGTGACGTCACGATAAATAGAATTGCCTGGATTCTTCGGTCCATGATTTAAATAAACTTTGTTCTTTTGACGACCGCTATTTTTGTATTGTTATGTTGTGTATAAATTTTATGAATATTTTACATGATTCTTGTGATTTTGTAAATGACATGAACTCTGTCATATAATTAAAATATTATCGTCAAAACTTACTTCATTTATATTTATAGTTCATATTACGGCAACATTTGAAGCGGAAAACTGCGTATATAAATAAATATATATATATTATGAATAAATATATATATATATATGTATATAACGGTTATTGGTTTTCTTTTCGAGGGTATACATGTTTCATTTAAAAAGATTACATTTCAACAATCTTCGTCGTAAAACGCTGTAAGGGTATCGTAATTTTTTGAATAATCTTTTGTTTATTACGAACTCAGCCTCATCAAGAAAGATTTACACAGTGAACTTTTACTAGTGCAAAATAAGTTAATTTCTTTCAGTAACTTCATTATCTTTGGTGAGATGAATGGAAGAATGGGAATGAACGAAGGTTGGAGATTGTGTGCAGGAAATATTTTTTTTTAAGTATTATATTTTGATTTAGAATATTGTTTCGCTTGAAATATAAACGTAAGATTACGTTTATATTTTAAGCTATCAATAATTTTATTAAGTTTAAGTAGGTTTTCTTTAGTCTCATATATAAGCAAATTCACAAACAATAACAGAAATATAGATAAATTAAAAAACTTACACTTCACTATACATCGTTCAACAATCAAACGACATAAATATTATAATACTAATAATAATAATAATAAAAAAAAAATATTCCTATAGTCGGATCTGCGAACGGGTTAATCCCAACCAGCCTCTCGAATCACCTGAGGCGGTTGGGACTCCGGGATGGGCAGCTCCGGGCTCAAATGCAGTATATATTTGTTTCTTTATACTTTTATAGTCTTTTATTTATTTATTATATTGACCAACCAGGCGGTGATGAAAAATAAAATTATCCCCTACGTAATAATAATCATAATCCCCATAATAATAATAAAACTTTATTGATAAATCATATTACAAATGCATGGTCTAGAGAGACTCATGAACTAGGAACAAAACCTGTATCTCAGGAATCAGTGCACTCTCCCATTATTTTCTACGCGATTTCTTTTAGACAAAAGTGAAAAGATATTATACGCTATTAACATTTTTTCGTTTCACCTCTAACGGAATTTAGGTCGAATGTTAACCAAGTCGTAAAAGAGTGAATTAATCCATTCGCCCGATCAATTGTCGAGCAAAACATCCGTTTACTATTCAAGGATCAAGTTCGGCGACTTTCACAAGTTTTATTCATAGTTAATAAAAAGGAGTTTGCTTCTATAAGAAAAATCTCATTTCTGTATTTAAAACAGTTACCATCCAAATTGAAATTAACATTCTCTGTTTCTTTAATGGCAATTCGTTTATTGACAAAGTGTGACAGAGGCGGAATCAGATAGGTAATGTTTTTCGTTGCACCGAAGATGGAAACTGCACATGTATTTCCATTGAATATTCGTAATTGTGTGTAGCCAGGTTGAGGGAGTTCTGGATATGTGGCCTGCATGAAAAGAAATTACAGGGATAGAAATTGAATTTATCATAAGAAGATGATATGCCAGTTAATAACTGTTATTTATTTGAAAGAATGATTTCTGAATTGTAATTTTTTTTATGATGTAATTTACTAATTTGAGACAATCTTTTCCTTTTCCAATTATACGCACACCAGAAATACACCAGTACCAGTGTATACAACGAAAAGCGTACGCAAATTGAGTCATAAAGTGTAGCAGTCGTATTATATCTTCAGACCTTTTTATTTTGTTGACCTATTGCGGAATATTTTATTCACATCATACGCCCAATTTCAAACATTTAATATTCACATATACATAAATAACATAACATATTCTATTTCAATAACCTATATATCTTATGTTTATCTAAAATTCTTGGTCCGCGTGGCACTGTTAACATTATGGACCATAGTTACACACCACAAAACACACACACACTTAATTTAGACCTTTATATTTTGAATAACGGATATAATTGACTAATGCAAAATAAATTACAAGATGACAATATTAAAAACACTTTTTATTACATTAGGACAAACATCCACACGGTCAGTTTATCTAATTATAAGTGACATAAAATGATATATATACACAGTTATAAGTTGCGGTAGGTATAAAAAATATAATCAATTTTATTGTAATGTACACAAATATATACTCAAATATTCATTAAATTAAATTTATAACCAAATATATTTACTACCATATTTTATATAACAGCTGCAAGGTATAGTCAGTTTTAAGATGACGAAATAGCATTCCCGATACTAACGCACAAACACATTAATATTACAATATTAAATCATTTAATCCAACGCAAATGGCTATGAATTTAGTGCAGTACATATCGATCTATAGAAACCGTTACAGTTCGACACGCTGTTTCCAGATAAGTTTGACGCATGTAATCCCCCGTGAGCCGTGTCCCTTTGAACAAGCCCATTATCAATGAAGCGGACCATAAAATATTTTTATTAACTATTTTTATTTACTCCTTAACCACATTATTATCTGCTTCGCTGGTCTATGTTAAACATTACTGTGAACGAGGAGTCTGGTGCGCAGTGACTCAGGTTTCATACTCATACGCATTCCGTACTCTCAACATCTGATACTTTCGATAGCGATCCGAGCCGAGGTTCGAACCAACCCTTCTGAGCGGCCCTCAGACCGCATTCGCCCCCGTCTGTTGTCGTCGATGTTCTTCGTTTACAGGGCTCGTGGGGTCGCCGCTCTTCGTGCCAGCATCGCTTTTGTCTCCCTACTCAGCGGGCCCCAGCTCGCGAGTCTGTTCCGTTAAAGCTGTACAGGTCCAAAGATCAACAGCATCACACAATACACAAAAAAAAATACGTCTGATAATTGTTCGCTCATACTTCTCCTGACAGACTGACATATTCATCAACGCAGAGCCTAAATCGCTTGGGTTACAAACTTGAGAATTTGGCAGTAGATGCCTGTTATGTTGAAAGCATCCACTAAGAAAAGATTTTTGGCAATTTCTTCCCTAAGGAGGTAAAATATAAGATGAACGGTTGTATGGACGTCCGTCATTTTCAAAGTAAGAAACACGAAATTTCATACACATGCTTCTATTTATAGATAAATGTATTTATATATGTATATCGGCGTTTTTTAAACTTTTACCCCTAAGAGGGTGAATTAGGGGTTGATACAAACATGTAAAGCATGTAAGTACGTAAGTAACTTACACACAAGTTCGTCACTTTGGAGGAAGAACACACACACACACTCTGAACAACTAGGCTAGACGCCATGTTGAAAATATGTTACCAATCAAATCATGGCCGCTTTTTGGTGTTGACATAACTTTTGTTATTTGGTAGAATGTTAATAAATAAAAATATCATTTATTAAAAACCAAGGACCCCTGTGGACGAAGAACGTCGACGACAACAGAGGGGGCCCTAGAGGTATAGTCGTCTAGTTCGATTGAATTAATGCAACCTCTCAAAATTCCTCAATTTCAGTTCACTCCTGTTCCACAGGATGAGATTAGTGAAAGTATGCCATAAAATCCAAAGCTGTGGGATGTGATGTAGATAAACTCGTGGTGACAGTGATACTCGAGTCCCTGCTTCCAGCTATTGACTTGTTTACATAATAATACAGGTCAACCTTTGATAAGAGGGTTTTGTACAACCCCTACCTAAAATTCTTAATCCTAATTTGTCCATCCAATCCATCCAGTCCAAATCCATTTTCGTCCCAGTATCTTCCATTTCTGACAAAAAGAATAAATAAATAATTAATAAACATAACGACTTACTGCTCCAATAAAGCGAACAGCGCCAACGCTTGGGGTTCGTCGAACGGGTTCGGGCGTGATTTCTTACTCTCCGATGCTTCGTCCACTTCCATATTGTTGCTCGTGCTTGCATTCGCTGTAGACGTATCCATCGCTTCCTGCTTATCTGAATTTTGAAGTGTCTGGAATATGACCGACGGCTCCATACCCACTTTGTGCAAGGCGATCACTGCAATCCTATTTTCCTTAACGCCACATTCCATATTGTAATTTGATAACGAACACGAAAAAATATGTGAAATGGCGCAAAATCGAAAGAAGTTTTAAAATATTATACGTGTTCCAAATGTTGGTATTCACCTAAATCCCCTGAAATAATAAAAATCTCTATATAAACATATATAATTTTAGTTTGGGTGATATACAAATAGCTTAACTTTTTAAAACTAGCAGGGTGATGACTGTAAAACGTATTCGCTCCACAGTTGACGAAAAAGAGCAGAAGCAATGATTTTTAATTCGACGGAATTAGTAAACATTTCAGAAGTGTTGCCTACATTGAAACAATCCCACTAAAAACGGAAAGCATTTTAGCACAATAAAAAATTTACCTTTCTTGAATTTAACGTTTCAATTAGAAAAACTAAAACATTAATATTGTGATAATTCTATAAAGTTGATAATAGATATTTTCTGATTGTCACAGTCTTTAGAACGTTAAAATATTATTTTTATTGATACTATTACCTGTCGGAACTGTAATTTTTTTTTATTTGAATATTAACATCCTAATAACTGATTGTCAGCCTTTTTTTTCCTTTTCTTTTTAAGTATAAGCAAGCTATAAGTAAGTATACCTTATTACCCGGTGTTATGTACACCGGGTAATAAGGTATACGGGCTTATCATTTGTATACATATGAGAATATTATTATATGAAAATCCAACATCTGATATGTTATGTGTATGCTGTGGGTGTATGTTTTTAAATAAATAAATAACAAAGTTAGTTTATTACTTTTCCCTCTTTGTTTCTCTCTTAACCGAGCAAGGGGACGGTGGGTAATAACTATTTAAATGATAAATTTAAGATAAGGCAGCTGAATAACATGAACACGAACCAAACCAGATGCAACAGGATGAATCGTAATAACTGATTATTCGATTACAATTGTTGAATGCACTTTGTTCGATAAGGTTAATACACATTAGTTTCGTTTGATGCCGTGAATACAGGCTCCATTTATATTTTAATAAAAAAAATCGTGGTATTGAAAGAAGTGGTGATATTGAAATCATGTGTCCAGCTGCATCACGCATCGTACGGACTTTTAAATGAGGTTAATTTGCCACATATCCGCTGGTAATGTAATACGTAGCTATTTAAATAATATGTTACCTAATGTATATTTATATTTAAGAAGAGATAGCTATAGAGTATTTATTTAAATTTGGAATGTATTTATTATATTAGTTATCTAAATAAAAAAATAAAATAATAAGCTTCGGTCAACTTTTGATAGGATGGTGTGGTAAGAGTTCTGGGAACCTCGACCAGGTAACGAGTTATTCCCTCTGTCCTCAGGGGTCACCAAGCCAGTGGTGGGCTCACTCATAACATACTCATAACATACCATCGAGTGAACATGTGTTCTGAAATATGATAGGTATTAAACTCATGATTGATAGACAAAAATGGTGACATATTTTTTTTTATTAAATTAAAACGATTATTATTATATAATAGAAGCTCAAATCATTTTGTTAAAGGGATGATAAAAAAGAAATGATCTGATTTTCTTCAATTTTCTTTGTTGGTTTTACATTTAATTTGTAGCCTCAAGACTGTAGTTGACTGTTATATATATTTTCACATTTGACTTTGAAATACTCCTTAATATTGTTTTTATTTAATAGTTTTGATGTCATTTTAATTTTTACTGTATTGAGGATAATAAATGAGCCACCATCTGTTTACCTGATATTAAGTAATTCTTGCTTGATAAGGAATCAAAAAGCAGGTGCACGCCTAATGACTGAGGTTAAATTCCTCATCACCAGTACCAAGGTCTCCGGATTACCACACCGACCAAAGTTAACACAGCTGTGTTATGCTGCTATTTTACTCTGGTATTCAGTGAGGGTGTGGTGCTACTCCAATCTATAAAATACATGAAGTGTCCTTGTTGTAGAGTAGTACTACTCGTCCACGTCTCGTCTTTTAAAAACCTTAAAATGGAATTATTGACGCATTCATTTTACATCCTGGATTTTGCACGCTTTAATTCTTTTTGCATCCAAAGATTAAGGATTAACTTGAGTAGTACACGGTTCGTGATATCAGGCCCGGTGGCAACTGAAGAAACGTCTAAAGAAGACCTGTTTTGAAATGGTTATATTTAATATTAAAAAATTCCTATATTACATTTTTTTAATTATTTGGTAAGTATTCATCAATCAGATGTTTCATAGCAAGACACCGAACTCAACGAGCGTACTTCATTAAACTTGCGTTCGTACCGTATTCGTTTCGCGGGCTAATTGGTTTCCACTCATTACTTCTAATAGACTCAAACTGGGTCGTGTTTACTTGCCTTTCTATTTCAGTTTTATTATTATCCTTATAAAAATAGTTAATAATTAATTTGACAGTGGTACAGTGTAGCGCACTGCAGTTTGTTCCAGGATAATGTTGCTGTGTTTCGTCTGGTGAGTGCAGCAGTCCGGAGTCCTTTATAACTGGTGACGAGGCATTCCATCTCAGTCCTCCAGGGTGAAGGGTGTCAAGGATGAATGTAGATGGTCGCCAGAATCTACCATTCGGTGAACTGTGTGCTCTTTTGTTATTCTGGATGTAATAAAAAAAAGAAAAGAAATAAACATTGATAGAAAGCTTCTAACAATTTTATGTGTACCTTATAAATTTGTTTCACGAGAACTTTAATTAAATTTGTAGTAGTATTGTTTTGAGAGTATAATAAGGTTGGTTATCAGAATTTCCCTCGAGTTCGGTAATTTTTTTTTACAGTACTGTAATTAATTGCTATAAACTAAATGCTAAAAACGGTAAATTAATTTACACAATGTTTTGTGAATTTATTTATAGTTTTGATTTGAAAAGGACATAATTTTATGTATCATAAATATATTACTTGCGTTTATAAAAAAAAAAATATTTACGAAAAAGGCTAAACGTGTTAACAAATACATGGTGTCAAAATCCTTAAATTATTAAAATGAAATTGTAAGTGGTTATTAATATATCCTAATAATTTTGAATACAAAATTATTACGATGGTTCTCAGAAATAAGGCTCTCAGGTTCGTTCAGAAATAATGCCACAAATCTACACATTCTTGGCAGAGATTCGCCTCGCCGTTAGTGGGGGATTTTCACAAAACATTCGCGCACGTCCAGGTGAACTCTTTGCACGAATATTAGTCTTAATATTATAAAATAAGACCTATGGCAAGTTCAAATAAGGTAACTTGAATTATTAATATTTACAGGTATTTAGTATAGACATATATCGTCATTTAAAGAGCGTAAGAGAAAAAGGAATGTTTATGTTTAAGCAATGCACACGTGACATAAGGGTTGAACGGTAATTATTTGGACGCTCATCTCCAAAAACCACTAATTTGTTGTAGAAAAATTATAATTTTGTGACTGGTAATCGAACGCAAGATCCGTTACGCAGCAGTTATCTTGTCCACTTGGTATGCAGCCATAATGCAGAGCATTTTTATAAGAATTAAGTTGTAGCTTGCATGTTCCAGCCGCAGCAAGAATAGGTCGGCTCAACTGGGGCAGGAGCCTTCAGAGAATATGAAAGAAGAATGAAATAATATATATATATATATATATATATATATATATATATATATATATATATATATATATATATATATATATATATATATATATATATATATATATATATATATATATATATATATATATATATATATATATATATATATATATATATATATATATATATATTGACGCATTCATTTTACATCCTGGATTTTGCACGCTTTAATTCTTTTTGCATCCAAAGATTAAGGATTAACTTGAGTAGTACACGGTTCGTGATATCAGGCCCAGTGGCAACTGAAGAAACGTCTAAAGAAGACCTGTTTTGAAATGGTTATATTTAATATTAAAAATTCCTATATTACATATATGGGCATTTTTTAATTATTTGGTAAGTATTCATCAATCAGATGTTTCATAGCAAGACACCGAACTCAACAGGCGTACTTCATTAAACTTGCGTTCGTACCGTATTCGTTTCGCGGGCTAATTGGTTTCCACTCATTACTTCTAATAGACTCAAACTGGGTCGTGTTTACTTGCCTTTCTATTTCAGTTTTATTATTATCCTTATAAAAATAGTTAATAATTAATTTGACAGTGGTACAGTGTAGCGCACTGCAGTTTGTTCCAGGATAATGTTGCTGTGTTTCGTCTGGTGAGTGCAGCAGTCCGGAGTCCTTTATAACTGGTGACGAGGCATTCCATCTCAGTCCTCGAGGGTGAAGGGTGTCAAGGATGAATGTAGATGGCCGCCAGAATCTACCATTCGGTGAACTGTGTGCTCTTTTGTTATTCTGGATGTAATAAAAAAAAAGAAAAGAAATAAACATTGATAGAAAGCTACTAACAATTTTATGTGTACCTTATAAATTTGTTTCACGAGAACTTTTAATTAAATTTGTAGTAGTATTGTTTTGAGAGTATAATAAGGTTGGTTATCAGAATTTCCCTCGAGTTCGGTAATTTTTTTTTTACAGTACTGTAATTAATTGCTATAAACTAAATGCTAAAAACGGTAAATTAATTTACACAATGTTTTGTGAATTTATTTATAGTTTTGATTTGAAAAGGACATAATTTTATGTATCATAAATATATTACTTGCGTTTATAAAAAAAAAAATATTTACGAAAAGGCTAAACGTGTTAACAAATACATGGTGTCAAAATCCTAATAATTTTGAATACAAAATTATAACGATGGTTCTCAGAAATAAGGCTCTCAGGTTCGTTCAGAAATAATGCCACAAATCTACACATTCTTGGCAGAGATTCGCCTCGCCGTTAGTGGGGGATTTTCACAAAACATTCGCGCACGTCCAGGTGAACTCTTTGCACGAATATTAGTCTTAATATTATAAAATAAGACCTATGGCAAGTTCAAATAAGGTAACTTGAATTATTAATATTTACAGGTATTTAGTATAGACATATATCGTCATTTAAAGAGCGTAAGAGAAAAAGGAATGTTTATGTTTAAGCAATGCACACGTGACATAAGGGTTGAACGGTAATTCTTTGGACGCTTATCTCCAAAAACCAATAATTTGTTGTAGAAAAATTATAATTTTGTGACTGGTAATCGAACGCAAGATCCGTTACGCAGCAGTTATCTTGTCCACTTGGTATGCAGCCATAATGCGGAGCATTTTTATAAGAATTAAGTTGTAGCTTGCATGTTCCAGCCGCAGCAAGAATAGGTCGGCTCAACTGGGGCAGGAGGCCTTCAGAGAATATGAAAGAAGAATGAAATAATATATATATATATATAATAATATATATATAAATAAAGCAGTTGAACCACAACAAAAATTGTGCTCGGAGCTAAATCAGATTTGCTTTAATATAAATTAAGTCGATTCGTTAATTAAGTTATTTACTGCTAAATCAATCAAACTATCATGCAGTTATTGTAATAATATTAGATTTATAAATAAACTAGTAACATAAAAAATCAAAGATCAAAGATCGTCCGTTTATTAAATTTCAAGACTCTGCAAGTTCAGGCAGGGCCTAAATGTTAACTGGCTTTACATAAGCAAATTTATTTCTCAGACTTTGAAGTAATTTACGACCCACGGCGGCTACGGCAAATACGGGTGCCCCATTAGTATTTAATTAAAAAGTTTTAATAAATTTCAGTAACCTCAAAAAACTATTAGTTGTATTTTATTCTTATTACCTTACTTGTATTACTAATATTTATTTCCATTGAATACAAATAATATCGAGAAAAGACATTGATATGTAGCAATATTTTAATTTGTTTTATATAAAATTTATGATGACATAATGTCTCCTTTGGTGTAGTGTAAATTCATACACTGGTTTACAAGGTAGCCTTTTATTGATTTTTAGGGCAGTTTTCCAGTTTATATAAGGTATATTTCAAAACAGATATTACTAGTCAAACCTTCAATAAAAGTAAAAAATAAGAAGGAGGAAAGAAAAATTCATAAACCAGATAAGTACTTACCGTTTTTCTATATTTAGTGTACTTAGGCAGCAATTGAGGCTTTTCGAGTTTCTAAGGTAAGAAATGTGTAACCCATATGAATTTTATTAAAAAACGAATTAACCCCTGCCCCGGTTATATAATTTCGATATTTTATAGCCAAATATATATACTAATTTAATCATTACTTGCTCCTACATAATTTATTTATATTTATTGTGGTATTTTTTTTTCGGACTGATATTTTTTTTATGGCTTTTGGCCCGTGGGCTTTTACTGTTTCATCGGGTTGAAAGGCGACCGAGCGCTTAGTGCACTCAGCCGAGACTTTTATTAATGAGTAACCTGCACAAGGGATCTCGAGAGGGAGCTTCGGATTAAACCTTTACCCCGGGCGCGAAAGCAACTGGGGTAAAGGTCAGTCAGATACTTCTGACGGATTAACTAAATTAATTACATTATAATTATTAATGACTTCGGGCTGATGGCCGCTGTTAGTCCTAGGGCTTTTAGCGGCCAAATTATTCTGTGGAAACTTCGAGATTAGTCTAGCATCGAAGTTTCAAGCTATTTCTGTCCAGAATAGCCATCGCGTTGGACGACACCGGGAGAAAAAAGGTCCGGTCATCATTACCAGGTTTTACCGACATTGATAAGATGATATTATAGAAGAAATAGCTCATAGAACTTTAACCTTTGAAGATTAAAGGTTGCCATCATCGGACTCCAAGTCGTAGTCGGTGTTAAATGACCCACGCAATTTTGCTGGAAGCCGATAGATGCAGGTTACGCAGTATCGTGCTTTGTGCCATATGTTCATGAGGTCTGGGAAAGATTGGTTCTATCACTGTCGAGTCGACATACTACTACTAATGCTACTTCATATCTGCGACGTAGCTCCACCACAAAAGCATTATATTATAAGAATATTTTCTTTTCTTCCTATATTTCAATAAAACTGCATAACGTTTTCCGAGCTCGATAATATAAACAATTAAAAATCAATTGGAAGCGGAACAATAAAAATGCGTTTGTATAATTATGTAATGTTTTTCATAATTATCTACACTTACCCTTTCAACTTATTTACTCGTAGTTTACTTGATCTGTATGTAGTTTGTTAACGGTGCACATACGATAATTTGAGTTTTTTTTTAAGTCTAATTTTGTGTAAAATTTTCCATTACTTCCAGTCATAGCCTCCCTTTCATTTTTGATTACCAAACACGAAGTATTTCTTTTTATATTTACTTTTTTTTTATTTTCATGGTATCCAGTATTTAATTATATTTATAATATATCGAAGTGATGTACCTACTTTCATCATTGAATTATTAAGTTAATAAAATAAAAAAAATATTAAGAGCAAGAAACAATCAGAATTAAATAATATGTATCTATGTAATATTTAATCATAATTTCTGGAACTGTGTAATCTATAATCATTAAAACATTCCGGCACTAAACAACATATTAATATGCATAATCATACAAATATGAACCTTTTCGTGTAGCAAGATTAATAATAAAAATCGTATTAATGTATTTGTAATATTTTTTTTATTATTATTTAATAACTTTTATCTTTTCTACCCAATATTATCAACAGTCCCCCGTATTTTGTAATCTATATAAAATTCATGGGATACAACGAAAGTTCCTTATCTGATATTACTCCGAAAACTTAATTCGCAGCTTTAAAAAGCAAAATACCGATACAAAGAAGGCCGAAATTATTCTAAAGAGATAATGATCGCAATATAAAATCGCTTAAAGATGTCGATATTCCAATTTCTGACGCAAAGTACTCGTAGTCTTGTATTTATTGTTTTATTTCAAACCTTAAACGTACGTTATAAAGTTCAATATTTGGAAACTGTTACACATACCTAAATATAGATGGAGATAGCACGAATCAGATAACGGTACAGACTGGTCTCACTTTGGAGCTTTATAAAGTTTTTGTATTTATCAGTTCACCTGATAATGTTGTCACATAAATTTGGCTTCCCTGAATAATAATTCAGTCATTCTATTATTAGCCCATATTTTTAATAGATTTTAATAATTAGTTATCATTATGCCACAAAGCATGATCCTTAACTTACAGTATCTATACACTACGAGCAAACTTTCATATGACGTCACTCCATCCGTTATTAGCAACTGAAGCTAACACCAATAATGTTTTAATAACCATCCTCTACTAAAACAAAACTCATTAATCAACTATACACAATTTCATAGTTCATTTTAAAACCCACTGATGTAAAATGAATACGTAGACACCATTAATATTTTATGTGCGTATGTAATATGTAACTTATATGCACTACTATTAAGTTAAGAGGAAGAAATTCATTAAAATTCAACAAACGTCCAAGTGTTAAATCCGTTTGGAACGTAAATTAATGAAGCCCGTCACAGCACGACAGTAGTGCCCCGTAGCGCTACTACATTATCTGGGCCCCACAGTGCTTCACACAAAGGTGTACATATATGTATAAATATAATAAAGCATGCATAGTAAAATAACATATGCATTATTTTTATAGTGACTTAAGGAATTTGTTTGTTATAAAAGAGCCTGAAGTTTTTCCTGGTAACTAGTAATTATTTTGTATTATTAGTAATAATTTTGCACTGAGCCATTATTGAACAGTGACATTAAAATTTTCAGTTAGGTTTTTTTTTATAATACAAGGATGACAACCGAGCACACAGTTCACCTTACGTTAAGCTATAACTGCGGCCCCTGACATCTACCTCTCCGCTACAAAGATAACAAAGATACAAGATGCCCGTGCGTCCTCGCCCCTGAAGACTAAGATATGAACAGGCGGATAGTGCCAGTGTCAGCCAATGGTGTTCTATAGCCTGCGAAACTAAAATCATAGGTACGAACCCACCATTCTATTATTTTCATGAAGTATCTCCTAGAATAAGTAGTTTAAGCTTAGTTGTTCGACCGGGTAAAGGGTAAATCTCTGAATAGTAGTGTGATATATAGTATTATAGTAACATACCGTTGTTTAAAAATGTTATCAACATTTAGTTTTCATTTTGAGCTTCGCTTATTAATTAATGATACATTCTGACTATTAATATAATTAAAATTTTAATTGGCCAATGCTTTCCACATTACAGTAAGTTTGAATTGATGGTCGATTGTTCAAAACACGAACTAACGCGGTCGTTATAAATACTTCAAGTCTTGATATCAGTATAATATTTATTACTAATAAATAAATTCAAAAGGTAATTACTTAATTAAAATATAAAATGAAGCGAATGGTTTTTACCATTTAAATGTATATAACTGATTGGCGTTCAGTTAACGCGCGGTGGTCGCGGTCATAGAACATCGCTTCATTGGATGCTTGCTAATTTAGTCACCATTAATTTTCAACCTTGCATATTAATTTGCAGCGTAATGTTTTAATGTTTTAACTAGTAATTGCTTAGTGGTTAGGACAACAGATTCGCGGGTTTACAATCGTGGGTTGGAACTCCATTAAATTGTGTGAATGATTTATCGGTTTTCAATTATTACATGCATACAAAAACACATTTTAACATTTATAACTAGTGTAAAACGATGAGTTCACCTCTTGTGTCATTAAAGGATTTAAAGTGCCAGGCAATACTGTCCTGTACCTATCACAAAAATACATGAAAAATGGATAAAAGACTGAAAGAGTCTTAATAGGTCAGAGTATTTCTTATATAACCACGCCCTCAAACGAAACACAGTAGCATTATGTTGCTATTCCGTAAGGGTGTGGTATATATTGTAAAAGTCATTTCTTTTTATATAACAAGCAAGCAAGGTGAGCATCTGATATTAAGTGATTATCGCCGCAACACCAGAGGAATCGCGGAGGCGCTGCCGGCCTTTACAAAAGGTAAGCTCTATTCTTGATGGTCCCTAAGTCGTATAGGTTCGGAAATATCAAAGTATAATATAATATTTAGATATTGTTAAATACGTTACAATACGCAACGTAGACATCCATCAGCATTAGAACGAGAGTGACCGACATAAATCACAATACTAGCAACCTCAAGCTGGCAGTCGCAGTATCCCCTCCGTCCCCCACACCAGATGGAGCGACGGTCTACGCAAGATTGCTGGAGGTCGAGATGGATGCAGCTGGTTCAGCGGATCGTGCTTTGTGGTAATTTATGGGGAAGGCCTTAGTTCAGCAGTGGACTGTCGGTAAGCTATGGTGTTGCTGATGGTTAGGTGTGGTGATGCTAACCTTAGAGGCATCAGTGGTAGAGCTATACTGCAGTTTGTTTCTAGCTGCAGAATGAATGGGTCAGTTCAACTGGGGTATGACCACGCCCTCACAGAATACTAACGTAATATAACAGATTAACGCTGCTGTGGTTCGTCTGGTGAGTGCAGGGATCCACAGACCTGATCCAGCATTCCATCTCAGTCCTCAGGCGACAACGCATCCGCATTATGATTCCTTGTCAAGGATGGATGTAGATGTCGTGGGCCGCAGGAATCACTTACCATCAGGTGAACTGTGTGCTCGTTTGTTAATCTTAATATAGTGTTTACTTATGCAACGCCATGTCGCCAACATGGCCAATGGTCATCGATACGAGTGTTGCCAGAGAATGTTCAATGCGTATCGATTACAAATAAACCACATACAGTTGCGTTTGCGCACATTCCGTCTCTAATAGAATAAGAAAGAGGTCGACAGAACTCGACAGAACGTGCCCCCATACAACTATATCTATTGTACAAAAAGGGGTGAAAGAAAACGAGAAAAAAAATCATCACAAGACATCTACATTCATCCTTGACATGGAATCATAAAGGTCCCCGGATCCCCCTACAATCACCAGACGAAACACAGCAACATAGTGCTGATATTACACGCTGGTATTGTGTGAGAGCAAAGTCCTACTCTGGTCGAGCTAGAAATAAAACTGCACCACAATGGGTCAGCTAGACCCACTAGAAAGAGGGTCGCTAGGTCAGCGTGGGGAAAAGCCACACACTAACGGAATATTAGCCTAATGCTTCTGTTTCATTTGGTGAGTGTATGTATCTGGAGGAACAGGTTTAAATTAAGAGATTACATATTTGACTATAAATATAATTTGTCACCATTTCATCCCATTACTGTTCTACCACTGAACATATGTATGGGGTTAAAATAAAAAAATGTACGTATCTATGTATATATCTATATATGTATAAGAAAAAACAATGATTCTATATTTGTTGTGCCTTGATTTAATGCATAGTAACAAATATTTGCTGTAAAACCCAAAGCAGAACCATATCCAGATCCTGGATCTGAACAAGGCTTCTCCAAAGGAATCTGCCTTAACATTTTTATTATAGACACTCTCTAGAGAGTTTCTAATGTAATGTAATTAATGTGAAGTCTTCTAAATATATTTTTTTAATTGATTTATTAGACATGCAAGTTTTTTTCCACACGTTCTTTTCGTGCACGGTCAATCAACACTTAAAATTGCATTTAACAATTTCATTGGTGCACCGGGTACGCAATTCGGTAAAGCGAACGAAAAAGTATGAACAAATGTTGACTCAAAATTACTTTGCAACTGAAACTTAACAACACGCTGAGTTGTATAATAAATAACTTTGGAATACTTCCAACGGAATCGTAGTTGACACAATCATAGTCGACTATATATTAATAACATGTCAAATAAGAAAACAAATAACAACAAAATTAAGTAAATACATTTGTAATCAGACACGAGGGACTGATTGACTGAGTCGTGGGCCAGCAGCTCCCTCTCCGGTCGCTCTATTTCAATTACACGGTACGCGAGTGAATGTGACCGGAAAACATCGTGAGGAAACCGGCATGTCTATTTGTATTACATTTGTTTTTGCGTCTAAAGCATGTCATCAATCATGTCCGTCTTGACGTTTATGTTCAAATCGGGAACAAGAATTATACGCGCCGTTCTCAACTCTTCTGGTGCGCTGACTAAAAAGAGGAAAATTATTTATATACATATTTATATTTAGCGTGGTGTTAATAAAATATGGTCACAAGGAAATGAGCAATCCTACGGCATCAATTTATTCTCTCAACAATAAAAAAGATTAGAATTCTACTTAAATTCTATATATATATATATATATATATATAATATCTAAAATTAAAGAGGATAAAGATTATATTCATGTCGCGTACGCCTCTCGCTCGCACGCATCCCTCCTCTCGCTCGCACCACGTGAGCGAGGCCTTGACTTATACCTTTCCGACCACTTGAGCAGCTTCTTTAGAACTGTGAGCGTACACTATCATTTTGCTTATTGTAGTGTTCTTCAATCGTCAAAATATTTTCATCGGTAAAGAGGATATTTCTGTGCCTTTCACCAGCGTATCGCCACAAAAGGCGTTTTGATCGATCCACTCTCTTTAATTGTAAAGATTGATTTAGGCCATGAAAGATGAACATGGGAATCTGATTCAGTGACCACCCAGTTCAGTTCAGCTATGGGTGCTTTAATATTTGTTGATCTACTCTGTAGCTGGACGAAACAGGACAAAAATTTTACTTCTCTTTTTTATTGGGCTTGGGTGCACTCGTGTGCCTAACGACAATCGTCTAATACAAACCTTTCCGTTAATTTATAGAGGGATAATTTGTTTGATGGAAAATTGCATACTTGCCAGTCTGCTCTGTCAGCTTTAACAGCATTTTGACTATTTTTGTCTCTAGAACAACCACTTTCGACTTTTTTTAACTATGTTTCTATTATTTTAATTGACTTCGTTATAACGGTTGCTTTTATATCGATTTTTTTCCGTCCCATCATCAAAGGTGTCATTAGTACTATCGTCTGTCTTCGTTTTCTGAAGCGGTCTCCTAATACCCTGTATAAACAAGAATAGTTTCTTCAGATATTTTCATCGTAAAGGCTTCTTATTTGAAAATAAAACATCCTTCATACTTTTTTTAATGCATTTTTTCCGCAACAAAAAGCTTACTGATGATAATCGTTAAGTTTATACATGACACGGCGCCATAGCGGACTTCGCCCTTAGTTATATAAACTATTTTCGTAGTTCACAACCATACGCAATGTGGATCTGATTAGTTTATTCTTAACGTCACGTAATATAATCTTATCTAGATACCTACCATTGTCATTCGTTTTTATAAAATTTTAAATATTCGAATTTAAAAATATTCCAAATATAGTTATAGTATGTCTTATATTACAAAATAATGTCGTTCAAATGATTACAGTCTAGACCAGAGGTTCCCAGACTTTTTTTCTCATAGACCACTTTCAAAGTTTAGCTGGTTCCGTTGGACCTTCTGCAGCTACATTTCTACCATATTCCAAAAACTCGACAAAAATATGTGAAAATATTGTGAACTTTATTATTTCTTAATTAGCTTTATTAAAAAAAATAAGAGTAAGTTTTTAAAAATAAAGTCTCGAAAGTTCTGAGTTCGATTCTCAGGCGAGCAACAATCCTTGTGCATCATATTGTTGGTTTTCGAGACAGGATGAGTCCAGCAAATGTGCCGTATCTTTCATACTGCGTCTAAACGTTTCACATCGGAATAAGGGAAGGGAGGACTTGCGAGAGCATCTATATTTGCTGAAACTTAAGGTCGTAGGTTCGAATCCACCGTTCGATTATTGTCGTGAAGCAACTCCTAGCACAAGCATTTTCAGCTCTGTTGGAGTGGTTAACCGGAATATTAGTAATGTTAATAGCATTGCTAATATTCTTTATAAAAAATGTGACAATCTGAAATATCTTCATTTGAAATTCCATATACTTTGAAATATATTTTTTGAAGTTTTTTAAAATTTTGTCATTAAATAATTCAATCAGTATAAAAAGTAAAATTTATTTAAACGAAGTGAAAATTTGAGTTGCCAAACAGTTACTAATAACAACGTTCATATAACACAACTTTCTACCAGATAACTCCAAAGGATTCTAGCATATGCTCGTATTATCTACTGTATAAATTAACTTTAACATAATCTATGAGTAATATTATAAAGTTGTTTTAAATCGAAATTTGCTATTACATCACTAGTTAGTGTTGTGTAGGCAGCGCCCTAAAAGTCCGAAATCGTAAGCGTAGCCGGCTTACGTTCTTCTAAATGATTTAGATTTATAATTAAGTTTTGTCAGAATAAATACTGAGTCAACCGGGGTAGGACCACACCCTCGCAGAATCCCAGCGTAAAATACAATACAATACAATAAACGTTGCTGTGTTTCGTCTGGTGATTGTTGGAATCCGGAGACCGGCGACAAAGCATTACATCTCAGTACTCAAGGGTGACAACGCATCTACATTATTAATCCTTGTCAAGGATGAGTGTAGAATTCATAAGCCGCAAGAATCACTTACCATCAGGTAAACTGTGCCCTCATTTGTTACTGTCAATGTAATAAAAAAAAATACAGACGTCACCAGCACCTGCGGATACACCTCACAGCCCCCACATGCGACGCATTGTACATAAACCCAACTACTCGTAACAAGCGAATCCCAAAAAAAGCATCGGTCTTTAGTGCCATTGGTTACTCCATCGACCTCGTCCTCTTCTCGTCCATAACGATATAATGACGATGGTAGCCATGAAAGCAAAACACCGACATTATTGAACCCAAACACAAATTAAATAAACTTAATTACTTTGACTATTGTTTAGTTTGCTTCCACATATCAATATTTAATGGCGTTACAAATGTGAAAATAGTGAAAAATTGAACAAAAAACACTATTTTGTACTTCAGTCGTGTACTGTGAAACTTTGTGTATAAAAATTGGTAAATTGTAATTAACATAAGTTGTTATTGTTATAGAATTCTTTCTCCGTGTGTTCATTATCAGAGCGCAGTCTGCCACGTAGCTGTACTGCGGATTGGCGGACTTCACATGTCTTCGAAATATATTTTTTTTAAATTTAATTCTTAATCATGCAGGATTTCGTTAGATATAACAATTTGCAGTTGGCATTAAAAACAATAATAATATATACTACGATTAACAAATGAATTAAGTAAATAATTTGTTAAGCTATAGATTTTATTACAGGTGCTCGATATATAAATAAGTATATATAAATACTTATATATACTTGTTTATATACATATATATATATATATAAATATATATACGTATTGCGTTATTTTCCCATATCCCTATCCAATGTAATGCTTAAATAACATGATAATTCAATCAGATTCATAGTCATATCCTATGGAACAATAATATCATTCGATCATGTCATGACATTCATTTTTATATTTCCGTATAGTCTAGGCTGGTATGGTACACAAGACTCAAGGTAAGTAATAAATCTTGATTATTTTAGACTGGTATGTAACCCAATTTCTATCCTCCTCATAAGAAAGAATAGTGACAAATGGGTAATTACAAACTGTTCCCGATGGTAAGCGACCTTTTCACCTCATGACGTCTACATGAAACAATGTAACAAACGAAAGATGAAATAAGAGGTTTTTTTTTTATGTTTGTACTAATGAAGACTGGATTCGTAATAGTTATTGCTGAAAGCTGAAAGCTTTTATAGCTTTAAGGCTTTGCATTGTAATGAGATTATAAAACAGAATACATTTTTATTCGGAGTAATCCTAGATGAAATTGGAGTTTATTTGTTTACTTAAATATTTTTGACGCGAATTTTATTGTAAATGCAAATTTTACGATACTTATTTATTCCCTTATTATACAACTTTGGACATGTTGTTTTTATTTCACTTTTTTATTTTATAACGGGTGGTACAAAATCGGGCAATATGAACAGCGTTAAGACTGCCGATGGACATAAGAAAAAAATCATTTTAAATTCAATAATATTGATAACACTATAGTTTATATATTAATTATCCGTATATATTGCTACTATAGACCCTAATTAATTAGTATTTCTACACTGCAATTTCATCACACGCCACCTATGGAATAATTCCCAAAACAGATTAACTGTTGGAAAATGACCACTTTCGAACAATGATTAACAAAAGCTCAAAATGACCAGGATAAGTTGTTAATTACGACAGTGGAGGGCGTCAAGTTCGTTTAAAGTGCTTGTGTCTATGATTTTATGGAATTAACGGTTTTATCTGCATGAAATAATAATTGAAAATTCCTCATACACCGAATAAAAGAGACAAAAATATAATAAAAGCAAGTAGGAAAAGGTTCTTGGGGTTACAGATGACGTGTGCAAAGAGTTAAAATTATATAGAGCTGAATTGGAAAAAGAAATGTAAAAGCTTAGCACGACCTTAACGCACTTCCGCGAACGTGTTAGTAAAATAACTGATATACTTAAAACTCTCTCATGAAACCTTTTTTCAATTTAAAAAACACGGGTTTTAAAATATAATAATATTTAATTTTTAATAAAAATATTTATAATAAAAATATTTCATACTTAAACAACAGTATTTATCAAGTCTAAGTTAGTATTGTCGTGGTTGTAAAAAAATGATAAGTTTTTATTTCTATATGTTTTTCAAAGTGTATTTGCCCGACCCACAAAAAGAGAACATTAACAAAAGAATGGAGTACATTTAACAAGTCATTTGGCGGTATTTAAAGATGAACTGTATGTACTTAACATGCGGTTAAGGACAAGTTTATTTCTCATCAAATAGAGTTGAAAGACACGGATAATTTAAAAAAATAACACATTGTTACAAACGAGCACACTTCACGAAATTCCGTCCTATAAAGGGTTAAATTAATAATTTTAAGGCTAAAATTATAATTTATAGTTTGGTATACTTACTTCCAGAAATCAGAACAGATTTCTGCACTTCACTTGGACCTTTGGATATGATAGGACTTCACTATAGCGCGTTTACTATCATGCTGTAGGCCGGGTTGTCTGCGTCTCATGACACCCACTTTCATTCTCGGTAAGGAATCATAATGAAGATGCTTTGTTAAGATGTAGTACCTCATCAGCAGTAATAACGATCTGATCACTCCCCAAATGAAACACAGTAGCGTTATGCTGTTATTTTACGCTGATATTTCATCCCTGGTCGAGCCATTCATGCTACTCTATCTAACTCTGTCTACCGCATTTAAGAATAAACTAAAGCGTGGCCCAAATTAACTTTTCATGTTACGGTTAAATAAAGTAATAATTATTCAAAGACTAATTTTTCACCTTCATTATCTTTCCTTCGCAATTTATATACAAAATGTTAATATAGTATGTTACTCGTGCGCACACATAAACGAGACGGTGGCAGAATCGAGCTTCATTACTATGTGTGCTCGCTAATGTGTACACATGCACTACAAACACAGCATCCTCCACGACTCACACTACTAGCTGAGAAGTGTGGAAGCGTCATCCAATTGAGCACACGAATGCAAGTAGACAGATTGTTGGCGTGTGTGCAGGGTCGTGTATACGCCACGGGAGCTGTGTGCGGCGACATCGGGGGACATCGCTACGCCTTTAATTTTATAAAAAGATTTTCACTAAAATGTAAAAAAAACTATTCAGTCTATGGTTCGTGATTATATCATTCCTTCGACTCATGGGCAGGTAGACAAAGGCAAGGAATAACTTGTTTGTTACAATATAGGTTTACAAAAATCATAACAGGCATGAAAAATATTTAGATTCTAAAAGAATCAGAACGTATCCTTAACACTATCAAGATTATTCCGTTAGAGGCACCCTCCAATCAGATTACCTACGCGATTCGAGTAACGGTCCAAGCCAAGGCTCGCTCTTGGAAAACCTTTTGCTAGTTATCCTATAAGAAAGGTTGAGCGCTGAGCATCCTAAGCGCTCGGCCACCTTTACATCCGGTACAGTTGTAAAAAAAAAACCTTCGGGCTAACAGCATCATGCGAAAAAAAAAGGCGGATGGGAAAATGAATATAGGTAGAAGATATCGATATAGCGTTCTTTCAACACATCATGGGATATAAATATTCTGGTCATGTCGAGAAAGACACAAACAGTTGGAATATGCGTGTTTAAAGCTTAGAAGGACGTAGAAGGGGTTTGTTCCATAAATAGTTTTTATCAATTAATATGAAACTACGTTGAATTATGTTATTGAGCCGTATGACATCAAATGCGCAGAATATGTAACAAATACTCATATTAAGATATTAGATGTGACGGAGATTAAAAAAAAATCTCCGTCACAGGTGCCGATGCACCGGTAATCCGGCTCGATTAGAACCATATAATTGGGTGATAGGGTTGAGTTTTGCTTGTTGGGATTATTTATATTAAAAAGAGGTGTGCACCGTGTGAACTTTATTTGCAACTAACTCCGTAAACAAATGGATTGTATTTTTACTGGATAGAGGCTTTCGCGGGGCAAGGCAGGTTTACCAGCAGTACGTCTTAGATTACCACAATTAGTTTGGGTAGCTCAAAATCTTTGCACCACCTTGTTTGCACATCGAGCTCGTTTACTTATCCGGTTCACATTTTACGATATAATCTAGTACTGCTTGCATCACAAGCATATCATATAGCAATACAACGATGAAATAGTCCGATTAATAATTAACGTCAGAATAGAATTACAGTAACGACGAATATAATACAGATACAATTGCTGTCGTCGAAAATAACAATCTTATATATCATAAGTTCGAAGTTTGAGGACGCTACGTTTTTTAGTATTTAGGTAACAGCCATCAGTAGTAAACAATCTCAGTGAATTAGTAAATTGGTCATCGTTATGTGATACAATATTTTCACTTGAAAGGTCTCAGTCCCACTGACATCAAAGCCGAGCTAGATTCTTCTCTAGGTCTAGGAGTCTGCTCGTTCGCTTAAAATAATAAAATATTGGGTAACAGAGTTTAAACGATGCCGTACGAGCTGCCAAGACGAAGATCGCATTGGTCGACCGAGTTAGGTGACCACGCCAGAAACAGTGAAGAAAATCCACAAAATGGTATTGGATAACCGTCGACTGAAAGTGCGCGAGCTAGCCGACGTGGTAGGCATTTCGAAAAATGCTGTACATCGCATATTGACTGACAATTTGGATATGGGAGAGCTGTGCGCAAGATGGGTGCCACGTTTGCTAACAACGGAACAAAAACTGCGTCGTGTTGATGTTTCATTTGAGTGTATAGCATTATTGGTATATTTTATAAAACAAAAAACTTAAACAAGAGTTTCTTAAATAACTTGGACAAATAAGTTGCGAATTTTCTGTATTGTGTACGACTCGATTGGATTTTAAATCAGAACTTTGGAAATATTACTATAATATTATATATAAGTAAGACAAGTCCCGTCAATAGTATTATTAACTTCACGATTGCATTTAACGTTCATGTAATAATAACGTTAATCGTGTGTACTACATTTAGTTTTAATTACAGTTATTTTTTTGATTGAATTCTATATAGTCAATAGTTATGATATCATATTTTATGTAGTTCTAATTTATTAAAATAACTCTATCCATTTTTACTCTGTACTATAAGTCCTGTTTTAGAGGAATTCACCGATATCTTTGTGTATTAGAGTCTCAAGCAGTCCAAATTTGTTTTTTATTGTAGCATTCGTTTAACCTTATCGTTAGATACTCATCTTGCTCCGCATTTCGGCCATTTCTTGTTCTAATCTGTTATTTTTAGATTTATAATTACGTAATTTTGTTGAACTTGTAAAAATTTTTATTTCTTCGTTTTTCGTGCTGGTTTTGCTCTGGATCGGTCAGTCCCGGTCCATAACCGTTGAATCAGGCGAAACCTGGAAAGAAAAGACAGAGAAATACGAAAAAATTGACTTTTTCAGTGAAACCGACTGTTTTCCGTTTTGGCGCAGAGTTTGTTTTGCATCTGTTATTTAGATTAAATACAGTGCTGTTTTTAGTTTATCATATCTATAGGTAGTATGTATTGCGAACTTCATAATGGACAAAAACATCGAACAAAAAGTTTGTCTTAAATTTTGCATTGTCAATGGAATTTCGTGTGCGAGTCACTGAAAATGTTACAGATAGCTTATGACTTTATCAAATACACGTGCTTATGAGTGGTACAAAGAGTTCAAAAGCGGTCGAGATGTAATGGAAGATTTGGCTCACTCTGGTAGGCCATCAACGTCTGCAACTGAAGTTAACATCGCAAAAGTAAAGGAAATATTGACTGAAAATCCTCGTTCAAGTTTGAGAGAGATAGCCGAAACTTCTGTGTCTCACCAGTTGATTTTAATATTTTTAATAATCACTTGAGTATGAAACATGTTGTTGCTCGGCTAGTCCCAAAAGTCCTGGATTTTCTCCAAAAACTCAATAGCATAAAAGTCGCTGAGGACATGCTAGAACGAGTCAATTCCATCTCAACATTCATGTTACTGGTGTCGGGACGTGGGGAGTTGACATGCAAACTTTAGGTGCTGATGGAGGGTACATGACAATTTATTTATTTATGACACACTTATTTTGACAAACACACTCACGATTAGTAGATAATTAAGGAAAACCTGTTATTAGCTTAACTATTTAATTATAATATCCCACTAATATTATAAATGTGAATGTTTGTTACCTAATCACACAAAAACTGTTGAACTGGTTTCAATAGAATTCGGCACAAAGATAGATTGTAATCTGGATTAACACAAAGGATACTTTTTATCTCAGTAAGTGAGAGACTGCTAGCAATTAATGTTAAAACTAACATCTATCCGTGACTTCGTCTGCGTGGACTTCAGTATGGGGTCCAAAGATAAAAATGAAAAATGTGACTTATGAATTAATTTAACAGTTCGTGTAAGTTTCGGCCACTCGATACTCTTGAGCAACCAACATAAAGCTGAAATGTGGGAAGCAAGGAGTGCCTAACACTTACACGTACTGGTGGAAAATAACAAATCACACAATGTGCAAAAAAAAATTATTTCTCTCTTGACACAATTCTGAAGTCTGATGCTAGTTTGTTACAAGATGGCAAAAACGGCTCTTCTCTTTATAATAAATAAATATATTTATAGTTTAATCAATTTGTCTGTAACGAGTACTTGGTCGATGCCTTTTGTGTAACTGTGTTTAGGAAGTGGACGCAACTGGGCCGACTCGACCGGTTTTTGGGTTAATAAAGTGAGCGTTGAAATGTATCAAGTGGGCCACACGGCTCGCTGTGTAACTCCTAAAGCTAATACCTAGCTTGTAAATATAGATAAATTTATTTGGTGTATGCCAGTGGTAGAGCTACACTGCAGTTTGTATCTAACTACAGAAGGAATGGGTTAGCTCAATCGGGGTAGGACCACGCCCTCACAGAATATTAGCGTAAATTGCAGCTTAATGTTGCTGTTTCGTCTACACTCAGTAGGGATCTGGAGACCTTTATTACTGGTGACGAGGCATTCCATCTCATCCACCAGTCCTATAACTCCTTGTCAAGGATGAATGTAGATGCCATGGGCCGCAGGAATCACTTACCGTCAGGTGAACTATGTGCTCGTTTTTTACTCACAATGTAATAAAAAAAAACATGGCAGCTATGTACCTGTAGTTTTGTTTTTATAATAATAATACGAAGCAACAAATGAGTAAACAATTCATCTGTTGGTAGTCATGACAACGACCTATGATATCTATATCCCGATGGACTTGCGTTGTTACCTTTGGAACTGAGACAGAATGCCAATTTTATTTTGGTATTTTATGAGGGTGTGGAGCTTCCCATTCACGTTGAGAATGTTTACATTTCAAAAGTATTTCTCCTACTGAAGGCTTATATATGTTTTTGTAATAAACTCCAATACTTCCAAATCAGACCCCGATGAGCTGATCGCATTCATTATACTAATATTAAATTCATTGTCCTTGAAACAATTTAATATTAAGTCTTTATTTTTTATTCAGTGACTGTGCCCTACAGTAAAATAATTAAATGCAAAGTAGACGAAGGAAATAATTGTAAGGAAGGCTACATGTCTACAGAAATAAATAAACTAAATATTTATAGACATAAATATCGGTATATTCCATCAACTCGCAAACCTTTTTTTTATGGTAACTCAGGAAAATTTTCAATTGATCCCATTCTTCTAGAGGACGAGGTGGGATTTGTTCCCACCTCGATGGCTACCGTCATTGCATTGGAAATAGCCCCGGGATCTCATCTCGGGATAGTTAAAACTGTTTTGAATTAATTATGAAGGAAATTATCGTGATGCCCTAAACCATTTTCATTTAGCAACGCATGTAAAAGGCAAAAAGGTAACTAAAAAGCCTTGCGATTCCTTCACTATAAAATTGTAATAACATTTTAATTAATATTTTATTAATACGTATAAACTTTGCATTCATTAATTAATGTTAATGAATAATTATTTGAAAAGAATCAAGGTATAAGTTTATTTTTGATGAAGAAAGATGTACAGATAATCAATTTTAATAGTAATGATGGATGATTTATCAAATTACTATTGGGTTTTCTTAATATTATAATAAAAAACGACTTGATTTCATGATAGTTATAATCTAAGCGATCTGAACGATTTTTGGAGTATTCTTGTAGCAAAACATTTTTGTAATATTTTAGATAATATCTGTATTATTATATATTCTATAACAAACCGATACATAATTTAAAGACACAAATTTCGATAATATCATACTTAACTTATGATAAAGATTTTGTACTACCCATGATAACGCCTATCTATTATTATTGTTTTCATCTAAGCTAGTATCATTTCGTTACCTTTGTTTTAAGGATATGTTTGAAGATGATCCACCTCTCAACATTGCGGTAAATACAGGTTTATACACAAAATTATTCTTAACAATTGCTGTAACCGTATCTCTTATAATGGAGGCCAATATTAATAACACTTAAATCAATAAAACTTTAACAGTGGTACAGGTACACTGCCGTTTGTGTCTAATTGCAGGATGAATGGGTCATCGTAACCGGGGTAGGAGCACGCCCTCACAGAATACCAGTATAAAATAGCAGCATAATTCTGCTGTGTTTCGTATGATGTGTATAACGATCCGGAGATATTTATTCCTGGTGACAAGGTATAACATCTCAGTGCACAAGGGTGACAACGCATCTGCATTATGATAAAGTAGATGTCATGGGCCTCAGGAATCACTTACCGTCAGGTGAACTGTGTGCTCGTTTAAAATCATTAACTATTTAAATCAATGTATTAAAAACAGGTGTTTGAAAAATATCCAGTCGTTACTTAAAAGGATATTTAATTGCATCAGACCTTTGCTTTGCCTTTACTAGAACGACTTTAGATCTTGATCTGTTGAAAGCTGAAAATGTCAATATAATAGCAAATACAAAACCTACAAAGATATTTCAATAGTCCTTATTTGTTTAAAATATATTTTCGCTAGAACTCGGACGCCACCCATAGCGCTGGCGCGTTAGATGGCGATATAACACTTATTATAAAATAAATTAATTAATCTAAAAAATAGACGAACGGCTTGAAAGCATCATTAGCCATAAAACGTTATTACGAGGTTCTCTTTTAGATGTAGTGAGTAGTGAGATCTTAATAATTATTATTTGCTATGTAGTGTTAAATGCACGTGTACAACTAATATTAATGATCAAATGCAGATGTCATGAGGCTGGCATGGGCGGTCGTCGCGTGATGGCGGCGCGGGCGGTCGCACGGTGAGCAGGGGCATGTGGGCGCGCGGGGCGAGGGCGCTGCGGCGCGGGGCCCGAATGCGGCGCGGCCCTATATAATTATCTATTGCTTAGATAAGCGATAGATAGATGTCTTATTATTTACGTCTTTCACCTAACGACTACGAGGCAGTAAGAAGAAAAGATGAGGGGCTAAGAAAAAAAAAACAAGATTTTAAAGTGCTGTATGTAAAGTTAACAACACAACGATAACGCCTATTCTAAAGTCCATTACTACATTTAAACCTTTATTAGAATCATATAATCTGGCAACAAATTACAACTATTTTTTCTTACAGATATCCCCATATAAACAATAACCCATACCACGCATTCTATCGGCTTCTACGACAGCCGAGAGCGATATTGTGTTTTGTTTGTTTGTTACACGGAGATACTAGTATGTAGATATACATAAAATAGACGAGAAAATGTTTAATTAATTATAAATTTCAAATGTTATAGCACTTATATGGTAACATTAGATGAATAAATAAAATAATTTTACAAATATTTAATCTATCAAGATATCTAATAAATTAATAATGTATGTCTGTGTTAACAACCATATTTATAAATTTCATTTGTAATTCATGAATTGATTGTTAACTTATGTCTGTGATGTTTAATAACTTGGAATATTGGTGCATACATCCTTATAGCCTGTAGAAGTCAGTCTAGGTCGTAGAAAAAGTCTATACTATGCGATAAGTCCAAGACTCTAGGACTTATCGGATAGTGTAAACTTTTTATTTATTTATTATTTACTTAACTTATTATACAAGGAAAGTAAGATAAGAATTTGTACATAACAAAGGCGCAGCTTATTTTTACAATGTCTGAACAATGTCTGTTGGACGTATTACTTTTGTAAGTTTTAGTAATTCTAGCTTCTTTTGCAGTAGTGACGTAAAAATACAGTTATTTCATCCAAATAAGGGACAAAAATGCTCGATTATGTTTATCAAAACTATATACCTATATTTATAAATCCACGCAGGACAGATGAGGTATTTATCTTGTCTTTGTCTTTGCCCTACACTCACCATGGCGAGTAAGTCTACTATCCCTACCAAATATAATAATGATGTCAGAATTTGGTATTCGAGAAATGTCGATGGATATTCCGGCATCGCAAGCAAAACGCTGAGGGTGGTCTTAGATTAAAGAAAAAATACGTGGTAGAGTTACGTTGCAGTTATAATCTAGTCGTAGCACCAATAGGTCGCACCAACAATACATATATAATACTCACTACTGTTAACGAGGAATGCCATCTCAGCAATTTGGGGTGACAACGAATCTGTATTATGATATAATATCCTTATCGAATGAATGAGGGTTTCATGGGCTGCAGGAATCATTTACCTTTAGGTGAAAAGTGTGCTCGTTTGTCACCCCTAATACTAGTATGTAGTATATTCCCCAGACGTCATGTTTTTACGTGGTACCATGAATAAGTAATTCGTCTTAGGACCGGGGTAGGACTACGTTTTCACTTAATATCAGTATAAAATTATTTCTGGGTATTTTCGGGTAAGTGAAAGAAATCGGAGACGTACTCTCACTTATCACGGGTGATGTGGTCACCATTCATTTCCCCAGTATCCGATAAAGATCATATTTTAACGTATTATATTTATATTATTATATTTTATTTTTAAGTATAGAGGGTTCTTTGTGGAATGAGGGTCGAATAAACAAGCAATCACACAAACAAAGATATCACGATCCGCGTGACCTATATTATGATCTCTTACCGTCAGGTGAACTATTAACTTGAGTGTCAACCTCTAATGTCATAAAGAAATATACTTACAAATAAATTATCTAAAAAAAATATTTCTTATCAGAGGCTAGTGGACAATTGGAATTCATGCACAGTTTTTATTTTCTAAATGACGATGCAATTCCAAGTAGTGGAAAGATCAATCTTATACATATATATATATATTGTATATGTATATATATTCATATATATATATATATATATATATATTTACATATATATATATATATATATATGTATAAATATTATAACCGACTCGCGCAGACTATTCAAATGTTTTACTCTGGTCTTATTGATTACTGGAATCCTTTTTACACCATGTTTTTGTTTTTGTTGTGCGGAAAAAGACTTAGACACAAGACAAGCCCGATAAACAATACGACATTTTATTTTAAGGATATTGACACTAATTGTTATTGTAAAAGTGTTTGCATTGGCCAAGGTAACAAGCACTCGTCCGACAAACACTCCAGTGCGATATTTGAACAACAATTTATATTTTCCTTTGTATTCTTCGCTCATCTATTGCATTTTTAATCTGTGCTAATCTTTGACATTTTATCACACACACTTGTTGGTACAAGGCCGACAACGTGACAGCAATGACGATTTTAAAATGCTATAATACAACTTAAAAAAATGTTTTCGGTAGTTTGTCCATCCAGTTCGTCGAGTGTGAGGAGCGCGTAAAGTTCTATTTTGGTTCTATGATATTTTTCAATCATCAGGTAGAATATTTATTCATTTATTTTTGTGTACATAAATATATAAACCGATGGGGAAGAAAGGTATCGAGTGGCAAACTGGTCTTGGCCATCGCATTGCTGGACTAGCCAGACCCATGCAAATCCCCGAGAAGCCGACAGATGCAGATGGCTCAGGTTGAAGTCATAATTAATAGTCTATGGTTGAGGTCCATGTTCAGTATTGGACGAATGATCGGCTAAGATAATAATGATAATAATGACATATACAAATATTCCAAAATTTTGGAATAACTACATAGATGGTAAAATCTTATAGTAGATAAAGATCTTATAGGTTATTCTTATGAAGTATTTATTAAGAACACATCACAAACTACTTATAATAATTAAGCTTGAAACATATTCCGTAAATTTATCTAATAAGCTCCAGCTATCAAATCTTCCCATTATATAAGATGGCGATAACAAAATAGAATTAAACTTATTCTGACCAGACAACAGGATATTTAGATAATTTCATTAGAAATACAAAACACTGCAAACGGAAGCGGAGACACGTATCATTGGTAGTAGGAATTAATCTTGCAACTGTCAACATTCAGTAAAAAATCCTATCCCGATACAAAACTTGTTGTGGTGAATAACAACCCGGTGCATTTGAATAAAGGGTCACGTATTTCCACGGGAAACTATTTAGACGTGTATTTACGCGCCAACGGAACAGACGAAGCCACCTTTTTTTATTTCACACCAATGCAATTGAAAGATGTTATAGATTAATATATACAACACACACGCGGTAACGGTACACCTAGACCGCACATACAAAACTTTTCCATCCATGGCTCGATAAATAAAAACAAAACCTTTACAGCGAAAATGAAGTAATTCGCGTGTAAAACATAACCTAATCCAACCAGCGCTCACTTGACCGGATAGATGCGAGCTATTTATAAGATGGGAAAAAAAAGAACCATACACGACCAGTCTTCCTGTGCTAATCGATGCCAATTACATGGCGCATGTGTGCGTGCGTGTGAGTGTAGGTGTGTGTGTATTGCAGTTCGCGTGGTAGTGTGCGTGAGGTGCGCGGGCGCAGCGTCAACGCGTAGCCTTGAATTCGTACCTAACCTAACCTAACCCCCTATATCTTTGTGTATTAGAGTCTTAAGCATTCCAAATTGGTTTTTTGTTGTAGCATTTGTTTAGAGTTATCGTTAGACAGTCATCCTGCGCCGCATTTAGGCCATTTCTAGTCTAGTTCTAATCAATTATTTTTAGTTTCATAATTACGTTATTTTATTCCATTTTACATATAAATAGCAATACATAATAAACATAATTTAACACGGTATTACGGTGGCAAGTTTAATACTATATTTATGATCGAACATCAGTATATCGATAACAAAAACGTTCCGGATGTCAATCATTACGTTTGAATTGATACCCACATTTTTATTTTTACGGTTATTTTCGAACGCTTTTGCGCTTATGTTGAACGGTGGCATAAACGATTGAGTTTATTTCGTGTAGCGACATAAAATCAAGAAGAAGCTTAAATCTACATGCGTGTCCATTATAAGTGACCAACTCATTCGCTAAAGTTTTAGTTAGTTTTAGTAGTTAAGTGAGTTTACAACCACATTAAAAACTAATAAAATATCAATAGTTTAAATATAAGGTTTTTACATACAATTTCCATCTACATTCATTAAGATAGGCCCGGGTTGCATGGGTAGGTCTAGCATATGTTAGAATTTCTAGGTGTTACAAAATGAGTTATATCCCCTTGCGATTCTCTGTTACTAAAAAAATATGTCTGAAATAAACTTTTGTACGTTATTTTTTTAATTGACAATGCAAAGCCTAAATATATCTAGATCCCACTCTTGGACAAAGTCCTCCTAATATAAATCGCTTTTTATCAGTGCTTAATCTATTTAAACTAATTTTCTTTTACTTTCTGATAAAACTTTTGTCCTTTTAACCAAACGGGCAGTCCTAGTGTAGAAAAAATGTTTGACCATCCAAAGGCTTAAACTTCAGTTAGCCTAAAATAATAATCTTGAATCACAGAAGCACTCAGATACAAATGCCACGATCTTAATCTCGACCTTACGGGTACTATAAGTTTTAAGTTGTGTTGATTTCTTCTTTAGGTAAGTTTTAATATTGTGTCTTTTTTGTGTGTGTTCGACGTATACCTACCATATTTTTTTTAAATAATATATATATATATATTAAATATAAATGGCGCGGGCCAGTCGCGGCGCGGCGTCACTATACGCTGGAACATGCCGAGCGCCGGTCGCTGCACGACTGCGCCGGGCACAGCCTCCGTACCACGCAGCCCTCGCTCCCCACCCGTATCTCAGCACCCCGCCGGCACGGGGGTGAGACGAGACGATAACGACCGATCTCCTCTTCTCAATATAGCCTTGCAGCGAACTTTAGCACCACGATTTATATTCTTGCACCGTTTCAATTTTTATTTGTATATTTATATATACATAAAAAATCTATATATTTGATAAGATATACGAACATAACGGATAGATCTATATTTTTGTATATTAATATTATGATATTGGCTTATTATAATATACCCTCAAGTATATACAGTGTGTTCGAATATTGTTTTTTTTTTTTAAATATTTATATTTACATTATTAATATTTGATTTGTGACAAAACATATATATATAATATTTACTTTATTACATTCATAATTAGCACCTTCAAGATAAATTGGGCAATCTAAACATAGCATAGCAAAAGTGATTGATGTCTGTTGTCGTTTTGACGGTGTAACAAGTGCTTTTATGTGACTGAAAGAAGCGAAAGGTGCCTGTTGGTACTGTATAAAATTCCCTCTTGACGGAAGCAATAACAAAAATATCAGTTTGAATGTACCTTGTATATATAATATATGTGTATTTTGAACTAAACTAGTGGTTAATTAAGTTTTTCAATTCCCAAGGTTTTGTGCTGTACAGCCCTCACAGCCAACTAACTCATCTGATATAACTGAATTGAAACATCTACGGTGTAAGAGTGCAGCACACCTTAGGTCGGTATCAGATTTGATAATCCTCAAAAGTTCGCAATACCGATTTCTTAAGAATGATTCATAGAGATATAAAGAAAACATCCTACATTCAATGAAAAAGATGGCTGGGTACTAACACTGGCTTAGGATCCTGTGATTAATAAAATTAAATCTCAAACCAAACATACCACTGCAAGAAACTGTGAAATCAGTCTGCGTAGATCGCATCAAAAATCAATAACTGAAAACTGACTATAGCACGGTAATTAAGACATCAAGGTGGCTAAACCTTAGTCCCCCCTCGAACTTTCGAGGACTTTAAAAATTTCAACTAAACCCAATAAAATCCATAAAATGAGTTTTATTCAATGCAGTGTGTGTTCATTCAATAGAAAATAATACAAAAACTTTTTTTTCATATTCTGCTGCATTAGAAACAGCAATTTCAGTGTAAGAGAAATATAACTAAAACCGATCATTACATCTTAATATCTAAAAACTAAAAAGAATATAATGGAGACATAGGGGTTTATTTTTGTTACAAAAGTGCTGACTTAACGTTGATACTAAAGTGAATAAAGGGTATCGCGTAATTTTGTTCCGATATTACTTTAGTAGCTGTTTATATTGTGTAAGTTCATTAAAATTATTTAAATAGAAGCACGTGGTTCTGAGGGAATTCTGTTAATTAAGTTTTGGAACTTTTGTAAAAAACATATGAACTGATTGTGATGTGAAATTAAACACTGTATAAAATCAATGGTTTCTTGTCTTCGAATACATTTACTCGAATTCGACGAAAGCCACTTACAATATTACTCGTTAAAAGGGGTTTATATGATTCACATTGTTTAACACAAGTATACTTTAGCAATTTAAAAATGAAGCGCAAATTAATATAATAGAAAAATAGAGTAGATTATTATAATTATTAGATTTTAGTCGATATTATTACGAAAACATCTAACTTCTTATCTTGTTGATTACGTTAAGGTAGCTTTCGGTTTGTATGGTATCGGTGGGTCACAATAAACACTTTACACGTTTTTGCTTTATATGTTTATTAGTAACCAACTAGATTTCTTTACAAAGATTATAAGCAGGTATGCAATTAAGTATGTAGGTGAGTTCAAACATCATAATGTAATGTATTTTTACTTTAAATAAATTAGGTACAATTTGCTCTCAACATATATTCTTTGTTATCAAGAAAATAAAACAACAACTAGGAACGATTATTACATTATAGTATATATATGTCAACCGCGTATGTCAACCGCGTACGGAATCGAGCAGCGTTCGTCCTAGGTCGTTTGCACCCGTCACTCAATAAAAATAGCAAAATGTCCCTGCGTAATAAAATTACACTATACAAAGCGTGCTTCCGACCCATAATGACATACGCAAGCCCCGTCTTTGCGCATGCCTCCCCGCGTCACATTCACCGAATTCAGGTAATACAAAATCGTTTCATGCGCAAGGCCACCGGTGCACCGTGGTTCTTGCGTAATGAAAATCTACACATAGATCTTGAGCTGCCGACCATAGCTCAGTACCTGAAGCAGGCTTCCCGCCGATATTTCGACTCTGCCGTCACACACTCTAACCCCTTGATTGTAAGTGCCGCCACTTACAATCCCATCGCGAATCACAGATTCACCCGTGTCCGAAGGAGACCGAGGCACGCTCTCGATGACCCCGACGACGTGACTACCAGGGCCCAAGCCCTTCATAAAACACAACACACGTACATTGTACCCTCACATCGCCCCCGCCGACGGCGAGGGCGTCACAAACAAGGATATTCGCGATACCGCCATGTTACTGGTCGGTTCTCTCCAGTCCATACAGATAGAAGCGTCGCTGGAGTTTCTTGCGCCACTTCTTCTCCAGCGCCCACGCATTCCGAAGTGGTGGTACAGATAGCTATTAATCATAGCGAATTTAAAGAATCCTCTGTCAGAAGCAACTGACCGAGCCGAGGTTCGGCCCTCTCGGGCCCCTCGAGTCAGACGCTCTCGCGAAACAAGGTAACGGTCCAAGCCGAGGCTCCCTCTCGGGAGCCCTTGTGCTGGTTACCTATATATAGAGGTCTCGACTGAGTGGCTTGATTGAATGGATTGAGTGGAGTGATTAGCGCTCGGTCACCTCTCAACCCGGTGAAACTGTAAAAGCCCTCGGGCTAACAGTAGCCTTCAGCCCGAAAAAAAAAAAAAAAAAGTAAATATATATATATCTTTGTTTGATGTAATGTGTTTAGATTGGTAGAAGACTCTAATGCAATATCAGAAACTGAATACTAAATACAAATAGACACCGATAATTATATAACTAGCCTATGTGCTAACGATACTCATAATATTGCTGCAATTTTTTTTCTATTTGTTCATAAACGCAGTTTTATTTTCAAATATTTTAAATAACTCGATAAAATGCCTGATACGCATTTTAGTTCATACGAAACATGTTCGTAGCAGTGATACCCATGAATATCAATCTTTATCGTACTTATATAGTAATAATATGTCGATAACACGAATTAATCTAAGTAATCCTGACACTACAATTTTCCAATTATACCATTAACGTTAAGATGTCATATGATCGGCCAGTTTATTCTTACTTGATCGGTATCATGTATCAAAATCCTAATGATAAAGAAATCAAATTATATTTATATAATATATTATTACGGTACTCTACATATTTCTGTATAACATCAGATTGTTCATATAGTTATAACATTGAAGCTTCGAGCGGTACTACTACAGTGACTATAGTAGTACTATATACTATATTTTTTATAAAATAGCAAGCAGGTCTACCTTATAGTAAGTTAATATATGAATAGAGATGCAATGCCAGTGAATCAAGCCGATCGAAAAGTGCCTCAACATCAACAATTCGAGCCTCTCTTTGTTGAATGCGGTCAAAGTGCACCGGCTCAGAGATGATATACATGTATTTTATTGACAGTGGAATTTAAGTCATTGTAAAAATCTAGTTTAACCATAAACGAAATTGGATCTTATAAAATATATTTTTAGAATATACTAGTAAACTACCTACGCATTCAACATATGTATGTCGTAATGCATAGATGATTAGGGATGAAGAGTGACAATGGCTACGAACCAGTGTATTTTTATTGTCTGTTTTCTGTTTAATGTACTTGCAAATTAGAAAGCACTTACATTTGGCTCACATGGGAGTATTAAGAAAATACAAAATTTACCAGTGGAGGTTCTGGTGGTGCTACTTTTTCCCCATGCTATCCAGATTCCGAGCTCACAGTGTGTAGTAGTGCACTTACCGTAGAAGCTTACACCAAGTTTATTTTTCTTACATATACATAATACTTACTTGCTAGTGGCTAGTGATAGGCAGACCCTAGTTGAATCAATAAACTCTCGGTGAAAAGTATTGTACGTACATTATGTCCCGTGTCTATGGTAATGCGTATGGAACTTCATTCGAACTTATTGCATATCTGATAACGAGAGGAAACGAAGACGACTGTACACCTTTTTACGTTTGCATAAATACGCCACTATAATATAATATAGAATTATTTAACAATAACCATTAGACACAGTTCATCAACATATGATGTACGAATATGGAATTGCGTAACTTAACTGTGTAGATTGCTGGTCAGAGCTGAGACACTGAGATAGAATGCCTCGTCTCTAGTAACCATGGTGTCCGGATCCCTACACTCACCGGACGACACAGCAGCATTATACTGCTATTTTACGCTGATATTTTGCGCGGGCGTGGTCCTATCCCGGTCGAGCTGAGCGATTCATTCTGCAGCTAAAAACAAACGGCAACGTAGCTCTCAAGCGAATGGTCTATTAAATTTGGATGCGACCGTGAGCTTCACAGAGCAGACCCTAGGCCAATACGATTCTTATCGAAGGTGAATGTGCCAGGGGCAGGAACACTTACCGTCAGGTCAACTGTGTTCCGCTTGTCTCGTTCGTCACCCTCAACACAAAATGTATGTGCAGCACCGTGTATGGTATTCAAGGTCGCACGCGGCGCGCATTCAATAAAATACTTAAATTTAATATTAGAAAACATTTTAAATATATCCCTACATCAGCCCCCTTGGAGACCTTTAGGTCGATTACGAAATTTACAAATAATTTGGATAACGGTTTTCAAATTATTAGGCATTAAAACTTTCAAAAAAAATCTCCAGGTCAGCGTAATTGCTCACCATACTCATATTCTATAATGGTCACCAGATATTAACTTGGTATGGGAAATAAAACGTGGATCCTGTAACTCATCAGCTTGGTATTCTAACGAGTAACATTATTATGATTTAATATAAATCACGTGTAATTCAAAATAAGTTATTACTAAAACCCTATTTATTTAAAGCAATCGCTTAGCTTTCCACTTGTGACGATGGACACAGGCCGTCCCATCAGGACGGCCGAAGACGTCGAGGTGGTCGCCAAGCACATCACCGAACGTATATCGGAGGAGTGCAAAGCGGCCACCAGAATCGTCCAGTCATCGTCACAGTGGCGTGGTGAGCTTCCCAGAAAGCTGAACATCAAGCGCGGCGGGGAGCGCAGAAGGGTCTGGGCGCGAGCCCGCCTGGAGCCTCCGTCGGTGCAGATCTTGGTGGTAGTAGCAAATACTCCAGCGAGGCCCTGGAGGACTGACGTGGAGAAGGGTTTCGCGTGAACAGTAGTTGCTCGCGAGTCAGTCGATCCTAAGCTCAAGGAGAGATCTTATGTCGATGTGGCGTGTTTTTTTCATCGAATTTATCTGTGTTTTTATAAAAGATATAACCGAATGATCGGTCTCTATATTGTCTGGTTATGGCCATATCAAGTCGATATCGTATTATTTATTATGTACATAATAAATTATTATATCCATAATACTTGCCAATATTATACATCGCAATGTATCTCATTCTAATTGAAATAAATGAAACCCATCTTAAGTTACCCAGAAACGCAGCGATTTGCTTACTGAGTGCTAACAATGAAAATGAATTGCTGTTTACTTTAACCTTATTACTGGTGACTAGGCATTCAATCTTAGTCCTTAGGGGTGACATGGCATCTGAATTATAATTACTAATCAATGATGAATGTGGTTGTCATGGGCAGCAGGAATAATTGACCAATGAGTGAAATTTGTGCTTGTTGCGTCACAACTAATATCATAAAAAATGTAGAAAGTTTTAGTTCAAATTATTATATTTTTTATAATAATACTATTTCTATTTGAATACGTTATTGTGGTAAACAGATTTATACATTTATTTATTGATTTATATAAAACAAAATATTAGTATTAAACATGTAGCAATGTGATATTCAAGTCTTTTATTTTGACCACGGCATATTGTTCTTGGTATTGCGGATTTTTAATAGTATCGAGTAATACGCGGTATATATATATACTGCGCATTTTAAAATAATTCTATAATAGGGTATTAAGTACATAAAACATAGTCTCATCAGGCATTCCGGATATTTCAAGATCGTTTAATAGTAGCTTCTGTTCTCGGTCATCTAAACGTTGTTTCAGTTCTGTGATTGTATTTTCTAGGTGACCAGTATCACCCTGATTTTTGTTCTCTACTTTTTGCTCTAGTGTTGTAATTTTTTCCTCCAATATTGTTAATTACAAAATTAAATATTGAACATAATAGATGGTAAAATAATCAAGGTTTCTGGATTAATGCCAGGTCACTGATGTATTGTTAGGTGGAACGTAGTACAATGCGTTAAGCTTAACCTAAATGTATACAATACACGGCTATTAGGTTGTTATACAATTTATTAGAAAAGCAATGTACGTTTGTAGTTATTTGATATTTGACAATCATGAGATGGAATTACTTCGATTAACATAATTTGGAGAATTAATTTTGGTTCATATCTAAAATTGAATACAGTAACCCGACCTTTTTATGTCACTGAGGGACATAAATAGAAAGAGATAAATATACATGCAGTATACCCGAGGTTATCGACGTGTTTTTCTTATTTATAGTTGATTCTGTAACAGAAATAAGAGATAGTATACTGTTAGATACGCAAACTGAAATCGCATTTAACATAAAAAAAAGTATCCGGAATTGTTTAAATAGCTTGAGAAAAAAAACTGTTGACAGTGTATAAGAATCGAACGATTTTACTGAAATTTCGCCCGTATTGGATCATTTCATATACAAATTAAATGAATATTACAGTCGTACAGACATCGGAATCCGTATTACACTTAAACCAAGCAAGGACTTTATAATACATATCATACAAAGATTCTTGAAAAGCATTGAAACTCATGCAAAGGAAAGGATTAAATTAAATAAGTTGGAGCATTTTATACTGTTTATTTTGCTTAATAGAGAGTAATAAAGAGAATAATTATGAGACGGGTTTTGCGGACGGGTTTTTTTTGCTATTCTTTAAATATTCGTCAGTGGCAACACTTTATTGTTGTTTAATGGTATATAAGTAATTTATGGCTTGTTACGTTCAAGACATGATGTGAATCATAGGTTTGATCCAAATCGCGTCTACATATTCGTTTGCACTTTTAACAATCTAATAATAAATATCTAATCCTAAATCGTATGAAAACTCAAATATTGTTAACATCATATTCCTAGTTTGATAATCAGGTGTTGGTTGTAATTCACATTGGATGATTAAAGAGTGAAAGCGCATGGCGGTAGGACTGTGATACAATGTCGCATCAAGAGGGGCTAATACAATATTGATTATGCATTTAACTCTGATGATTTTTTATGCTGAGTAGAATACCTTGAAGTTTTTTTTTATTTTCGAAACTTTTAAATCAAAATTATCCTAATTATATTTAACTTGTAATTGTAAACTTAATTTGTAATTGTGTACACTCCCTGAGATGCCATCTAAACAATATCATCATCGTCATCACTGTCATCATCACAGCCAATCATCAGTCCTACTTAACATAAGCTTATAAATGCTACTAATATAATATAGGTGATGGGGCCGATGAGGGCTACGAGGTATGGCTTGGCAACACCCGCGGCAACAAGTACGCCAGACACCACGTCAGCAAGCATGAAGCCCAGCCAGACTTTTGGCAGAACAGCAACAATGAAATCGCCCTGCACGATACGCGTGCTTGCCTCTTGTTCATATTATAAATGTAAAAGTTTCTCAATCACGCAAAAATCATCACGCGGATTTAAACGAAATTTGGCAGACAGATAGTTTATAACCTGGATTGACGCACAGGATACCTTTTTATCGGGATACCTTTTTATCCCGGTAAATGAGATAGCTTAACGACTATCATTAATTTATTTTAAAACTAGCTCCCGCCTGCGACTTCGTCTGCTTGGACTTCGGAATTGGGTCGAGAGAGAAATGAAAAATGTGTGAGATGACATTGTATGATTTACAATTTTCCGCCAGTACAACCCTGGAGGAAGTTAAAAATATCTAATGATATTAAGCAGTCTAGGTTAATAGTAACTTGAATTTATAATTACAATTAATTAAAATTCGATGATCCCACAGAATATTATTTAAAAAGAAATATAAAGTAAAATAAATTACTTCGTTCTCTTTCTTCATCATAGTAAAGAAACTAATAACCTAAAATTATATAAAGAAATTAGGCTCACCACCAGTGGTTTTCGTTTTTATTTAAAAACAGATATAGAATAAATATTTATTATTATATATTTAGTTACCACGAAAGTGTTATCTTTCCGAATTTTCCGAGCGGCATACTATATCCCACGAAAATTTCACGTTTTTCACCTTTGTAAAAATACATTTGGGTGAATTAACCTTTGTTTTTGTGTAATATTAAATGTATTCTGTAATACGTTAACTATAATATAATTAATGCCAACTGACAGTTATACGTAAAAATATGATTTATCTTAAGCTGTCACCCCACTGTAGAAAAATCGGTTTTCAAATAAATCACCAGTAGTCTGTAACTTGTTAAAAGAGTCACGTAAACGTCGCGTGGGGGGTTTTTGTGAGGGCGTGGTCCATTCCCGGTCGAGCCGAACCATTCATTCTGCAGTTGGAAACAAATTGCACCGTAGCTCTACCACTGCAACATACAAACAGTACACAGAGCAGAAAACCAACAGTTTGTGATACACAAACATTGTCCCTCCCCTCCTCCCAGAGATATTTATTATACACGACATAGATTGAGCCAGTAACAAACATGCACAGAGTTGACATGAGGTTACGTGACTCCTGTTCCGCTTCATGGCACCCACATCCTCGATAAAGAATTATTATGCGGATGCGTTGTCACCCCAGAGGGCTAAAGATCATCGCAGACCGATGTAGGATCGGGGGAACGGTTCATTTAGTAAAATTTAAATTTCAACTCAATTTATTCATGCATACGACTGAGATTGGCAAAGCGTAATGAATACCCCTACACACATCGTACTAAACCTATGTATGGTCCTTCCCGTGTGAGCTGACCAATTAGCTGAAACTATGTGTAGCATGGCTCTACTTTATGACTTAAGTTCATGTGACATATCATGTTATGTCTATTTACTTTAAATAAATAATACTTTAGGTTTTATTTTAATGTTAATAGCTTTGTGTTATAATAATAATAATAACTACAATAGCAAAACAATATAACCGTAACGAATATGAATAAGCACATATATATATATATATAGGTAGAAGTCATAACAATATGTGTAATAAAATTATCTCTGAAATTAAAATTATATTATATATTATAATATTTATATTTAACGGTTAGTAAATATCGCAATGAAATAAAAAATAATGGCAAGGCGCGCTTCCTTAAAGGTTCGGCCTCCTCTAAAGAAGGGAAGCGAACCCCCCGAGTCCGTACCCCAGAGGCCATGGGGGCCAGGAAAGCTAAACAATCCCAGCAAAAATTGATTTCTTTCATTCGTCAGACGAAATACAGCTATATTTTTCGCTTGTTTTTCGTGAAAGTGCTACACTACTTTTTAGCTGCCTTGTGCCTCTGTCAGTTGACAACAATGACACGAGTATGTCAACTATTTTTATATCATTAATTTGTTTGATATTTAACTTTCTGTGTCAGGATTTAGATAAAGCAGTCATAATGAGTGAAGTAAATTATAGCGGTGAATGTAAACATCGACATAAAAGTGCTTTAGGTGCCATTTTTTTGACTTTTACTTATACAGTATTTATTTTGATAAGATTTAATTAAATAAGTTGAAGATATACCGATAAGATACATAAAGAAGTTAAACGTAATTTCATTAAATAATTCCAAGGCTTTTTAGACATTTTATTTAGTTCTATACTGTACTTCAAATAATTTTATTTCTTATTATTTATTTTTACTATTTTAAATTATTAATTCTTGTATTGAGCTACAATTCATCCGCTTGCCGCATTAAATAAATAAAAAAGACGTGGTCTCCGTGTCACACTTAGCATACCGTGTTCGTCATACTGTCGATCCGCTTGCCGCATTAAATAAATAAAAAAGACGACGCGGTTAAGTGGTGTGACTGGTATGGCTCATATAATTCTTTATTTTGATCTTTCAAATCGCGCCTTGTACCGTTGTAATAAGTCGCAAAATCGCATATATCTGTTTGTTTTATATGGTCAATAAAAGAAAATTATTTAAGCATCGAAAGAAAAAGATATACATAGGTATTTTCTCTCGCTCAAAGAGAATAAACGAGACAAATTTATGTTTTATTTCGCTCAACAAGAGAAAAAGAGATACATATATATTTTCCTTCGCTCAACATGAAATTCGAATTATAGATATGCCTTCTCAATACCTTGCAGGAAAATAACTTTTTGTTCAAGTTATAAAGTCTAAATAAATGATACCGCGTATTTAGGGGTTCAGCGGAAGCGAATGGCTTTTTACCGACTTACTGACTTAACGAGTTATAGAGATTCCACTGTAATTAAAAAAAAATTAAGGTTTGGGATTAACATCAAGTCACGCAGGTAAAGTAAAACGCTCTCTTTGGTGTAATTAGCTCTCTAACTCTTCTCTCAATGAAAACTATATTTCACAGATTAGATATATGCATGCTCCATTAATGATATTCTTTACAGCTGTACATTGTTTATATAAAATAGAAATAACAACCATAGTCATTATAATATTTTTATCATTTAAAGTCCTAATGGAAAAGGTGAAACAAAATTGTGATTACCATTAAAAAAAATATACTTCCCATTTTTCTTAGAAAGAAGTATTTTTAAAAAAATGTGGGGGTTTACAGTTAAATTAGTTGTTTTCATGTTCAAGATTTTGTATGAATTAATATTGTTTAAATATTAATATTACTAATATTTGATTTGTGTGAATTAATAAAAGAAAAAATCTTGAAATATGAAAACCATTTCCCTGAAAATTTCTCCTAATGTACATGTACTGGAATAATATTTCTAATTGTAAGGTGGTAACCATATTTTAATTAAAGTAAAAAATTTCTTCGGTATTTCATAGATTTTCCAAATTGTAAAATTTCCCTTGTACATATTTTATAAATACATCGCTTTATCTTTGAAACATAAAAATTAAGAAGGACAAAAAATATCATAAAAATTCCAACTAATATAAAAATGTTTTTCGGTCCTTAAGTTTGAACGATAAAATATTGGACCCTTGCGGACTTAAGCCTTAATCTGTAGAAAAAACAACTATTTAGATTAGAATAATAAATTATTATATATAATAAGTATCATCATCATATTATATTGGTCGAGGATCGACTAATTTATTTACAATTGAAATTCAACCTAACGTATTTTCATATACGACTGAAATTACTATACGAAAATAAAAAACTTATTTTAAGCTTTCCAGTGTCATTTTTTTTAAATTTAAGTCGTATAATACTATATATAAAGTTGAATTTCAATTGTTACCTAATGAGCCTCTTGGCTGCCAAGTGTGCGTTCACCCTAAGGATTCTTGCAATAATCGTACCATCAACTATTTTTAAGCAAATATGTGATTCTATATCAAAAAAAAAAAGGATTTCAAAACTGCAATACAAACAGGTCGTTTCAACCGTAGAAGGACCATGAATTCACATAATTACGGCGCAAAAAACGTTGCTTAGCTGTTGTGTTTAGTCCAGTGAGTGAAAGAAGCTGGAGATATTATTACTATAATAAGGTGTCTCATCTTGGTCTTTAGGTGTTTCTTCTGGTGAGTGAAGGGATCCGGAGACCTTTATTACTGACGACGAGGCATTCCATCACAGTCCGCAAGGGTGACAACGTTTATGATTATGATTCCTTGTCAAGGATGAATGTAGATGACGTGGGCCGTGGAATTGAAACAAACCGATACCGATGCCAGGCACCGAGCAAAGTAATAAATCTATTAATATCTATTGATATCCATATGAATAATAATTTAAAGATTATGCTGTTATTGTATGAATCTATTATAAGGTATGTGTTCATACCTTGTCTCTAGCCGCCAGTGCAACGTCCAGCTGTCTTCCATGCCATTTTTTACAATAAATCGACTTAATAAGGATTAAAATCGTTCGTTTTACCCTCGATAAAAATTTCATGTCCGATGATGGCAGCGTGTGACGGCACCCATTGAAGTACAACTACTCTGTGATTTTTGTTGAAATATTAAACATAAACATTATTTATGAACGAACCAAAATATAGTTCCCGTTGTCTACACGTGATATCGATTTAAATTATTGTAATATTTTTTCTAGATTCTATTAGAATAAAATGTTTTAAACTATTTTTTTGAAGTCATTAAGTACTATTATAATTCTGGTCAAATTAATACAGCTTGGATTTCCTTCATTTACTACAAACACAAAAATTGTCTTAAAAAAATGTTAGAAGTTTGTATGGATCAAGGGACCTAATTACCTGTAACGAGGTATTCCATCTGTCCTCGGGTTAACATCGCAGGTCATCTTGATGATGACGGATGTAGAAGTTACTAGCCGAGATCTTTAGTTGATCTGTAAACTTTGTAACACTAACATTATAAAAAAATCATCTGATATAAAATAGCATTGCAACAAGCTCATAACTCGAGAAAAACGATTAAAATCACACGTGAGCAAAAAAATATGTCCATTGATTGCTATGTTAAACAGTGTTCGTTTTATACCTATACGAATCTCGCAAGCTAATTAAACAAATACATAACATCTTTCCCAATCAACACTTCTTTGAGTGTGCAGCCCATTTGTGACTATTATACAAGAAACTATCCTAAAATTTTGCAAAATATAACTAAGTTTAAATTCTTCACCAAATTAAAAAATTAAACTAAATTGAGTACATTTAAGTGGCAACTAATACATGTCGCATATCACTCGTCAATTCCTAGAGGAAGTTGATATATGGACAATGGACTGAACTCAGTCCAGACATGGATTCCATCGAGTACATATAGGACAAGCTAAACCAGACCGGTATTTAAAAAATACATATATGCGTGCTTACGTCTTACCAATCATGTACGTATATTATAGACGAAAGAAATGTTATAAATTAGATTCGTTCACGGCAATATCTGGATATTACCTGATAACAGCAGATGCCCAGTATATATGTATATTATAATGACATAAACTTTCGCAAATACAAAGGCTCATAAAACAAAGAAACGTTCGAAATATATTCCCTTAGGAATATCCGCCTATCCCAAATTGCTTCGTTTTCGGGTAAACAACATATTTTATCCTCGATAAAGACTATGGTAGAATACCTCGTCATCAGTAGAACATGTATCCAGAGCCCGACACTCACCAGCTTTGATTACGCCGGTATTGTAACAAAATACAGCATGGCTTTTACACTATTACAGAAATAAAATATTGTCAATGTTTATTAATTCTAGACTACTATATTCTATCTAACTATCCTATCTTTAAACGAGAATCTCTAATTCATTGATGATGTAGTCAGTTTATTACACAAATTATTACATGTTAATATTTTGTTAATCTATATATCCTTTAGCATTATTTTAGAAAAACGATCAAAGATATTTTCTCTCTATTCTGTTGTCTGCGTATACTCACGCACCTTTCTTATTTTTATGCCGACTGCAAATTCTGTGAAGTTTTTATTGAATTATAATTTTTAAGATTATTTAAGTAAAAGAAAACTTTACAATCTTTACTTTACTAATTTACTTTTACAGTTGAAAGTGTCACCTTATTCAAAAACTTTGTTCTGTAAAATTTATTATTCTGTGCTCCTGTATCCCCGCACTGTACATCTCTTCGATTTTATTATTTATCAAGGAGATGATAAGCGAGTATCTCTATGTTTTAGTAAATTCTTACGGAACTATAATAATCTAGTAAAAAGTAGATGATGTTTGGAATTAATTGGTCGAAAATGTCGCCGGTTGATATTAAAACTACTGAACTATGAAAGACTTTCATTTCATGAATTGGTCCCCTAGTTTTCGGGTACATAATACTACTACTAACAAACAAAAGAAACATGGTATTTACTCATTCTTCCTAATCGTCCCTACTATACGCGAGCTGATAACATACAGTTACAGAAACGCCTGATAATTTAAATCTCAACCAGACTTAAAAAGCATTTATTTTAGTTTAATATCGAACCCAGGATTAATAAACAGCAGTCAGTTACTCTAACCGCAACGCTACGCGTTCCTCATAACGATAGTAAGAAATCGGGGTTAATAATGATTGCATTCAAAATATATTGTACTTCCGCTCGCCCGCGAAAGATTCGATCGACTTTCCCTGTTTTGTAATTCTGTTGTTGAATTTTTACTTCGACTAGATCCAAGTTTGAAGAAGTTGCTTACAATTGAACATTGTTTCATTTATTAGGGCTGTAAAAAAATTTCATGTCCGATGATGCCAGCGTGTGACGGCACCCATTGAAGTACAACTACTCTGTGATTTTTGTTGAAATATTAAACATAAACATTATTTATGAACGAACCAAAATATAGTTCCCGTTGTCTACACGTGATATCGATTTAAATTATTTTAATATTTTTTCTAGATTCTATTAGAATAAAATGTTTTAAACTATTTTTTTGAAGTCATTAAGTACTATTATAATTCTGGTCAAATTAATACAGCTTGGATTTCCTTCATTTACTACAAACACAAAAATTGTCTTAAAAAAATGTTAGAAGTTTGTATGGATCAAGGGACCTAATTACCTGTAACGAGGTATTCCATCTGTCCTCGGGTTAACATCGCAGGTCATCTTGATGATGACGGATGTAGAAGTTACTAGCCGAGATCTTTAGTTGATCTGTAAACTTTGTAACACTAACATTATAAAAAAATCGTCTGATATAAAATAGCATTGCAACAAGCTCATAACTAGAGAAAAACGATTAAAATCACACGTGAGCAAAAAAATATGTCCATTGATTGCTATGTTAAACAGTGTTCGTTTTATACCTATACGAATCTCGCAAGCTAATTAAACAAATACATAACATCTTTCCCAATCAACACTTCTTTGAGTGTGCAGCCCATTTGTGACTATTATACAAGAAACTATCCTAAAATTTTGCAAAATATAACTAAGTTTAAATTCTTCACCAAATTAAAAAATTAAACTAAATTGAGTACATTTAAGTGGCAACTAATACATGTCGCATATCACTCGTCAATTCCTAGAGGAAGTTGATATATGGACAATGGACTGAACTCAGTCCAGACATGGATTCCATCGAGTACATATAGGACAAGCTAAACCAGACCGGTATTTAAAAAAAATACATATATGCGTGCTTACACGTCTTACCAATCATGTACGTATATTATAGACGAAAGAAATGTTATAAATTAGATTCGTTCACGGCAATATCTGGATATTACCTGATAACAGCAGATGCCCAGTATATATGTATATTATAATGACATAAACTTTCGCAAATACAAAGGCTCATAAAACAAAGAAACGTTCGAAATATATTCCCTTAGGAATATCCGCCTATCCCAAATTGCTTCGTTTTCGGGTAAACAACATATTTTATCCTCGATAAAGACTATGGTAGAATACCTCGTCATCAGTAGAACATGTATCCAGACCCCGACACTCACCAGCTTTGATTACGCCGGTATTGTAACAAAATACAGCATGGCTTTTACACTATTACAGAAATAAAATATTGTCAATGTTTATTAATTCTAGACTACTATATTCTATCTAACTATCCTATCTTTAACGAGAATCTCTAATTCATTGATGATGTAGTCAGTTTATTACACAAATTATTACATGTTAATATTTTGTTAATCTATATATCCTTTAGCATTATTTTAGAAAAACGATCAAAGATATTTTCTCTCTATTCTGTTGTCTGCGTATACTCACGCACCTTTCTTATTTTTATGCCGACTGCAAATTCTGTGAAGTTTTTATTGAATTATAATTTTTAAGATTATTTAAGTAAAAGAAAACTTTACAATCTTTACTTTACTAATTTACTTTTACAGTAAATTAAAGTGTCACCTTATTCAAAAACTTTGTTCTGTAAAATTTATTATTCTGTGCTCCTGTATCCCCGCACTGTACATCTCTTCGATTTTATTATTTATCAAGGAGATGATAAGCGAGTATCTCTATGTTTTAGTAAATTCTTACGGAACTATAATAATCTAGTAAAAAGTAGATGATGTTTGGAATTAATTGGTCGAAAATGTCGCCGGTTGATATTAAAACTACTGAACTATGAAAGACTTTCATTTCATGAATTGGTCCCCTAGTTTTCGGGTACATAATACTACTACTAACAAACAAAAGAAACATGGTATTTACTCATTCTTCCTAATCGTCCCTACTATACGCGAGCTGATAACATACAGTTACAGAAACGCCTGATAATTTAAATCTCAACCAGACTTAAAAAGCATTTATTTTAGTTTAATATCGAACCCAGGATTAATAAACAGCAGTCAGTTACTCTAACCGCAACGCTACGCGTTCCTCATAACGATAGTAAGAAATCGGGGTTAATAATGATTGCATTCAAAATATATTGTACTTCCGCTCGCCCGCGAAAGATTCGATCGACTTTCCCTGTTTTGTAATTCTGTTGTTGAATTTTTACTTCGACTAGATCCAAGTTTGAAGAAGTTGCTTACAATTGAACATTGTTTCATTTATTAGGGCTGTAAAAAAATTTTTAATTTATTTTTTAGGCCGGATTTCGGTATATATATAAAATATATTTTCCTGCAAACTTTTGCGCAATGCAAATGGTAAAATTGAACTGTTTGAATTTAAAGAAGACATCACAAAGAAGCCTTTATATGCCAATATCATATCGTGAAACTATTTAAACATGTTTTATTTTGAAAGAGAATTTCTCAGAAATACTTATTCAGATATAAGGTGCATTGTTTAATCTATGACACGAAATGGTTCGAAGTGGACGTCAGGCACATTCATACTTAAGTGAAGTGATAGTAAATTAATTTCTATGTTATTTGTGAAACATATTATTTTTAACTATTACATAGTTACTTCTAACCATATTCTTGTAAAGATAATTATATTTTATAAAAGCCAGTTGTAAAATTATCCTAAAACATTGTTAGTGCTATTAAAGTCGATTAACTTTTCAATTGGATTTTAAACCATTTCCAGGTAATTTATGAGCGTAATTCCTGTCACCTATTTATTACCCTTATCTCACTGCTATAGATTACGAATTCCAGATCTCTTCCCGTCCAATTTCCGAAGTCACATTGCTTCATAAATGCAAACACTTAAGGAATTTTAATAAACTGACCGCAAAAGATGTACTAATTTGTTATATACTACACCCTAATCACATAGTGCACCTGATTTGATTCTAGCGGCCCATAACATTTACATTCATCCTTGACAAGAATCCTAAACATCAATCCGGAAGACCATCGTAAAGGAAAAAAATATCTTTCTTTAACGAGAATGAATATTCATTTTCGATGAATAATCATAATGCAGATGCGTTGTCACCCTTTTGGACTGAGATGGAATGCCTCATCATCAATAATAAAGGCCTCCGGATCCCTATATTCACCAGATGGAACACAGCTATACTATGCTTATTTTAGATTGATATTCTGCGAGGGCGTGGTCCTACCTCAGTCGAGCTGACTCATTCATTTTGCAGCTAGAAAAAAATTGCAGTGTAGCTCTACCGCTGTTACTATACTATGCTACACAATAATACTAGTAAGTCCCTCGGCGTGATCAGATGAACTGCGTTTGAGTAAGGCCCCAGAAATTTTGGGTATAGCTTACTTCCCTGGGCGAATTGAGTTCGCTTGATAGCAACCAAGTCACCTACTTCGTAATCTATAGCCTCTTTCCTCTTTTTATTGTAACTTTTGACATTCTCCTGTTGTATCTTCTTGATAGATTCTTTAGCTTTAGTTCTAAGTTCATTCCTCCAACTGCCTGTTGAAAAACGTCTTCTTAACAACCTTGAAATACCCACATACCACTTTACTAACTAAATAACAAGGTCTCATTTACTATGCCCATTGCCAATGCTCATAGTACCTATACGAAAGCCGCAATGATCATTTTGAAATTAAGCTTCAAGAGTATGATAAATTTTCATAAATCAGACATTATTTATTGGAGTATAGACTCTAAGGTGTTGCCAATTGGTTTATTTTGGTTTTATAAGATTTGCCGAGTTAAGACATTCCTTAGCGTTGATCTACGAAATAATCGGGCTCTCGTATCTCTTATTATTCCACAATATAATAGCGGGGAAAAAAAGACGAAAAAATATTAATAATATGTTGGCAGGTAATAACACGGAGCTCATCTTCAGTCTTCAGAATCTTATGATGCATGCCTACTGCGATGGCCCTTAATATGATGGGTATTTTGCATTGGTGGCTATAAAATTTATTATTCATAATAATAAATGATCTAAAGAACGTATTGTCTGGGTAACTAAAAATAATTAAATAGTCAACAGGACACCACGTACACCTGGGACGGGTTTGATTCACTCTCTTGTGCTATTTATAATTACACATATGGTCGTCTAAATTTAATTCTATTCAACGGTTTCTGCCTTTCAATGAACTATCATTATCGACTTTAATAGATACCGGTTTAGTTAGACCAAGATTTATTACAAAAAAACAAGCACGTTAATTAATACAGTTATAAAAAAAATATATTAAAGTAATTTGTTCACGAATTATTTTAGGCTTTATATAACTTTACATTTAGTTATGATGCAATTTAATTAAAAAAAACCATATTGATATAAAAAATATACATAACAAGTTCATAATTAAATAAATAAATCGAGCACAAATATAAAAAAATTATATAAGAAATAATATATAAGAAGAAATATATCGGACGCTTATATAGATTGAATCTAAGCGATTAAAATATGGAGTAGAATCTGCTTTAATATGACTCATACATCAGTCATACCCATGCGTATTAAAAATATATTTCCTCTGCGTCGATGTCTCTTCACTCCATGTCGCGTGACACCATTATCATTAGCACTAAATATGACGATTGCAAAGTACATCCTTAAGTGGTGCGGTCGCTTTGAAGCTGCCTCATATAACTTCGTAACAACCGAAACGCTAATAATTAGTTACACTCGCCTCATTGATAACGTCGATTTTTACACGTAATCTTTAGTTTCCTTTAAAGGTCCTTTAGTTTCCTTAGTCATGTTGTTGCTAAAACTGCCGCATAAGTACTGACCGACAAGGAACAAATCACAGCTGTCTTAATTAGAAAGTTTATTTAATGAAGTCATTCATTGCTCTTCCAGCAGTTCAGTGGAATTAATGCTGTTCTCTTCTATATGAACACCATCTTCAAGGCCGCTGGCTCAGATTTAGAGCCGTCCATTGCTACCATCATCATTGGTGTTGTACAGGTGAGTGATAGATTTTTTTTAATAGCCTATCTAATACCCGTGATACCTTCAGCGCTCGCTAATGAAACCATTTCGACTACCAGTTCTAGAATAAATGAAATTGCAATTTTAAGTAGACGTCCGCCAAGGCATTACATACAGTAGCAAAATCTATCCTAAATAAGGAATCAAAATGTGTTATCTAGACCCGGTAGACCAGGTCTCCAGTTTATTTCAACATACGACATTAAGGAATTCGTTAAATCGTTACGGGTTTAAGGTAAAGGCTTGGGAGCAATTTCTCAACAGATTTGCAGAATCATCTCAATATTAAATGATTATGTATTTAAATATATATTTATATATATATATATTTTTGTATATATATATATATATATATGTATATCATATATATGTATGTATATTTTTATTTGTTATATATGTCTAGTTATATAAGTATTTTATAATTACGCATATATTGTTTGTTTATATAATATAATAGTATTTTACGACAAGTTCTTTAAGCCCTACCTCATTTCATCTCTGCATTGCCCCAGGATGATTGGTAGAGAATGCCTAAGGCACAAGTCCGCCTTTATACGTACCGTATATGAAGCTTAAATAAATAAATAAATATGCAACATTAGGCTGCTATTTACGCTAGTATTCTGTGAGGGCGTGGTCCTGCCCCGGTCGAGCCCATTCATTCTGAAGCTAGAAACAAACTGCAGTGTAGCTCTACCTTGAAATTACGGTTATTAACTATTCATTGTGGCGCGTTTTTCGTTATTCGGATTCTTAAGTACAACAAATAGTAATTCGCGAAACGGAAACTATTATGACATAAGACAGGTGTAATACAAACTTATGCGAGTTAGATCGTAAGTCCGACATTCTTGCCTTCTCTGCTTTGATAGTAATAAATGAAAATTACATTGTTAAAACTAAGGAACCCAAATTAATACTCTTGACATGTAAACAATGTAAGCTACTTTAAACTATGTAGAAGTTTTTGGGATAATGTTAAAAGTATATAAGTATAGTATATAAGTTTAGGGTTACACTTAGTTCACTTTTAAAGACTATAATATTTTTCTAAGAATCCTGGTAGATGATGTTCTATGCTCTGTAAGAAAAATGAAAAAAAGATCAACGTTTCGATATATTAAATTAATAGACTTCTACAAAAGTACACTCAGCAACAGGTTCAACGACCTCATCCTTTTGGGACTGTATTTTTGGGCAGCCATACGAGCAATACGAGAGAGCCCTTATCGGAACGAGATCGGTTCGCATGCCAGTACACCAATAAGGCAAAGAAAGAAGTCTTCAAATCCACAAAAGTTTTCTTCTCTGCAAAACTTTTATCTAAGTAAACAAGCATAAATTATAGCCGAAAACTGCCACTGATTAACTGCAGAACTAATTTAAAAATATCGACACTTTTCTTTCGTTTCGCTTCTTGCATTCGTATTTTTTTTATCAACTACATGTCCCTTATCCTTAGACTTTCTTGATTTGTTTAGTTTTTCCAGCAATTCGTAAAACTAATAATTTTACTTTTATTTCATTAATGTGTATAACTGTTAAATAATTTGAGTTTTATAATATTTTTAATTTACTATAATATTTACGATCGGTGGCTGGTATTCGAATCATGAATTTTTAAATGTATGGTAATTTAGATATAGCAATAACTATGCTTTTATTAAAAATTAATAAAAAGATTAATTCATTAAGGGCGTCCTTAAAGTGAAATAAATTTGAGAAGTTTAAATGCTCTTTATTTGCTTTAGATTTTATTAACGTTTCCTATACGACAAACTAACGGCACCAAACAAACAGTTCATATTCCGTTTAACATAGGGTTCATAAGATAAACAAAACAAACTTGAATGTATACCGCATATAAAGGTCAATACGTAGGAAATATTCAAACGATAGTTTGTATTGTGCTACTTTGATATTCATTAGCAAAATTTCAAGTTTAACTTAAAATCAAAAGTTTATTGTATGAATATTACCCTATTTGTACTTATGATAGCACCCTTTGAAATAGGTTCATGTGGCGACTAAAGTAAGTTTATTTATTTATATAACACAATATTTTATTTGTACTCCTCTATTTTACAATTGGCGTAAATAAGAACATGCAATGTAGTCAGTAAATAGTAAATATATAATAAAATTATAATCATCTTTATAAAAATAATATTTATAGCACGAATGTTGGATGCAGTTGTTTATGGGCCCTAAACAACTGCATCCAACATTTCATCTAAATATTAAGACGCAGTACTTCGTTACCAGCGATCGAACCTTTGGTTTCTATTGATTATTTGAAACACAGCGATTTCATAGCAAATATTCTCTAATATTCGGTGATTGTCTGCGAATTCCTCAATTTAACCGTGTATGTCCTTCAATGAGTAATTAACTGGATCGTGGCTCTAAAATGGCTCTAATTTTTTTCTTTTTAATAAAAATTATAATATTTGTTTATTTATTGTCTTGTTATATTATATTATTGTATTTTTATACTGTCACTGGTCATCAACTTTGATTTTACTTAGGTCATTTCAAGTATTTTAGTTAGTTAAATATTATTCTGAAAAATTTTACGTAAAACATATAAAGGTTAAAGCTATATTAATCGTTATGCCGCTTCAACTCGTAATTTTATCATTAATTCATAGAAACAATATTAGTTTTTTTTTTGGTTTGCAATCTACAGAAAACTAGTTGCCTATTGTAAGTTGTTAAAAACTGAAATAGTTTACAAAAAAATCGAATAAAATTACAGATAAGTTTTGTCCTACGTAAAGGTACTCTTAGGTGGGAATGAACGTCTTTTAAATCCAACTATTTTTACCACATAATTAGTCTTGCGTAATTAGTAATGAAGCCTCTTTAATTCTGATTTTTAATTTGTGAAAGTGACAGGTCTAAAACGTTAACCTTGTTAACCTAACCACCAACCTACACCTTTTGAAAGTGTTTAGCTTTTAAATAAAGTGTTCTTTAAAAGAATATATTATGATTTGTCGCAAAAATTTTAGGTGTACATTGGCGGCACTTAAACACCGCCAAATCTATAGCTGCGTTGGCGTTAATACGTAAGTACCAAATGTTCTAACAATGCGACAAGTAGGAGTATGAGGTTTGTAAAGATTCGAGATTCAATAGCATCATAACATATCCCATTAAGTAAATAAATGGTCAATAAAAAAAATGAAGTCTCATGGATTTTACTTGCTAATGTTGCAGTTATGAACTAGCTGCAGTACGAATAATTTGGCTAGACTGGGAAGGCTGGTATTGCAAGAAGTGTGTTTCCTCATGTGAAAGAGAGAGAAGTGGCGAGGTATTCCATCTTTATTGTGTATCCTTAACAAGAATGAATTTGAGTATTATGGTCCACTTACCGCCTAGAATATTTTAAAAATATACGCTTTACTACGCGATTTACTTAGATTATCCAAACTTATTTTTTTTTAAATCTTCATTTATCTACAGCCATTGATACTATTTTCTTTTCTCGTTCTAAATTTGTGACCAATTTTTAAAAATATTAGTGTTTCGATGTATTCGTTATAAAATTATTTATAATATTTTTGATGGTTTTGCCCGGAGTTAAAAGTTCATAATGAACGATGGCCATCCAATCCCACCATACACACAGCATCACCTTAATACGAGTTAATCCTGGTTTCTACAGACTATGTGGATCTTGACTGCCCTTTGGCCATGATCTTTTACACACGTTCTTTTCGTAGGTAATCCACTTTTCATCATCAGTAATCAATCTTTTCGAAAACGGTTCAGTCTCACTAAATTTCAAACGGAATTTAGATTAAACCGATCCCCTTTAGAAGACCAATGTAATGTGAAATTTGATCCCACGTTTTTATTATGCTTTTGTATAACCAATAATGGATGCACGTTGCACAGGAGTTAAATTCAAATGTCGCGTTATATTTATGTAGAGATTAAACTGTATAATCTCTTAAAAATGATTTTTTATAAATTGTTCGATATTCTTATAAACTAAACATTCTACCAATGAAATGAAGATACCATGTTGTTTTAACAATAAGAATAGGTTTTTATTTTATTTATCGATTAAAAAATATTTTCAACTCATTTTAATGGTTCCATTATTCCTTTTTCAACGATTCAAGATGCCATATAAATTTCATACATTTTTGGGGACACATTCGCTCAACCAAAGAGAAGTATAAAATAACTTAATTTAACACACAAAGTATTTACCTAAAAATTTGTTTTTTATGCCCTTCGGATTGCCGATATATATATATATATATATATATATATATATATATTCCCATACTAACCCTGAGGACTGAGATAGAATGCCTCGTTATCCGTCATTGGGTAACCTAGACTTTCCACATCCACAACAGCGTTATGCTGCTATTTTACGCTGATAATCTGTGAAGGCGTCCTCTGTGGTCCTTCCCGGGCGAGCCAGCGATCGTGCCATTTATGGTACAGCTTGAAACTAGCTGTAGCGCGGTTTTACTAGTGAACCTCAGTATTATGCTATTAAGTTAAGAATAAGATAAAATAACAGATCAGAAACTAAAGAAAGTCATTAAGTATAGTAGAATTAAGTATACAATAAAAGCATTTAGGAAAAGGCTACGATTAAACTAAATATTAGCTGAAAACAACGCACGATAAAGATAACTCTCATTAGTGCATACGAAGGCTTGACATATATATGACAATATATATGACATATAGATGGCTAAGTGGTAGCTCACCCGAGGGTAAGTGATTACCGCCGCTCATGAACATCGGCAAAACTAGAAGTCTCGCAAATGCATTGCCGACCTTAACCTCTAACTTAAGCTAGATCTTGTTAGAGGTCATCCTTGCGATTGACGTATAAATTATGTGCCAGTTAAGAGTAATCAAAAATCTTTTTCCTTAGGTGCCCAATTCAAATGCCCTAATAAAGACGGTCAATATGATGGCCATCCACGGATCAAATATACATGTAATGCACATTGAATGTGAAGTAAATTGCGAATGCCTTGACACTGCTATAGTTCAGTGGATTTAGCACCGTCATATGTAGTTTCGAGTTCAACATGAGTGGGGATAGGCACAGAACATAACCGTGAAATAGTAGAATAACGCTCCTGTGATTCGTTTCGTGATACGGATTCACCACGGTAAATATGCAGGTTTTTGTCTTTTTCTTTCTATTCTAACGTTTAACCACACTAATGTTTTTACTATTATATATACTAGCTCGAAGAAGTTCTGTCATTTTCACAGCCGTTAATACGCAATGGAGTAGCACAGCATACTAAGTTTGGAAGTTATTACTATATTGTGCCTGAGCCTGATCCGATCTGAGATTTGTTATGTGCATGGTAAATACAAATAAAGTTCACATAAATAGAATAAATAACATTAATAAATTACACAAGTCTTGTTCCTGCGGGTCAGATTCAAGTAAGCAATGAATTAAGTCAACGGGTGTAAATAATCAGACTATGTAAGATGTTTAGTTATGGAGTTAATTTCAGTGAAAGAAGGAACACGATATTATTTATGTTTATATATGTAATATGTATGTAAATATTTAATATAACTGTTGTAAATTAAAATGTTTGATGCTCATGGTTTTATATTTAGTTCACAACAGTTAATCATAACCTCGTGTGACTTGGCCTCGCATACACTCAGCACGGTATAAAAGGTCCCTATACTTGACTCCTTCATTTTTTAAGCGCTTCGCGTCGTTTTGCAGCTTTCCAAACCGTTTTAACCCTTAAATACCTACCATACATTATAGTTACATAACCACGTGTCATACGTCTATGAGACCAACGAGTAAAATCATTCTGTATTTCAAAATGTAGTAATTATTGTTATGTTTTTAATGAAAAGCCAGTTTAAGAACATAATAAACTTTTTATTAGAAAAAAAAGGCACTTTAAAATCAATATTTTTTTTAAGTTATCTCTATTAATAAAAACTAACCGTTTTTTATGCTTACAAACTAACACATTTGGTAAATGAGATACCCGACAACAATCACAGAGAGTAGAAACTTTTATTCACTCTTTTTTTAATTATTTAGTTTCCTTAAATATTCTTTCATCGCCGAGCTCGTGGTAAATCGGACCGCTAAAAATTGAAATTAACAATGTCTTGAGTGCCTGCAACGGGGATTGAACTCGATATGCTCGCGTACTGTGAATATAACCGATGAGCTATGAGCTTAGAGATTCAAGAGGACGAGGATGAAATATTGAATTCTGTTTCACTGAAAAAATCGATTTTTTCGTATTTCTCAGTCTTTTCTTTCCAGGTTTCGCCTTATTCAACGGTTGTGGACCGTGACTGACCGATCCAGAGCAAAACCAGCACGAAAAACGAAGAAATAAAATTTTTACAAGTGCAATAAAATTACGTAATTAAACACCTTGTTACCTCCCACACGCCGAATAATCTAAGTGATCAAAATAATTTACACTTGAACTTTAGTTATTGCACCCATCCGTGAATAATTGGTTACAATCACGTTAGGAAAGTGATAGGTGTATATAGGTTGTTACTTTATATTACGAAACGATTGAATTTTTAAAGCTTAGTAGATATTACAACAAATTGTTTTGTGTCTATGATTTTAAATTTAAATTATATTAACACATTAACTAAGCCTCTGGTTTCCTACACTTAACAACCAAAAAATATAATAGCGCCAAGCCACAATTTTTCCCTGATATTCAGGATTCCCTGGTCGAGCCATATTATTCATGATGGTTCTAGTTAATTACTACAGTAAGGGCCTACAAAGTGATGCATGGTTAACATATGTCTGGTTTGTTTCTATAGTTTCCACATGCGATTCCGCTAAGATTTTTAAAAATATCTATGTAACTAATAAGTTGTATAACAATAAGTTAAATAGTGAGGAAGAAAAGCATGAAACTTAATTATTAGAAGAGCTGCATTCCATATTACAAGATCATTAATGAAATAATTGTAACAATATATATATGGAACAAAACAATATAAAATAAACAATATATATGGAATACATAGGCTCAATTGGGAAGGACCACTTTTTTTATAGAATACTTTCTTGGCTTCTTCGTCACTATTTTTAGGGCCCCGTACTCAAAGAGAAATGGAACATTTATCTCTGTCTGTCACAGACATTTTTTAAGAAAATTATTAGTAATAACACACATTCTTTAAAAAAATCACCATTTCCGTTCATAAACAATAATACAATAATACAAATCATGTATCATGTTGAAATTCATTAATTGAGTATTAAAAAAAACTCAACATAATACATGATTTTTATTATTGGTTGTGAATAGAAATGGTGATTTTTTTATCAGTCACCCAACATAAGTATAATAAATAAATGTGAACGAGTGATTGTGTGAACGCGCCAATTGAAATAATTGTATCAGCAATTCGGATTAAATCGTGTTTAGGACGTTATTTCTAATTTATTTATTTTTATACTCGTACGAATTTTATATGCTTATATTTGTTCCATATTAAATCTTTAAAAATAATATTATAGAATACACTTTTCCTCGCGAAACTCTTGACCTAACCAAACCATTCATGCTGTAGGTAGCTGTCTGTTTAAAGGCTTTACCATAATTATACCTGTTATGCCGCTTAAATGTATTTATTTAAATCAAAAGGTTTACTTATTTTTAGCCAATAGAAAACATCCTAAAATGAAATAATAAATAGTAGTATTTTTTACTTCAATCAGCTGATGAAAAGAGGATTTTAATTAAGTTTCAATTTAATTAAACTAGGTTATCTAATTATTTTCACACATAACATAATGTAACTGGATGATAGCGATCTGCCTACAAGATTTTAGCGGAGCTACTTTTCGAATCGGCATTAATTTTCAAATATTTGTTTATTTATTTAAGTTATTATATTTCATATATATATATAATTTGCGTTCAGACTTCAAGCTGTAGCTAACAGTTTTCGAGTCCTTGCATGGACGAGAAAAACTGTGAAAAAAAATTAGGTGAATATTTTCACGATTCGACCTCCGGACCGACAAACAATGCTAGCGTTGTCATACAGAGTACTTCACCGACGCATCGAGTACACTACACAGCAAAATACATAACGTACATTGCAAACAGAAAGAAACAAAGACGATATAAAAAGACACAAACGTTTTTCTTTAACCAATAACGTTCGCTACGCACGCACGAAATATAATGAGGCGTACATTGCAGAAAAAAAATTGTAAAAATAAGAAGAAAGTTGACGTTTTCCATTTATATATTTAACATTCTACTTAAAAAAAAAAACAAATGTTCTTGTTTTAAATAAAAACACTTGTTACGTCTGTAAGAATACGAAATATAAAAATATGATCGTTATTAAAAAAATCCGTGGAAATATGTCCACGCTTCATGTGAATTTACATGAACAAAATTCTAATTTTCACATAACTCAGAAACTTGACAACGAATAGCTAGGCATTCTTTTACCATACACACTTGATGGTCTTTATAGTTAAAAAGTTTTACGATTCTAGTTATAACAGACTCTTTGTGAATTATATAATTTAATTTGCATTGTTGGAGACAAAAAAAATGGCAGAATAAGGAGCTTCAATTCTTAATAACGGTAAACACGCAGATTAGTGTTAAATAGTAGGATTTACAGGTCCTCAGGAATGAGGAGGCATCGGTCGGACATCTCGGATCTGTGGATGGATCTTGAGGATGAATGTAGATGTCAGGGTCTGCAAGCATCACTTACCATCGGACACTGTGCTCGTGGTACAATATACAAAAAATATTTTGCTGCGTGCGGTAAGAGAATTTCGGAGACTACAATCTCTGGTAATGTCACATTCTCAACAAAGTTTTCTAGGGGTTCAGACATAATCCCTATGAAACGTAGCATATCAACTCGACCAAGGTAGGACCACGCCCTTACAGAATACCAGCACAATGCTGTTGTGTTTCGTATGGTGAGTGCAAAGACTCGGAGACGAGGTATTCCATTTCGGTCCTCAAGTGTGAGAAAGAATCTGCATTATGATTCCTTGTCAAGGATGAATTCAGATGTCGTGATGCAGGAGAGGATTATGTTCAGCAGTGATCAAGTGACACGCTGGTGACGATGACCCATCGATTACAGTTACCACCGCTTGTCTTCGATCATCACTTAAAATCATTTATTACTTTTCTTTCAATAACTTTAACAACAACAAAACATCGAAGTATCAAAATATCTCCACAGATTGAAATCTTCGCGCGAACCATCAATCTCAATGCTGTAATAGAAACCCGAGAAACAAACAAACAAACACACCGAGCCAACTGTTTAGCATAAATGAAACGGTGAAGGAGATTAATAAGATCACTTAACGGCTGGCAAGAATTGCGTTGGAGCTTGAAATGCGCACCGGCGGGCCGCCCTGCGAGATCGGAGATAACGCAATACTAACACCATTACGCTTTTAGTGTTAAATGGGTAACTAGCAACACTTAATCTTCGACCTGAATACAAAATTTGGTGAAACCTGCGCGGGACTGAATCAGTAGAGATTTAATAAATCTTGGGTAAACTCGTTATTAAAAGAATTTACAATAACATATACGAAAATAGACATTTAGATTATTGATTTAATCGATATATATAATTCACTTGGTGCTCAATGATTCAAATTCATCCACGATAAGGAATCTAAGGACCAAGAAGAAACGTCACAAGTAACAAGTATCTCCGGTCCCCTACACTCACGAGATGAGTATCCTCTGAGGTCCTTACCCAATCGAGCCAACCAATTCAGTTAGAAACAAACTATAGCGTTAGTTTAAGAACGGTAATTAAGACGTAGCCTTTATGAGTTGTGACTAAAGCAGTTCCATTGATAAGCACTTTTATAATCAAAAAGGAAAGTGTACTTTTCAAATCTTTTTAATCTAATAATTCATTAAAAATTCCTAAAGAGAACATTTAATCTACTTTATTTGCTTAATCGACAATAACGTTTAGTATTTTAGAAGTAATTAAAGATATTTGTTTGTTAAAAAAAAGATAATTTTACTAACATTCCGGTTCTTCTCCATGATGAATCACACACAGATGGTATATGGATAGTAGTCGAATGGAGATTCGTACTTACTATCTTAAGCTTCGGAGATAATTCGCTTAATTTTATGAGATAATAATTGTTAAAAGTAACAGTAACTTGTATTCCGTGTGCAGAACGACCGTAGGAACAAAACACCGATCAGATACCGCAGTTCGATCAGCATAAATATCGTACTGGGCGTGATCCTGTCATGCTGCCCTCGCGCGATGAATATGTAACAATGGCTGGCTTCTTCTTGCTTTTAATTGCTAAAAACGCCGCCGGCGTTTGGGATTCAATTCTAAGAACCGTATATGGCGAGAGATGAGCACACGTTGGCAATTATAGGAGAGTGTAGGTTGCGGGTTGGATATGAACGCGATCGCGATATCGGCATGACAAACGTGCGGTGTACTCGCCGGCGACGGATATTCTCGATCTGCCTACACTATAAAGTATGAGCGTGCGCGGCCGCACCGCGGGACAAACTCGTCGGGCCTCTTCATCCGGTGAGCACCAGAAACAACCAGGAAAGAATCATAATCTCTAAAATACCGACGTAAATACTTTTTATTTACGCATCGCATGGCGAGTGAAAAAATCCGGATTGTATAGACAGTACATCATACAAAGACTTGGCAAAGATGTATGACGACCAAAATTTGGTTAGTTTTCGCATAAATAATTTTACGTAACGTGGCCCATTGTTCAATATTTCAATCATTAGTGATTGAAGTGTAGACTTTGTTTATTTTAAATAAATCCTTAAAAATAGAATATGAAAATAAAATTTATAATTATAGTAGATTTAAGTAGTTACACAGTGGCAACACTGATCTCTGCAGTAATTATTGTATGTATTTCCTCGCTCACTATTCTCTCGCTATCAAATCCATGAGCGACTATTGAATACAATGACTCTTGTCGAATTGAACATCGAATTAGTGCCAGTTTTGCGACCGATAAAATGTACGTGGTGTACATCGCTTCTGTGATATGGCATATAAAAGATGCTGCGGAGCACAATGGCGTTTAAGTGATAGTTATGGCAGTTTTTATAGGCAGTTAGATTTATTTTTACTGCACTGTTTGTTTTAATGCGTTTTTCGCAAGTCGAGAGGTCGCACCGATTGCTTTTTCATTAATTTATCTCATTATGTACAATTCCTAAAAGACCTGAAAGACCTCCTAAATTCCTAAAAATAAAGCGCGCAATTTAAATCGAGCCAATTTATTTAAATACACGAATCTTGTTTCCTTGCGAAACCTTTTAAAAAAGGTTAATAGCACAAATAAAGCAATCAAAATAGATCTCTGAATTTATGCTGTTGTTAGTATCCTATCAGGACGTGGCCCTTCCCCGGTCGAGACGAACTATTCATGCTGCAGCTGAAAGCGAGCTGGAGCATGGTGAAGCCACGTTTTCTTCTACTAATGCGAAACATATCACATTATCTGCTATTTGAGGGTGGTATTCCAATTTATTTGCAGGTTTACGGAGTGAAAGGACTGAGAGTGGTAGACGGTAGTGTTATGCCTAAAATCACCAATGGAAATACAAACGCGCCAATCATAATGATCGGTGAGAAAGCGTCCGACATGATAAAAGAAGACTGGGCAGAAAACGTAGACGAAGTTAATTACTGCGAACAAGACTAGCCTACATAGACTATATAACAAATATATAGATACTTCTTATACTTACTACTATGACTTGGGTCATTTTTGAAATATAAGTTGCTGAATATATACATATATATTTTAAATAAAAGAATTTATTATTAAATTTACAAACAAAACCCCTTTGTTTACAATGACAGTGTAATCCGTCGATTGACCTCTGCGCTAAAATTGGACTTACCTAACCAGACTTGGGTCATTTTTAAATATAAGTTGCTGAATATATACATATATATTTTAAATAAAAGAATTTATTATTAAATTTACAAACAAAACCCCTTTGTTTACTAGGACAGTGTAATCCGTCGATTGACCTCTGCGCTAAAATTGGACTTACCTAACCAGACTTGGGTCATTTTTAAATATAAGTTGCTGAATATATACATATATATTTTAAATAAAAGAATTTATTATTAAATTTACAAACAAAACCCCTTTGTTTACAATGACAGTGTAATCCGTCGATTGACCTCTGCGCTAAAATTGGACTTACCTAACCAGACTTGGGTCATTTTTAAATATAAGTTGCTGAATATATACATATTTATTTTAAATAAAAGAATTTATTATTAAATTTACAAACAAAACCCCTTTGTTTACTAGGACAGTGTAATCCGTCGATTGACCTCTGCGCTAAAATTGGACTTACCTAACCAGACTTGGGTCATTTTTAAATATAAGTTGCTGAATATATACATATATATTTTAAATAAAAGAATTTATTATTAAATTTACAAACAAAACCCCTTTGTTTACAATGACAGTGTAATCCGTCGATTGACCTCTGCGCTAAAATTGGACTTACCTAACCAGACTTGGGTCATTTTTAAATATAAGTTGCTGAATATATACATATATATTTTAAATAAAAGAATTTATTATTAAATTTACAAACAAAACCCCTTTGTTTACAATGACAGTGTAATCCGTCGATTGACCTCTGCGCTAAAATTGGACTTACCTAACCAGACTTGGGTCATTTTTAAATATAAGTTGCTGAATATATACATATATATTTTAAATAAAAGAATTTATTATTAAATTTACAAACAAAACCCCTTTGTTTACAATGACAGTGTAATCCGTCGATTGACCTCTGCGCTAAAATTGGACTTACCTAACCAGACTTGGGTCATTTTTAAATATAAGTTGCTGAATATATACATATTTATTTTAAATAAAAGAATTTATTATTAAATTTACAAACAAAACCCCTTTGTTTACAATGACAGTGTAATCCGTCGATTGACCTCTGCGCTAAAATTGGACTTACCTAACCAGACTTGGGTCATTTTTAAATATAAGTTGCTGAATATATACATATATATTTTAAATAAAAGAATTTATTATTAAATTTACAAACAAAACCCCTTTGTTTACTAGGACAGTGTAATCCGTCGATTGACCTCTGCGCTAAAATTGGACTTACCTAACCAGACTTGGGTCATTTTTAAATATAAGTTGCTGAATATATACATATTTATTTTAAATAAAAGAATTTATTATTAAATTTACAAACAAAACCCCTTTGTTTACTAGGACAGTGTAATCCGTCGATTGACCTCTGCGCTAAAATTGGACTTACCTAACCAGACTTGGGTCATTTTTAAATATAAGTTGCTGAATATATACATATTTATTTTAAATAAAAGAATTTATTATTAAATTTACAAACAAAACCCCTTTGTTTACAATGACAGTGTAATCCGTCGATTGACCTCTGCGCTAAAATTGGACTTACCTAACCAGACTTGGGTCATTTTTAAATATAAGTTGCTGAATATATACATATATATTTTAAATAAAAGAATTTATTATTAAATTTACAAACAAAACCCCTTTGTTTACAATGACAGTGTAATCCGTCGATTGACCTCTGCGCTAAAATTGGACTTACCTAACCAGACTTGGGTCATTTTTAAATATAAGTTGCTGAATATATACATATTTATTTTAAATAAAAGAATTTATTATTAAATTTACAAACAAAACCCCTTTGTTTACAATGACAGTGTAATCCGTCGATTGACCTCTGCGCTAAAATTGGACTTACCTAACCAGACTTGGGTCATTTTTAAATATAAGTTGCTGAATATATACATATTTATTTTAAATAAAAGAATTTATTATTAAATTTACAAACAAAACCCCTTTGTTTACAATGACAGTGTAATCCGTCGATTGACCTCTGCGCTAAAATTGGACTTACCTAACCAGACTTGGGTCATTTTTAAATATAAGTTGCTGAATATATACATATATATTTTAAATAAAAGAATTTATTATTAAATTTACAAACAAAACCCCTTTGTTTACAATGACAGTGTAATCCGTCGATTGACCTCTGCGCTAAAATTGGACTTACCTAACCAGACTTGGGTCATTTTTAAATATAAGTTGCTGAATATATACATATATATTTTAAATAAAAGAATTTATTATTAAATTTACAAACAAAACCCCTTTGTTTACAATGACAGTGTAATCCGTCGATTGACCTCTGCGCTAAAATTGGACTTACCTAACCAGACTTGGGTCATTTTTAAATATAAGTTGCTGAATATATACATATTTATTTTAAATAAAAGAATTTATTATTAAATTTACAAACAAAACCCCTTTGTTTACAATGACAGTGTAATCCGTCGATTGACCTCTGCGCTAAAATTGGACTTACCTAACCAGACTTGGGTCATTTTTAAATATAAGTTGCTGAATATATACATATATATTTTAAATAAAAGAATTTATTATTAAATTTACAAACAAAACCCCTTTGTTTACAATGACAGTGTAATCCGTCGATTGACCTCTGCGCTAAAATTGGACTTACCTAACCAGACTTGGGTCATTTTTAAATATAAGTTGCTGAATATATACATATATATTTTAAATAAAAGAATTTATTATTAAATTTACAAACAAAACCCCTTTGTTTACAATGACAGTGTAATCCGTCGATTGACCTCTGCGCTAAAATTGGACTTACCTAACCAGACTTGGGTCATTTTTAAATATAAGTTGCTGAATATATACATATTTATTTTAAATAAAAGAATTTATTATTACAAGTGTAAACATGCAATATTTACAATTACAACGACTCATCGCAACGGTCAACGCTCTCGTCTCGATTTTTGTCACCGCAACCTTACCCTCGCATTACGATAACATTTTAATATAGATTCTAAAGCGTGTCATTAAGAATCTCCAAATGGCATTGAAATTGGCGGCAACATCTTAGAAAATGATGGTATAGAAGACACGTGGCGACGTTTGTTTTATTTTATAATTATTATTTTCAATAACTTATTATTATTAATAACCATATAACTCTTGTTATAATGCATTACGTTAAAGGCCATCTATCTGGTATTAGTTTGATTCTCATAAGCAATAAAACAAGACGATCAAAAGAGTTCAAATTTTGAATTCAGCATTAGTAACACTAATACTATTGATGCAAATTGAACGTTACCTGGACCGGGTACGGGTGATGCTGTAAAAAAACAATTCGTCTTTAATATTCAGATTATTAACGAAAAGGACGTTAGAAGTTGACCGATCATCCAATAACCAATAGGCATTGTTAATATCAATGATTGTAAAGTTTTACAAATGCAAAGTCAATTCCATATTATTATTCTTCTTTTTTAATTATAAATTAAAGGGCTGTGGGACCATATCATCTTGAAGGACTATAAAATATATCACTATCGTGCTATGTGGCAGTCTTAGGGGAAGGCCTGTGTTCAGCAGTGGGCTAATGATGGGTTGAGATGGTGATAGGTGATGCATTTTAATCTTGTATTTTAGTATGGCTAAATAGTAATGATGCAAGGTACATTTCTTGAGCATTGGATGTTAATTTTAAGGAAGTTAACGTAAAACTCACTTAGCGGACATTTGCTGCACCGCGCGCACTTGGGATACAGGGAGCCGAAGTAGGTGAAGCAACCGCAGATGTAGCAGTCGTCCTTGCTACGCACGTAGAACATGTCTCCTTCTTCACTGCATCTCTGGTCACCTGGATTTGAGTTCATATTTTATTAAAACTTCCAAAATTCTTAGTGTCAACATTATATTTGGCAGAAATTGTGAAATTTACCGATTTATTTGTCGACTATGATTAAGTATTTATTAAATAGTAGTACAATTGAAAACTTGTTACTGTAACTGAGTTGCGTGAAAGTGGTGATGATGATGTTCTGCTTGTTGATTCCGACCGCGGCGACAACTTCCTGCAAACACCAGACGACATTCGCTACATGCGCAGAATTTATAGTGGATTACTCTTTCATTCACTCACTCGTCTCCCCCTTCCCGAGTCCGATGTAATGCATGAGCCGATCGGAGAAAAGTTCAGGTCCAATATTTACATACGACATGTTACATATACCCAGAGCCGAGAGTTTACAATTTTTAAAAGACAAATATTGCTCCACGAAAGGTTGTCGAAAACAATTCGCGCGACGCAACGGGCAGGTACTCTAAGCCAACAATTAGACACCAACAGTATTATTTGATGATCTTAAGAATAAACTTGAAGATTGATAACATTAGATACTGTGGCTGTGGAGGATAGATTATAATCAAATAACAAATTAACGAACAACATGATTTCAAGTAAGCAATAGAATCTAAGTACGTAATATAGTGGATGAACATACCCAGCGGGTCTGGGTTGAACACGAAGTCACCAGGTTCGACCAATGATGTTTCAGCCTTGGCTTCTGCCACTGCCTCCGCCTCTGCTATTCGATCCTCGGATGGTGCTAAAAAATATATAAAATATTTAGATATAGCCATTTTTCAACTTTTTTCACCGACAAATTGTATTAGCATGACTTTCAAAGAGACGTACACGTCCATATTAATTTGTAACTTCCTTATTGCCAATCATTAAAATAAGGTAATGTTTAAAATTCCAAGAGAAAAGCTATACTGGCTTCCAGGTTCATGCTGTCTGGATATAAACCAAATAAGCTAGGCTCCGTTGTAATATCACAAAAGTCTGGCTACTCTACGGACCTTTTGAAATAACAATAAAATAATGCATGCGATCGCACGTTGACCACAGCGATGTATTGGGTTTACAGTTTAATTTATTACAGTGGTCAAGCAACAACGCAACGTAAGATCAATGAGTTGGCTCTGCCGAGAAAGGATCACGTCCTTGTAGAATACCGTACCTGATGGTAAGGTACGTATATTTTATTGTGCCTATCGAGTATACCGGTCACCTCATGATAAGAGATGCCTTTGAGCCATGAAATCTACATTGGGGGCTCTAGTTCCGTACACTAGTCATACGAAACACCGGAGATTTAAACTACCATTTTACGCCGATACTCTGTGTCGTTGCGGTCCTTTCCTATTCAAGCTGACCAAATTGTGCTGAAGCTAGAGACAAACTACAACGTGGCTCTAACAATCTTGAAAAGAAAAAAATAACACATTGTAAAAAGCAATAATAGTTCTCACCTTCCGGATCGGCGAAGGTCACAGCCAAGCAGCAACATACCAAAGTAGAATATAAATATATCAATTTGTTTAATTGTATTAACTGTTAACACTAAATATTTATTTATTAGATATCTATGTTTTTATCTATTTATGTATTAAAATATTTTTCACATTTAAACAATTACCTCCATATAAACGATGTTCTCTGGATTAAATTGATGAACGTGGTCATCATCCTGCGTCAGTGATGGTTTGGAGGTGCATTTTTGTGAAAAAGGAGTGAAAACTTCAGCCAAAGTATATCAAGATACAGTCTTGGATCATTTTGTGACACCTCTCAGCTATACACTTTTTAAAAACATACCGTGGACTTTCCATCAGGACTCTGCACCTGGTCACTAGGCACGTAATTGTATGTTATGATAGGGTGTTAGAGTATAGTCTGTAATGTGAGTCCACTTCAGTTGGTGGACTTTGCATGTCTGATTTTTTTTTGTTTTAATTTCTTAGACATGTAAGTTTCCTTCCGATATTTTGCTTCACCACCAAGCATGTGCTAAATAGTCCTTAATGGATGGGTGGCTCGACTGCAGTACCGTGCCCGCTTTCCTATGATCCATGATTACAAGTTCAACTATTTTTCGCGCCTTAATTTTGTCAAATGTTAATTAATACAAAACTTTGGTCCATACTTTATACGCATTTAAAAAAATTAGGTGTACCAAATAGTTATGATCACCCAAGACTAAGAGTAAGATATACTTAAAGGACGCAGAACGTGTCCGGGCCTTTGTGCGTTTCAATCCCCTCCCCCCCCCACACCACCTCCACCCGTACCCACCTTCCTCCCGTTCCGCGTGGTGGATGACGGCATCTGTTCTCGTAATTCTCTTTTACAGTTTTTAGTATGTCCTTAGCAGCATCTTCAATTTGTCTTACATTTACTTTGTATAATGCATTGTGCTCTATACATATCCTTAGATGAGTAATGTGTTCTAAAAAAACTTCCTGAAATTAATTTATTCATATAGAGTTACAAAAAATGTCGGGTAAACAAAAACAGTTATAGTAATTACTAAATGACTGTTGTATTATTTTTTTTTATAAGTGCCATTATTTACCTGTACGGTCTTTTTTCTTCCCCTTCCTTGATCTGGTTCAGTGCTTAAGCTATCATCGATCAAGGCACTCACTACAGCATGCACTTGGTCTCTAAACGGTGATAACTTCTCGTCATTATCTGAAGCACCATCGGTTCTTGATGAATCAGCTGATGCTGCCCTACAAAACAATGTTTCCTTAAACATTTAGTAGAAAATTAACAAATCGTAATGAAGTACTAAAGTTTTTACAGCTCCTTTTCATTTTATTTTAAGTGTTAGAGCTACACTGCAGAATGAATGGTTCAGCTCGAGCGGGGTTGGACCATGCGCTCACAGAATACCAGCGTAAAATAGCAGCATAATGCTGCTGTGTTTCATCTGGTGAGTGTAGGGATCCGAAGACCTTTATTACTGATGACGAGACATTCCATCTCAGTTCTCAAGGGTAACAATGCATCTGCTTAATGCAATAATTCCTTGTCCATGATGAATGTAGATGTCATGGTTCGCAGGCATCAAATGCAAAAAGGTGAACTGTGTGCTCGTTTATTATTCGCAATGAGATAAAAAAAATCTAAATACGATTTCCATCCATAATATTAGTTAGGATTATTACGCACTTTGGTTGCTTACTTACTCTAATCTTATAACATGTCCATCAGGTAGAATGTCTTCAAGTTTTCTTTGTAATTTTTTTAATCTACTATGTGCAAGAAAAGTTATTTTTGAATCATCATGTTCGAGATCAGGAATGTCCTTTATAATAGCAATCTTGCCTTATGGATGTTTACCACTTGATAGTAGTTCTAAAATAAAATATTAAATATATTAAAGCTAGTCGTACATTGCTATATATACTTAGCATTTTTTTAAATTATTTATATATGTATATAAATATAAATTTAGCAAATGTTCTAGTCTTATATACAATGTAATTAGCACCTACCTAAAGCAAGCTCACACTGAATTTCGGTTGGGCTTCGCAATAAATCAGCGACTCCATCTTTATCATCTAGAGTTTCAAGAGCTACTGCCTTAAAAGCCTTTTCAATTTCTGACAGACGCTTACGTTGTTCTTCCCGTTCGAGTAAATTACTAAACCTAATGAAATATATTCTTTGTTAGTTACACATTTTTTAAAATTTTACACACAGGGATAAATAGTTGTGTTAAAAAACAATTCGATTTATATCACCTTTTGAAAATATATTCAGTTATAAAAACTAAGAAATAAAAAACAATTCACTAGCGCTGCTTGTTGGTCGTAATACGAATTCCTCGAATTATGAAATACTCAGACGCAATTTTTGGAAAACTAATTGTTTTAGTACTAAACGTTAACAACAGATGGCGCTGTTTTAAAATGTCCATAAATATAATAGTTAATATTAAATATTTATTATTTTTCTACCATTTTTATATCGCGAACTACGAAAAAGTCAATAAGGTAAGTAAAACGCCTTGCGGCCTTCAATATAAAATTACTCCCCCAGGCAGACACAATTTTATTGCAACAGTAGGATGTAAGATCACATGCGTCCTAATACAAAATATACTAAGAACAGACACCTAAAAATCGATAAAAACGCGCATTATAAATATAAATATTCGCACAAGTAAATCTCGTTTGTCTGAGGATCTAAACTCACAGCCGTCTAGGCGAATTCGTAGCCTGCACTGCACTTGAACATGAACTTGTTAAATAAGCCATTAAAATGTTTTCCATTAATAAACGACTCTTTAGTAAACAGATCTTATTTATTGATGAGATTGCGACCTCCTTTAGTAACAAACTCGACCCCCAAGTTGAGATACGATAGATTAGATAATCAAAGCCTTAATTTGAAATAAATATTTAGATTTAAAATTGAGAGTACGTTTTTCTATAAATTAATGAGTATTTAAATTAGACATATGACTATTTTTAATTGCAGTCCGTGCCTCTTAATGTTGATGTCATTGTAATATTAGGATGATAAACTAGCACACAGTTCACCTGATGGTAAATGATTACTCCGGCTGATGATATCTACATACAATATTAACAAATCCTCCTTTTCGATTCTAGGTTCGAATCTTCTTATGAGGGACCCTCGGATCGTATTTCGCCACTCTCGGTTGTCATCGACGTTCTTCGTCCACACAGGTCGGAGCGCACAGCGATATTTTCTGGTTATTGCCAGATAACATTAAATGCGCAGAATATTTTTTTTCTATTCTGATGTCCAATAACATCGGTATAAGGTTCAGGGCAAATATTGTCCCTCTGCTGAGAATCGAAACATGACCCGTGACGCAGCTGTGAGTTATTCTAAGCACGTTGGACTAGGGAAGGGTCAAATGAGTGTCTCCGTGCTTTTAACTGGACGGTATATGTTCGCTATTGTAATTAACATAACATGCCGCCGTGATCGTATTGACAAGATCAAGAAGAGACATCGTAATATATTGTAACTTCAAATAATAATGGAATGTTTAGAGTACAATTTGTTTTGTGTACTGAACTATAAAAATGAGTAGAGCATGCGTCTTATAGTTATTTACAACATAGCGAAATAGTCAGGTACCAGCAGAATACCAGTGTTGGACATAACAACAGACGTCTGCGCCTTAAAATATTATATGTTCGTTTCGTATACTCAAATATTGTTTCACGTCAAAGATACGTCTCTATCGCCACAAAACTAGAGCTTGTTAACTGAGATAACAACGTCCATACAGATGTAAATATGTTGTATTGTGAAGGAAAGCCAAAACAATCCATCAAACGTGTGTGTGTCTGTTTGTCCTGTGTATTTTATGTATGTAGGTACATGTTATAATTAACTTCAAGAATAAAATTATATTACACAACAACTTGATAAAATATGTTTTGATATATACATTAGAATTAAAGTTTTTTTTAACAAGATATTATAAGATAAATAATTCAACAAAGTTGACGGAAGTATGATAAAGTGTGTACGCTCACAGTTCTAAAGAAGCTGCTCAAGTGGTCGGAAAGGTACAACGTGGTCATCATCCTGCGTCAGTGATGGTTTGTTGGGGCATGTCTTATCAAGGAAACTACATTTTTGTGAAAAAGGAGTGAAAACTTCAGCCCAAGTGTATCAAGATGCAGTCTTGTTGTGAAACCTCTCAGCAATACAAATTAATAGGGAATTGTAGGTATGTTATAGTGATATATGTACGTCTTGAACTGCATTCATGACACAGCTATGAATAAATTTCGTTCTAATTATACTTGTGTTACATGTAAATAGGGATAGGGACGACGAATGAGTGCCTATGTACTAGGTGAATGCACTATAATATCTCATGCTCAATTTGTCATATATGTAAAGTCGGACATTAGCCGGGCATCCGTTGGGAGTAGCAAGATCGGGAAACTGAATTCTCATATTGTTTGATGCACTGTTTATCTTAAATTACAACCATAAAGATGATATTTGCCACAAAATATATTATATATTACACGATAATGCTAGTGACGTCGACCTCGGTTCACTATCAATTTCCTTAAACGTGACGCAACACACGACACCGTTCTACCGAAACGACTTTGGTAAACACGCATATTTTCCGTTGCATTGCAGTACACACTGAGCTCGGAGTAGTCATGAAGTAACTAGCGGTGTACATAAGGCATTTAGGTAGTACGACGTACATATCACCGGGGTGGAACGTCCCCACACCAATCGGCTTTGTTGTTTTGATAGACCGCCATGTGCTCTACTCTCTTTATAGATTTTCTTAATTTGAAACATTTGGCGAATTAAGTTGAACGTTTGTCTCGCTCCGTAACCTTTGTTTCTCACTTGCATATCTTATTTATATTCATTACGCATATTCAATAAAAGAAATAATTTTGCAACTATAGTATAATGTAGGATTTTGTAATAAGTGCATTTTATAGCCATTAATTTATCAGAAAATAACATTCGGTTTACCACCTAGTTAAACATTTTTTTTAAATCTTGCAATCAAAGAAATATATACAATTATAATAAATAAATTGTAAAAATATATTTCATATTCTAAGGATGCAACATTTTGGGGCTGTACTAATATCTTATTAATTTTGAATAAAAATATAAGAATATTCCATATAATTTAAACAAGTATTGCCATAATTATTGATTATAAAAAAAAAATATTAAAAAATACGTAATAAAGTTGAGTTTATGAAGTTGAGGTATGCAGATTTCCGACTTCTGATTATTAAGATGTGGCTGCGCGATTTCTCAGTTGTCCCCGCCTTGCCTACTCCCATATGACACCTGTGCGATTAGAGTGCAGGAAGTTTCGGTTGCAGTGTCATTGACACGAAAAAAATATTTACAATACACTCAGACATGAAAATATTTGGCTATTTTAGGTTGACAGCTCATCTGTGACTATAAAAAACAATTATATTAATATCCGATAAAAATTAAGTTAGTAAATTGTTCAAATTAACCTTATAACCTTGCTTACCGAACTTAATTTGTAAACTTATATAGGCTACCAACATCATCAGCTCACCCTGGATCAGTGCACTGTGAACCATATGAACATAGACCCAACTTTTATAATATATGCAGTTACGTTACCTTACGTTACCTAACTATGAACATAGACACAACTTTTATATATATATATATATATATATATATATATATATATATATATATATATGTATATAGGCAGTTACGTTACCTATGAACATAGACGCAACTTTTGTAATATGAGGAGGTAACCAATAACCCCCACAGGTGCATAGCACACACAAGCACACAGGAGAAACTTATGGTAAGTGATTTCTGCCAAGGATGAGATATAGTTGTATTGGTAATCCTAGATAAAGCTTTATAATTAAATGTGTAAAATAGATACATCTACAAATTAAAAGCTGCTTGAATTCGCAGATATACCTCCTCGACGAATTGCAAAATAATATCAATAATTACTTAATGAAACTAATTTACTATCAATAACAATTGTTGGTAACTAAAAAAGAATCCCTGTCTCGCTCAAACTTACTACCTCTACAGCTACAGCCGTAGCTTTTACTACAGCTAATGTTTAGCTGTAGTAAAAGCTGTAAAAGAAAAAATAAATAAAAAGTTTCGTTCTAAAATTCCTGAGAATTCCAAATGGTGTGAAAAAATATCTTCCGTTTTAAAAAATGGCGGTCTACTAAATCCATAGTGCTGCCAGTACTAAATAATACCAGAAATATGTTGAATTAAGTGGTCTCGCGTTTAACAACATCATTTAATTTTTATTTATATAGATTGTATTTCTTATTTAAAAAAATATATGACATCCGTTAGTTTCGACGAGAAAATATAGATGGCGCCACACGTACCCTGAGACGCGGTGTCGAGTTTCGCACGGCTGTATATTTCTACCGTACGACTAGTTTATTTCACTGTATAGCCACGTTGCAGCTTGTTTCTGGTTGTTACATGAATGGGTCAATTCGACCAGGAAAGGACTTGGGGTGACAACACATGTGTATTTTCGAGGATGTGTATATGTCATTGGCCGCAGTCGTCAATTACCTATTACATATATATGTCTAATCGCTTGTGACCCGGTACATTATAAAACAAAAAATTAAAATAAAACTTAGAGACAAATGAATGAAACCAAGTCTGACAAAGCTAACTGTTTATCTGTCAGGCCCAATTACGCAAATAAATGGGACATCAGAGAAGTCTGTTCGCAAACGCTCCCATTGTTATCTGTTACAAAGTTGCGCTCTAACTTTGTTTATTTTCTCATCTGTAATTCTATCAGCATAATGTATTTAAATAGATGACAGATACAATCCGTACTGGCCATTTGGAGAATTGTAAAAAGATAATTTATAATCTGTTGAATTAAAAAGATTTCACAGCCTAATGATTATGTACCTATATGTATGTACTTCACGCACGACAAGTTCGTTAATTATTCGGACTATAATATTTACGTAGGTTGACCGGTATATTAGTAATAAAAAATCTTTTTTTTTATTTCTCACTACAAACATTAACTAAATGATGAGTAATGGTATGGAAAAAAAAAATTGGATACAAGTGGACTTTCTACTAGGTTTTCACCTGTGCCACAAGTCACCAGGCCCCGCCTCATGTTTACCAGTACGACTATATTATGAGGAAACATTAGCGGTGAAAAGATGGTACCAATTAAATTAAATTAAAGAAGTATATTATATAATTAAAAAATAAAATTTAAGACAATGCCGATTTTTGTAATTGGTGTGTGTATATTAGTATTAGCATGCTTGATACTCGTTGATCGCATCTAATAAAAAAATATTTATTAGATGCGATCTATGAATTATTTATAATAAAAAAGTGGTTTTTAGTGATGTATTGAGACAAGATTGGGCTCATACTTCGTGATTGTGAAGATATATCAATTTTAAAAGTACACCTCGCACGCGTATATGATGTATAAAATATACGGATGCAATTAAAAACGGAACAATGGCAATCGTATTCTTATCTATATTATTTAAATATTTGATGCTCTTCCATCATCAAAATTCAATGAAAAATATTATACTTGATGACTATTCAGCAATCGAACAATTTACAAAGGGAGAAAAACAAATAATTATAAATGAAACTCTATGCTCTTGGAATTAGAGTTCGCTATCGACTGCATGTAAGTAATTGTGGTGTACGCGAATATGTCTGATAAATATTTTCATGCTAATTAAGTTCATAATAATCGACACGTAAGAGCTTATGAGCGATAATGCTAATTTAATCCAAGTGTAAGAGCTATCTTACTAATATATATATAATAATTTTATAAACGTGAAAGTTTGCATGTTTGGATGTTTGTTACTAAATCACGCAATACGGCCAAATGGATTTTAAATAAAAAAAATTCCCTTGCTTCTCCCATAGTCGGCTTTATGTCGGTTGCTCAAGAGTATAGAATAGAAAATAATAAAGAAATCAATCATAATATGTACGTATATATATTATTTTATTTATCGCACATTTTTTATTTCTCTCTGGACCCAATTCTGAAGATTCTAGTAAATATAAAATAATGACGTTTTGTTTTTGGTATATAATGAGAGGTATTCGAGTAGTTTTCACCTGGGCCTTTGAAAATTACATTCACAGAAACTGTTATACGCATGTTTTTAATAAATAACTAACTCTACTACCACTAACTAGACTGCGACAGAATAAATAAAACTTTTATGAGGCAATGTATACTTTTTTAGGATATGTTTTTGGAACAAAATCCCAAAAAAGGTGATTATAACGTTATCATATCATTAATGAACATAAGTAGGAAATGAAACAATCTCCGGGGTCTTTTAAATAAACTTAAAATATTGTAAACGTATATTACTGTAAATAATTATAAAAAAAAATATAGTCTAGTTGAGTTACTTTAACCGGTTCTTCATAAATCTCACGATGTTGCCTTCTTTTCCGACCCGATAGTAGTAATTTTGACAATCAATAACTGTAATACTGCTATATTCTATACAAAGGATTTTGATTTGATTTGATTTGAGATGAAACCGTCCTCCAAGATTCATGGTCTTGACTTGAGAAACCTCTATACCTAACACCTACATTTATTCTTTATTTATTTTATAAATTTAGTAGTTTGGTCTTTTTCATACAGTTTGTCTATTTTGTTTCTATATTGGTACACAATAAAGAATATTGATCAATTGTCAGTATGCGAGCATAGTTTAAACCGAAAATTGTTACGGCCCATATTATACGGCGTGAATTGCTGAAACGTATATTATTGAAATTTATAACTGTTACATTATCGGAACAACATCAACGGGTCTATTTTTAATCTTCCGCTTATTACCAGATGTCATCAACTGTGCAGAATGTAGTGCTAGATTAGATACGCTGCAGTTTGTCTTTGACTTCAGAATGATTGAATCAGCTCGATCGGGGCTCAACGGGTAGGTGACCTCCCCCATGATCTTTTACCTTCGATCTTACAAATTTATACAGGCTATGTGGTTGTCTCCCGGCAATGTGACCAAAGTAGCTGAGGACACGTTGGTAACTGTTAGCAAATAGTCTGTTCGTTATCATTAGTTGGTTGGGATTGGAATTATTTGTTCGCTTGCAGTCCACGGTATGCGAAACATTCTCCTTCAAAACCACATCTCAAATCCCTCGACATAGAGTTAGACTATATGTAAGATGATAATATAAATTGTAACAAAATGAAGATTTAACAAATCTGTGAAAAGTATATCTTATAGAAATATGTTTATTTTGAAATATGTAGAAAAAAGTATTCTGTGCGTGTAGGCTGGCATTCGCACGAACGCGAGCGAACGTGGTCCGAATGAGGAGGATAATCGTGCACTGTCAATTAGTAAACACAGTTTTGTTTGAAGCAAGTTTTGTCACCTTGATAACAAACATTGTAAGTAAAGAATATTTTTTGTAAACATTTCGCGTGCAACACATTATTACATACAAGTATGATTATTTAGCAACTTTTACTTCAATCAACTTAAATCACTCCTTAAGCTTCTGTATCTTGTATTTATAACCCGAAGAGTTGGTCAAAGGATTCACCAATGATGTGCACTAGCCTTTACCCACGGTAGTCGAGCGGTTCAGTTGACTTTTGGTGATTCTAGTTCAATTTCATTGTACTAAAGATAAGGTTAATCTAGGAATTTTTCGTATCAATGACCTAGGGTCCCGTTACTTAGGCCTCTTTTCTCTTCTCATAGAGATCATGGGTTACGCAATACGGGTACAGTGAATGCTTTATGAGAATAGTAACAATATATATTTGTGTTTACTATTTCCAATTGAAGGGACACACATCTAAATATCATCTCCAGAATTATCTCAAACCGATAAGCCACTGTAGCAGCTCGTGTGTCGCTCGGTTTTAATTTCACGGTACGCACGAGCAGTCCGTCGAAAAAAATCCAAGACATGTGAAGTATTTCAATTCGCTGTGGAGTTGCGGGTAGGACTACGTATGCTCTAACACCCTATCTAGAGTGAATACTTAAATATCTTGGCCATAGCAGTGGTAGAGCTACACTGCACTGTTTGTTTCTAACTGCAGAATGAATGAGTCAGCTCGCCAAGAATGAAAGAAGAAAGCTGTTTAAATTTGATATCAGTTTTCCTAGAACTTATAATGGCAATCTTTTCATTTAAATTTTCTCAAGTACAAAGTACAAGTATCGAATCATTTAACAAATTGTTGAGTAAATGTTATACCGTGTAGGTGTACATTAACCAAGGTTTCTTACCTGTCTGTGATAGATGCCAGTAAATAAAAATAAATTAATTTTGATTATTTAATTGGAATTATTTCTATTATATTTATTATTATAATTCATTAAAAACTTTCTATTGTTTAATATTTTATTAAATAACTGACTAGTAGACAGCTCTATGGTCCTCTGTCTTTCAAGCTGTAGTTTGTTTGATGTGTGATTTTAGTCCCTGTGGTAGGTGTCCTTCTTTCAACATGTCCTTCAAAATATCAATAATATATTATAGGTTTCTCCATGTACACTTTTAAAAGCTTTCTCTACATTTCGTGCTTGAGAAGTGTGGCTTCTGGTGGGAAGCCGAGGCAAGGGGAAGGCCGAGAGCTACCACGTCTGGTAAGATAATTTCATTGTTGTTACCAGCAAGAATGGAAGTCAAACAGTTTACCTTTGCGTTTCTGGGTAAATCTTATAAAAAATCCGGATTTTATTTTTGATATTAATAAAACCGCAACCGTCGATTCCTCTCTTTCTGTGATCGCTCAAACTTTTATGGATGCATGTTCACTAACGGAACATCGCCTATGCAAAGACTCCCCGTCCAATAAATTACTTTTTGCAAAAGCCTACCTACCAACATACAGAGAAATTGTCATTCAATTTTATCAAGCAGTATCTCAGTTACCTCAAGTTACAGACCAAGAGCTAAGTACATCCATGCAACAACTTTCAGTGGAACAGTTGAATGAGTTTGACACCCTCCCAGCTCTGAAAGAATTGTATATCTATGTCAGTAAATACAGAGAACAAATTATGTTAGGATTAGAAAATAAATTGCACTTAGCTCATAAATTAGATAATATAGCATGCACTATGGAAGGTGATCCAACATCTATATGCTGACTATATGATAATATAACTTACGATATGATTGCATTTAGGTGATTTATTTATAAAATACATATTTTGTAAAAAGAAAAGCTTTAATTTATTCTGATAATACTCAGATGGCAAGTATTTGCGCACACGTCGTCCCCTACCCTGATCCGATTAAATGGGCAATAAAGATTTGGAAGGTTCAGATGCAATCGGTTCGTATTGGCCATCGCACCGTAGGATGACTATATGAAGTGAACTATGCAAGTCTGCGGGAAATCGATGGATGCAGGTGGCTTAGGATCATACTCTATGGAAGTTTGTGGGGGAGATCTAAGTTCAGCAGTGGACTAGTGATGAGCTGAAATGATGTTGATGAACTGAAGAGTAGAATGATCTAGTGAGTACTAAAAAAAGCTATTATAATAATTTTAATTATTGTATAAAAAAAAGCATTTCCAAACGAATTCCCGCCAAAATGCTTTTTGTATTTTAAATTTTATATCCCCGTAGATATTCTGTTCTCATAGTCTGGTTGGTCAGTGAAATAAATAAAATAGTATAAAATTAAATATAAAACATCGTGTCAAAAAAAATATAGGTAATGTCATAAAATAAATATATAGAGACCAACCATTCGATCCTTCATTGAGATTAAGCTTTAATATCTCTCGTTGAGACCGTAGTTCCAGCAGTTTGGATACCATTTCCTTCTCAATAATTTACCAAACTAAAAGAATATTAAGAAAAATGCTTTTCAAATAAATGTTTATACTTTTACTCGTATCGTATTGAGGGTTTATAGTATTTGCCAGCGTATTGATGAATACTATGTACATTTAAAAATAGTTTACGTTGCTCAGTGTTCCTTACCCTTTGCTGACAAATTACGTGGACCTCACGTAATTTGTCCGCAAAGGATCAACCATTGACCAGATCCGCTGTAGAGGGATTTTTGACGTATCTGTAAAATATACAGCTACGTATTGTATAATCAAGTCTATATACGATACCAGTTTTTATATTCTTAATATTGTGAAATTAAGATTTGATAACAAAATGTAAAGTAACAGTCTATATAGTATGTTGGTATCTCCTTGTTGGTCGGTACACATACGCTACACCGCGATATGCGCCCGCACCTTGTACTAGTCGTATCAATGCGGCAATTGACCATAAACAAAATAAATTCGCCTATACGGCGTGCGCGCACCGTGCGAACATGACGCTCTCCTCGTCAATAAATCTACCCTATGGCTATCCGGCTACAATGCATCATTGCATTGCCGTCGCTGTGTGGTCGCCACTATATACGGTTGTTCTACTGAAAAAAAAAGGAACTCGCCGCAGCTTTTCCAAGCTCCTTATACGTATATTTTATAGGTTTATTGATTGTTTATATGATCAATATATATTATATATTTATATATATATATATATATATGTATAGATATACGTGGTCATCAACCTGCCTTCAAATAAGTTTCCACAAATAAATGATCACAATATCATACCCACAATTAACTTAATAAAGATTTGATTAATAAAGGCTTAACAACATATCACTCATTAATCACAATCTGATTTCGAAACGTGTTTATTACCTTCACTGATTTAGCAAAAATAAATCAACATTAATGAATGGTGGAATTAATAAACTTTTCCCAAAATTAACATTTCTAAAACATCTCAAGTTGAATTCATTGATACAAACAAATTTTAATTTTTGGGCACACTAATTGTTGGGTTTTAAAGATGACTTTGGCTTGGCTGTACATTTCGTTTAACGATTACAATCAATTTGAACGACTTTGTATGTAAATAATAAACAGTTAGAACTGCAAGTATACAAGATCCGTGATGGGGTAGCGACACAGCCGGGACGCGCGTACCTACCTATAACGTTTATCTGGCAGGCGCGTTGGTATTTCTGTCGTGTTGTCTACGTTATCGCAGGACAATTAGAGCGGCTGATAGTTGATATTGTTGGTACCATCGTACTTGCTTGTCGCTAGGTGCGCGACCGGACACACGCCGCCATTCTGTCCAACAGCTCTACTGTCTATTGTTCGGAAAACTAACCGCAATTTTATTCAAAACCTTCATAAAGAGCTTCTATATGATATACTGGAATACAGGAAGCGACTAGCTCATGAGCAGATTAAGCGACGAGCTTCATGAAGCCTGCCTGCCAAATGAATAACGGTGGGAATTAGCACACCTCACTTTAGTATGCACTCTTAGTCATACCGTTAATATGAGAAGCGATTTGTCGGCCCAAAGCATTTTGTATATAAAATAGACTGAAGGGAGATGAAAGATGTCTGGGATGCTTTAAAATAAACATTTAGTGGCAGATATAGTTTCAACTGTGAGTAAAGTTATCTAAAATTGCCATTATATCATTTGTTTATATCTGACTCAAGATAAATTTCAGATTCCTCTATCTGACTTGATATATCATAGCTTAATTATATATACTTTATTGTATGCCAATATTGTAACAAAAAAAAACGATATTTATATTTACGTACGTCGGTTAGATTTTACTTTCATATGAAATTTGTACACTGAATTTTTGTTGAAAATTGAATACAAAATATGTTGAATTAATTTGAATACTTTTATATATGTACATATTTTATACATGCGCCATCTATCGTACATTTCCCGGAACATCGACTGCTCACCTCATATAAATTCCACTTTTGGGTTATAGGCCTCTTCTCTAAAGAGGATATTAGAATAAAGTCCACAACGGACTGGTAAACTTCACGTGTCTTCGATTTTTTTTTTTATTTAACGTTTCCACACGATGCTTCCCTTCGCCGAGCGCATGGTAAAGCAGCAACTCAAATTGCAAACAACAACTTCATCCGTTCCGATACCGACGATTAAACACGGGTTGCTTCGCAAAATAAGTTCGAACTAAATATAAAATTGCTGTTTGAATATCTTGCAAATAGGTTGAATGCGTACCTAAGACTTAGACCTAAGTTCATTTCGAATACTAATTTCCACATGGCTGCTTTGTAATAAATTTTTTCAGTTTCTTTGAAATAACTTCCTAAATAATGATGGGCTTCAAAAATTGTTAATGTTTGTAAACAGTTGAATTTCTCCAATTGAACCTTTCTCCGAACACGTGGAGTGTTGTTACTATATATTTGTATTATATTTTTGTGCCGGTTTGCATTAACTAACTCTTTTATTGTGTTTTCATCAGTTTCAACCGGCAGTTGAGCACGATTTCAAATCAAGCATCAAGCAATATATATTTTGAATACTACTAACGTACGCGCGTGCGCTCCGACCAACACGACAGTCGTGATATCGTTTATCGTATACAAAATATTTAAACGGACCGTGGTAGATACGCGATGCGCTGTTAGGCTAACATACCATCGTACCGTCCAACGGAACCGTCAATTGTTCGAGATACCGTCGCGCGAGCAACGTAAGACGAACAGTGTGGTTAATATTTTTTAACAGCCGGCCCTCAGACAGGAGTGGTCCTGGATATTTTTCCACGGACCGCAATGTGCGTTCGAAATGTCGATGTTCAAATGTGTCCTGCAGTTCACACTATGACGCGCAGTTAACTGCGTTCTTCATCGACCCGCGAGCCATTTAAAACTAATTGTGAAACAAAACACTTATTATAATTTTACATTACCAGATTTTTAATTAAATCTTTCAGAAAGTTTTTTGTTGCATGATTGAGAATAATAATACACTACATGATACTATAAGTGGTGAGTTACAATAACATAAAATACTACAGACCCACGACTAGCTTTTGAAATGTTACAATATAAAAGGACAGCTGCAACATTTTTTATTACTATCTATTGAATATTATAGCAATGATTAATTTTTTTAGGAAATAGATTTTTAAGCTGATAATAAATCATGCGAAAGGAGCATATTGTTTAGAAATTTATGATTATCAGTCTGCTTTTACATATGCTAATAATTTAATACAATATAACTTTCGGTCCCTCAATATCAATAATACTCAGCAAATCGTGTTTTTCTCTTTCCACAATTCTCAAAGTTGCTCTAAAAGTTTGCAATATAATAGAACTTTTTCCATAGCAAATGCATATATTTTATATATACTTCATTTTAAAGCGTTAAAACAGCAATTATTTAACTTTTGTTCCAAAAAATTGTGTTGTCTGTTTATTTAACTTTTTTTATGAGTTAGAACAATATTCCGAATGATAAGGAGCTTCGCTACAAAAAGTATATTACATTTTACCCATTTAGTTTGTTACTGTTGACGTTTATGTGATGATACCTTTATTTCATACTCGTAACGTGTTTAAATCATATAAATACTGAAAATGAAAAATATCTTTTTAAGTTATATCTAAATGTAAGGGTTCATCGTGTAGTAAAGAAGCATTACATATTATTTTGCGTTTTATGTAATGTGTGTTGTAATTTAACTTTTTTTTAATGTTTTTTTTCAATTTAAACATAATTTCAATCAATTATGTTTTAAGTCATGAGGGCTATGCTATACATTTGATGAAACATTTTCTTATTATAATCACTCGATTAACTAAGACATGCTCGTAGCCAAACAACTGGATGAACTTACAATAAAGGTATCGTTAGATTAGATAGTCCAAATGGTACCACCATCCATCATTTAAGAACATAGCACTGGAAAGGGAGCAGTTAAATGCCATTTTGTCAAAAAAAAAAAAAAAACAATGTATGAAGGGGCTCATCATAAGGATTTCAAAATTATATTACCATATGCTTAGTCCCGAGTATGCATGTGTGCTTAGAGAATGCTTATTATCAGTCGTAAGTAATATTAAAAATAATCTTTAACCCTCCCTTTTTGATAGCGATCTGTGCCGAGGTTCGAACCTCCTTCTGAGGGACCTGCGGATCGTAATCGCCCCCCTCTGTAGTCGTCGACGTTCTTCGTTTACAAGGGTTGGAACTCAGCAGTGGTGCAGCCGCTCTTCGTGCCAGCATCGCCGTTGTATCCCGACACAGCGGGCCCCCGCTCGCGAGTCTGTTTCGCTAAAGCTGTAGACAAAAGTCCAAAAAATCACACAAACCACAAAAAAAAATCTTCAAAATGTTAAATATTGTAATACATGTTATTTGGGGAAAACGCTTAATAAATACTCTGGTAACATTCAAATTGCTTTCCAAGAAATGTGAATTAGCCAAATGCTCCCATTTGTTGTTTATGTGATGCCCAACGATCGCGTGCGAAGGGTCAGTCGATAATCACATTACCCTATTACACAGAATCCTATCTGAGGTCAATGTTTGTCCAACACAAATATTTAGGAAAGGCGAGGTCGTGTAAAAAAATTAAGGAACAATAACATATGACCAGCTGATTCAAATGAAGCCAACGCAAAAAGTCGCCCTAGTTGATTTTGACCAGAACGCGTGAAGCGTACAGCGGTGGATTGTCAACCATCGAGATGGATCACTTCCATAGGATGAACTGTATTATAGAATCATATTTAAATTTAAAGCTCTGCGCAGACCTAGTTAATATATCAGATATGTCTAAAGTTATCAACATGAAGCACACACAAAAATTTACCCTTGTTGACACAAACCGTAAAACGAATCAAAATCGGGGTGCTACGCGGCTTTTATGTATCGGACTGGGGGCACACTTGCTTATAAAATTTCCGCAATTGCTACGACATGGCACCCGTAATCCATGCCATACAATCGGACATAATTACTAAAGGTTAAAAATAAGCTTTTATGTAGTTGAACTCCGACGTGCAATGAAAATATCAGGTATCATAAAATAGCTAGATACGTCCTCCACATATGCCACATGTTGATTAGGAGAATGAAAATAAAGTTATAGGACAAGAAGTATATCAGCAGTAACAAGGCTCAGTTTTCTTTATTCGTTTTACGTCCATCGATTTTTTCGAAATGTTTCAACGATTGTCTAATTCGAAAAAAAAATATCATAATATTTTCACTATGCACAAGATTTATGATGACACGATTTATAACAATATCCAAAGTATTTTGCAACTTTTAAAAGTTTATTGCAATGTGTTCTTACGAAAAAGCAATTATTTCTAAAGTGTAAGGTTGAAACATATACTTAATGCATTTGTAACATTCATAAAAATAAACCTTTTCAATTTTTAATGTTTAGTTACATTACTATCAAAAAAAAGTATCTGACCTAATTAAGTATTTCGACAATATTTTTTTTAATCAATTGATTGTATTTTATATAAAGCTTTAACCCTAATTAACGATACGATTAAAAAAAGTATTTTAACTTTACTTTTGATTTTTTAAAAACTGTAACATTAAATTGTAGCGAAGAAGAAATGAACAATCAAGAACAAATAAATCAAATCATATCCGGCCATGTAAATAATACGTATTCAATCTTCATTATTTATCACAGTTTCGGTCATTATGAATAATACCCGATAATTTAATCTGTTTAATAAGTACTATTAAAATTCCTTTCGTTTAATTTAATATATGGGATAACATCAGGCTATGGTACATGGTAGAGATTATTAGTGTTTTTACTTAAAAACAAGTTACCATTGATATAGTAAATTCTAGTTATAATCTAAGTTTGGATTGTAATCTTAGAACATAAATACAGGAGAATGGCTCTAACGTCAAAATGCACAACCGGTACAGTTTACCTCCAAAAACGGTAAATTAACATACAAATTCCAAATAAATTTAAATTTTATGTATCATTTTGTGTATGCCATATGGCGCTATATGTAGTACCTTCATGCAACTTTTAAAATATACATCTGTTTTAATTTATAATCAGTCATGTTGTCTGATAACTACATAGAAAGATTTTAGGCGAATTGAAGATAAAATTGTTTTTGTATATAATTATATTGTTACAATATTCCAAAACATACACTACATAATTATTCTAATTTTAAAAACATGCTTTCTTAATATTTATAACAGACGGAAAGAAGAAAGCCATATTGTACACTTAGTAATTTACACATTATAATAATCAAACAATTTTTAAGATCTGGCGTGATCAAATGCAGATAACTACAGTAGATGCCATCTGTCTTTGGAACTAAGTGGCAATTGGCTGGTCACATCATTTACATAAGGGCCTCGTACCTAACTGTCATCCAGTATACAAAAACATTTTTTTTTCTTAATAATTAGTTACGTTTTTTTTCTTTGCTGCCACTAATAAAATGTCGGTCATCAAAAGTTCTCAAAAGAATTACAATTCTCTCATAAAGATTCATATAAAAATTCTCATAAAAATTTAAAATAAAAAATAAACTAAATAATATTTTAATTCCAGTAATCCTGCAAATTCACAATGTACTCTTTACTTCTAAACTATTACGTAAAATTATTATGTAATTTGAATAACACTTATTTTAGAAGTCTACTTTTATAAACATCAGGAATGTTTTCAGAGAAAAAAAAACTTAAATGAGACACAATCTCGCTAAGTCTGTCCCCACACTTAAGAATTACACCATACATTACACATCGACACACACATGAAACTGAACCCTGTCCAGGAAATTTTAAACAATCAAGGACTTTAAGAATTTTTTTATCTATTATTGTAAAAAGACACAGCCTACAAAAATTACAGATGCACCCAACTGATTAATATCTAAAACTCGGGCCACTTCTAAATGATCACTTTGTTCTATTTTATATTATATTAAATAATACCATTTTGATTGAAAATCGCCAGGTATGAAAGCTAGAGCAGTCTCCACGCCAGCTACGCAGTATCGTCGTGGTTGAAATCGATCAAGAAAATATTAAAAATTATTTACTATTCTTTCGTTGACAGCCACAGACACACATATAATAAGATCGTAAAGACTTATTGTCTGTGTGTCTATACGTTTGTGTAATTAATCTTCACAATGAGATTAAGTATTGTATCATTTAAATCGTTTGACACATAGAAATATGTTTCAATAATTTTAATTCAGTTGTTTAAGATGATAATAAGATGAAAATAAAGGGTACAATGGGCACAGAATTCACCTGATGGATTCTGTGGCCTATGACGCTTACATCCATGACGAAATTTAGGTTGAAATGCATTATTACCACTAAGAGTGGTTTAATGTGTAATTAACCATAACACATTTGGCGATGCTTAATTCAAATGAATAGATATTAAATCCTTAAACTTTTGGCCGGCAGGGTATGTATGTATTTATACACATATATATATGTACATTTGTATATGACAAATGTACATATATATATTTGTATATGTGTATGTGGTGTATGCTTGGTTTTAGCTTATATTAGTTATTTTTAGTTTTTTTTTTTAATTGGTTTTTCGCGCACACTACGGACCGTCACTTCCTTCAGCTACGGACATCTTTCTCGGGCTGATGGCACGCTACTGACTCGACCTAGTCGCGCGCTCAGGGAGGACGGAGCGTCGGTCTCGATCGGCCTCTCGCACTCCCGAGGCGTCCAAGCCATGTGATTCACAAAAGAGTATGGTTGTTAATTTAATATTTTGAAAGTATACAGCTAATAAGATCCAAAAAAGACTTATTCAAACGTTTCTTGATAGATCAGACTAAAATGTTATAAATAATCAAAAACATCTTGGCAACATGAGAACAATAGAATTTTTAAACCTATACTAAACAAATTTAAAAATTTGTTCTTCAAACATTTTTAAGTAAACACCATTGCTCGTAATTATTCAAGATTTCATTGTGAATGCTTATGTTGTACGACTTTTTTGATGTTTGTGGTTTGTGGTTATCTGTGCGTATGCATGTCTTATTAAAATTTCATTTCAAGATTATTGAAAAGTTGTATGACAATGCGTATAGTACATACTTTCGATAGCTCAAATCCAGTCAAAAATAGGTTTGTTTTCTCTCGGCTTTACCGAGGAAGGAACACACCCACATGGAACACCAGCGTGATATTGTATTACACTATTGTGTTTCGATTGGTGAGTGTAGAGATCGATACACTACGTTACTTCTAATGTAAAAGGCATTCCATCTCAGTTCTAAGAGGTGACAACGCATGTAAATCTGTACTAATATTATAAATCTGAAGAGTTTGTTTGGTTGAACGCGTTAATCTCAGGAACTACTGGTTCGAATTTATAACTTCTTTTTGTGTTGGATAGTCCATTCATTGAGGAAGGATATAGGCTATATAACATCACGCTACGACCTAGCTACGATTATCATTTTTAATCTCGAAGTCTAATGTTTCTGTCCAGTAATCACTAAAGACAAGATGCTTAGCAATGAACTTGACGGATCGGGTCTAGTGTAATGAATATGTATATATATACAGTGTTTGTATATATATATACATATTCACTATGTATACACGATACACGAACTACTTATAGCAAGCAGCTCACCTCGAAAATGTGTAAATAAGGAAATTTGCTAGTGCACACATATTTACAGAATTTTGGACAGAAAAGGCAGAACAGAAGAACAGTCATAAATTGTTGGAGTAAACAGGATTGGGCGCTTTGGGTAAAGAGTATGTCCAAAATATTTTTTCCAAAGTGATGAAAGATTTTGACCAGAGTCAAGAGAAAAAATAATGTTATGGGTTATAGTAAAGAGAGTATACTTTCAAATTGTCACAATCGTAAACCTACTTATTTCATCACAACCCACTGCCCTGAAATTCATTGCTAAAATTGATTTTTTAATTTCATCCTGATCGATCAGTAATCGTACAGTAGGCAAATAAATAGTGAATGACAAATTTTCTTGCACGTAATAAGTCGAATGACTAAACTGGTGCTTCAACAAGATAAAACGCCTACACTTGTTCTATCTGATGTCATACGTTCCATTTTAACACTGATACAATATTAACTTGTATTTATATATAAAAACAAATACAATAATTTATTGAAACATCATCATAATCATCAATTAAGCCCATCAGTACCGAGCAATGCAATGGCCTCCGCCACACTGCCACGTCCTGCGTAACCAGCATTAATCAACTTCACTGCGACGGTTACGAGGTTAGTTTACTAATAAAAGCAATGTTTTAGTGATTAAATTGAGAGTAACAAACGAGCACACAGTTCACCTGATGGTAAGTGATACAAGGAATCATAATGCAGATACGTTGTCACCCATGAGGACTGAGATGGAATGCCTCGTCACCTGTAATAAAGTTCTCGTGATCCCTACACTCACCATACGAAACACGTTATTACGCTGTTATTTTACCTGGGTATTCTGTGAGGAAGTGACCCTGCCCCTTTCGAGCAGACCCAGTAATTCTGCAGCTAGAAACAAACCGCACTGTATCTCTACCACCGATGAATGCTACGAAATTATCGCCTTAAAATATGGTCACTTTTTAACACATTCTCTTTTATGTCACATAAGACAAAATTTAGATAAATTACTATTATTTAAAACTTCTATTTGTTTGGACTTAAATCAAACATGGGGCTAATGTTATCAATCAAAACGGCCCGTTCCAATGTTATCGCGTGTTCCGAAACAGCGGATGGGACTTTGGTTAGTTGATTTGAACTTAAATCTAACTCTTTTAAATCGGAACAATTTTTAAATGATTTCTCTGGCTTCTTTGGGGACCAATTATTTATTCTGTTTACTTATATAATCTTCAATTGTAAATATCTTATTTTTTAATGTAATGCCTTTTTTACTTTTTTTATTTTATAATTTGTTATATTTTGCCGAATATTACGACTAAAGTGAAATTAATTTCACAGATTTTATTATTGTAGTAATTCAGAACTTATAAATTAAAAATTAAGCTATGGAATACCAACTTCTTTACGAGAGTCGGCCCGAGTTGATTTAAATACGCGTTATGATGTCAAATCAAGTCACACAATTTGTAGCTGGCTTGAAGTCCCGAAATGTCGATATACAAACTAATAGTCATCTTAGGCATCATACGTGTATTTCTCCGATCCTTGTCCTTTTCCCCAGCTTCACTTTGTCGGCGACAATTATCGCACGGATTTTGAGGAAGAATAGAGTCTTTACAAGAATGTTGGGCTCAGTTAAATTTGTATTACTGTTAGGTGTAATTTATTTATGTAAGGCTGCTGAAGAAGATTTGTTAGATCTTACGGACTCAGACTTTTCTACCGTAATATCCCAGTATGATACGGTACTCGTCATGTTTTATGCGCCCTGGTAAGTTTTTTTTAATATTTACTCGTTTAATTATTTTCGAAATTGTGATGAAAGGGCGCGCATCTGATTGATGGAGCAGATAGATATGAGATTTATTAGGAGTTTTTCATTGGAATCTCAATCTAGTTGGTTAATAAAATAATATATAAATATAATAAGAATAAGATTAGATGTAATAAATAAATTTAGAGAAAGCATAAACCTTTAACTGATTTATACACAAGAAAAATTTCCGGTATCTATTATTAAACCTAGCTATTTTTAAAAAAAATGTTTTATTTTCGCTCGAACACTCACAGCAGTTACTGTTTTGTGTGTTTTGGGTCATTGTCATGTTGGAAATTCCAAACCACCGACAAATATTCATCTGTTCTGTTCATAGGGCAACATAGTTGTCTTTAAAATATCCTTGGCACTATAATCTATCAATTTCGCTAACAATTTGCTTGTCATCAGGTGAAATGTGTGCTCGTTTTTACTCTCAATTTTAAAAAAAAAGTGGCCAGAGAATCCGGGGAATTAAAGGAATCAAAGCATTCCATCTCAGATCTCAGGGGGTGACAATGCGTGTTCTTTTACAATGTTTGTTAAGGATGGATATATGTACATGTTATGAATAGTTATACCATACCATCAGAACTGTGTGATAGTTTGTTGCCCTAATATAAAAAAAAAACACTAACGGTATCGATGTTCACATGACTCAGTAAGTGACATGAGCCTTACTAAATTATGTTGGTGTTAGTTGGCTTGTCGTTTGGTAAATAGAATATTTGTGTCCGAGATGGATATTCCGTCATCTGTCGGGGTATTTTTTATTTTTTATTTTTACAGAAAGAAGGAAGCAAACGAGCGGCGGGGTGCTCATCGACGCCCATGGGCAACCGCAACACCAGAGGAACTGCAGATGCGTTGCCGGCCATTAAGAAAAACACAAACAAGAATATAAATATCATTATTTCAAACCCTGCAGAACAGAGCTAATCAAAAATATTAAAGACTCATTTGAATGTTCCCCTCCACGGAAATCTTTAGTAAAAGGCGAAAGATTTATACGTTTTGAAGGGAAACCAGAGTATGTCCATCGATTATGACGTTTAAGCTGGCCTCGTAAATTACCTCTAATGTATATGTTTCTGGACAAATCGAACAGACCTAGAGATGAGCCATGCTTTGTGAAGACCTCATCTAACGAGATTATATCAGCCGACCTGAGTATGTAGCCTGTTAAGGGACTTCTTTACTGCAGAAGTTCAGATATGAACTTCTGTAGCCAGCCTGGATGTCGCTCGATTTTTAACGGAGGTACAAAAAAGGAACATGCTGCAAATCCGTTCTGATATACAGTCTTTCTTGCTCTCCTGATATCACCTTTACAAGCAGTAACGGAAGCAAGGAAACTAGCTAGGCTCTTTAACATTTTTCGACTGGTGTGTCCCTGCCAGTAAATTTCATTTATGGGAATCAGTTTCAAATAACTGATATAAGTCTCATTCAGAACAATATTCACTGCATTATGTAATATTCGGTGCTAAACTGGACAGACGTATTCTCTTGCAAAAAAACAAAATGCCAACCCCGTGTTACCATCGGCTGTAGCTACCCTTTTAAATTTACTCGTCTTTCACACAAAAATTTGATCACACTATAATAATATTATATTATATACTATTTAATATTACAAGATAATGAAAGTCTTTAATAAAAGTATTTCCACAAAAAATAATGAAAATATATATATGCAAATATAGTATAAGCTTGTAAAATTGTTTTTATTCTCTATTATTATGATTCCTTGTCAAAGATGAATGTAGATGTCATGGGCCGCAGGAATAACTTGCCATCAGGTGAACTGTGTGTGTGCGAGTTTGTTATTCTCAGAGTAATAATAAAAAAAAGATTCAATCACTGGTAGTGAGGCATTCCATGCCGGTCATCGGGGGTAACATGCCCCATCACCAGTAATAAAGGTCTCCGGATCCCTACACCCACCAGCATTATGCTGTTATTTTACGCTGGTATTATGTGAGGGCGTGGTTCTTCCCCATACGAGCTGACCCATTCATTATGCAGCTAGTAACAAACTGCAGCATTGCTCTACGACGGCAACAACTAGTGTTGTACGTATGTTGTCCTTCAACTAGCAATTGAACTTAGGAACCTCGACACTGCAGCTTAGGTACCTAACCTCATGATGAGACGACACGGTCGTTAAACGTTAAATCGAACAAAACAGGAAAATGCTCAACTAGTTACAGCAATGTTTGTTCCCTCACGACCTCAATGAGAGAGGAATTATTACAAATATATTTACATATCAATTTGATATATATTATTATACAAGTTGGAGATGCATTCAGACATATTCTCTATGTTGTCTTACCTTCTATTGTTATTGTAATTAAACTTTCGTTCTATTTATTAAAAATAATTATTAAATGTTTACATCATATCACTCACCAATATTTTCGCTTTTATAGTCGTGTTTGTACATTGGCACTGTTGCTATCTTGCGTTGCTCAGCCACCTCCCGCAGCCCGCGCTCCACGTAGTTGCGGAAGTAGAATGACGACCCTTGCATAAACGTCCAAATGTCTACCTCTGGGTGACGTTCCTGTATAATATACATTTAATTAACATATTTATTATATACTTCATACGTAATGTTTTAGTTCCAAAAAACAGAAAAAAAGCAAGGTATTGAGAAGCGCCAAAGGCTCCTTTATATAGTATTCATTTAATGAAATAGATTTAATATTGATATTGAATGAGCCACGTTGCAATTTGTATTGGCACAAGAGGCGAAGGAACACAGCCTCACAAAATACCAGTGTAATTTAGCAGGATCCAATGCTGTGTTTCGACTGTTAAGTGTCGGAGGGAGACTTTTATTATTAGTGATGAGTGACATTCCATCTTAGACAAGATATTTGGATTATGGTTCCTTATCCAGTCTGAATATGGTTGTCATGGGCCACAGGAATCACTCACCATGTAAACTGTGTGCTGTTTATTGTTGCCAAATGACTTTTGTTATTCCCATACATATTAAACATCTATGGAAAAACATTTGGCGATGTCGATTCATATTTCATTATAATATATTCATTATATTAGTGAGGTCTACTCAGCAAGAACGTCTGAGAGTGCATTTTGCACGACGAACTTTTATGATCGAGATGAACACCAATATAGTTGACTGAATCACTATGCCATTAAAGACCTTAAGAACAGAATTGTTTATTGTTATTCGTTGTTTGTTATATTTTCTCTGTTTATTTTATGTTTTTGTCAATGTGTGTTGTGTATAACTTGTAATTTATTTAAATGTATGAATGTATGTAATGGATCACTGTTAAATCCGATAATAAATGAATTGAAATTACTTCAAAAAGATGTTTAAATGCAATTTACGATTGGTGTAAAATAAACAAGTCGGTCCGTAATCCTCAAAATGTACTTACATTATTAAGTTTACTAGAAACAAAAACATCATTCCATACTGGCATTCTTTTGAAATGTACACGACATATTGATAGCATAGTAAAACTTAGTTGGACGGCAGTTGGATTTGTAAAGGACAAAATATAAAAAACTTGTAAGGAATTTAAAAATGTAAAAACCTCAGTTACGGCATACATACTCCTTCATTCGAAACAATCTAGAATACGCATCGGCAGCGTTTAATCCTACTCGCAACATCCACATACAAAGGATAGAACGAATTCAAATAATGCTCTCACTTAAGTCACTGTCCCATAAATGAGTATTGATTTGGTGCTGCTTCCATTATTAGAGCTATTTGTATATATTATAACAAGTACTGAATCTCCCTCGTAAGGCGTTTGTTTTCTTGTTGCCAATTTTGTTTTTCTGCTGTTAGTTTGATGTTGTTATCGACTAATTATCGTGAATGCAAAATAAAATCTATAATCTCTGCCTCTGGCTGACGGATAAATGTGAACGAAAAAGCTTTTTTTGCTGAATCCGAGATCACACGAAATCTTACCTCCTGCTTAAGATCGGTGGCTTCACTTTCAGCCGCCGCAAATGGTTTTATTTGACACTATGTCTAAAGCTTCAACCTCACTTAGCAATATTTTGTTGGAACCGATTTAGATAAAAAAAACACATGCAGGCACTATAAACGTGGGTGGTGAAAAAAAAATTGAAAGCACATGGTTATTTTTTATTTGATTAATTGGTGGATAACCAAATGAAAAATATTCCTGTTTTTTGAAGACTAGATCTTACTACGGAAAATTGCGTTACAACCTTGAATCAATAGTTTACCACAGTCGCTTCTTAAAATATTACCTGCCTATATTGATAGGTGAAGTCAAGCCAACATTTTAGTTCTTCGGCAATGACATTTTGATTCTATGCAATGCAAATAAATTATCCGCCCCCCCCTTCCCCCCCCCCCCCGCTTACGAATTGTGAGAGCCGTTATTACCATCATTTTTTTGAAAATATGTGACGTATTGCGTAGAGCATACCGGCATAACGTTGCAGTCATTTTATATTTTGGTGTCCACAAAAATAGATAACATAAACAGATTATTACTATTAACAGAAAATCGTCGCCGGTTTATGCAATATCGTCAAGGTAACATGAAAATACGTAACGTAATTTCAGTTAGCGTTACTATTTTTCCTTCGACTTCTCACTATTATTTTGTTAATTAGAAAGAACAAAAGTCGTTACCTCAGTTTCACCGTCGTATATTGTTGACCAAACCATATTCAAAGCGGAGAACTTTCAACGGCAAGTCATCAAAAGAAAGGATCCATGGAATACATAAATCCAAAGGATTTTCTTTCTGTGTCAAAGTAGTACAATCAGATTTCATCTCTTGTTTCATCTAATACAATTAATTAATACAAGATTTTGTATAATATAGCGTATTTAGTATGGGGTGAGGTGACGTAAGTAACGAAGCAGCAGATTGCATGGGGTTTTTAAACGGAAAGCGTGAATCGGCACCTTGTAGACTAACCCAACGACCCACGGCTACGTCATCGGTTAACATCAGACGAGCCTACGACCAAATGATGGTGTTTTATGATTATTATAGGTGTGTTTATATTATTATATTAATATTATATATATTTTTATTTATTTATTTAATCTTTAGCACAAAACTAGTACATTGGCGGACTTAATTCCAAAGGCATTATCTCCCAGTCTACCATTGGGTGGTACAGAGAACATAGTATTATAGCATTTTCAAATCATGCTAAATTACAGTTTGTTTCTAGCTGCAGAATTAATGGATCAGCTCAACCGTGACAGCAAGGTTGACAAAACAAATCTGTCGCGCGAAAGGAAATAACTGGAATTTGTTTTTATTGTTATCAGTAATTATTGTGTATCGTGTTGAAAATTTACAAACGCATTCAATTAAACCTTCGCAAAATTTAATGCAGATAAGGTTACATATTTGCATACTGTAAATTTATCTTTCAAAAATAACTGCACCTTTGAAGTAAGGTTAGATGGTTAATTTTTAATATATCATATTTTACTTGCAGTTTTCACGTTCGTATCAAGAAATCATAATGCAGATGCGTTGTCCCGTTGCCTCGTCACCAATAATAAAGGTCTCCGGATCCCTGCACTCACCAGACGAAACGACAAACCTGAGAAAACCAAGACATCAAATTCTAGATCGAAATGTCGCATGCAGCCTCCTTCAATCGACCATGGCATGTTAAACGGATGTGAGGTCTTCAGAACATTGCACGCAATATGTAATTAATACTTAATAGCGAGAGCAACAACGAACCCTCACGCACTGGACCGAACTGAATCAAGGTTGCACAACTACCCTATATAAAAATAAATATTGTAACGGTAAATTAGTGTTATCGAAACAATTTATTTATTCACCAATTCATTGTAATACTGTATTTATATTGAAATAATAAAGGAAATAAGGAAAATATGAAATAAAATTATACTAATATTAAAAATGTGTGGTTAGTCGTCATATAGTTTTATTTAATTAATCGATAGGGCTACCTCTAAAATTAGGGGTGACAACTAAAAACCAGCAACCGTTCACCAAACAGTAAATGATGATTGTGGCACAGGACATCTATATCCAACCTCAACAGAACTTTCAAATTAACAAAATAAAAAAGTTTTATTTGAAATAGATACTGCATAGATACACAGTATTTTTATCTTGAAACAGTTAGAATATATTATAAATTAAAAGATACAAGTGTAAACATTTTAAGATTGATATCTCTAATTGCTTTAAATTTATTACTAGCATTATACTTGCATAGATATAACATCATTGTGGTATACAACACAACCATAAGCTACAACCAATCACGTGTATATATCATACCAAAGTAATGATTTTTTATCTTTTAAACCGATGGAGTGTTTAATTTTTTTTAGTTTCAATCAAATCTAATTAATGCTTCATCGCAGACCTTGAGTTCGATTTGATTGTGATTTGTAAAATTGTGATACGGATCACAATTTCTAGTCAAAAGGACAGAAAGTGTGACCATTTCAGGTGTGACAACACATCTGCGTCTTCAATATAACTATCAGGTGAACTGTGTACTTATATTCCCAGAGAGGGAATATACCCCTCCAAATAGAAGACGTTCTAAATTCGCCATAATAACGCCTGAAGATAACTTGACGGCAAATATTAACTTTAACGTTATCACAGGCTAACAGTCACTCGCGTTACTCTGAGCTTCTTCTGTCGGATCCGCTTCTTAGGTTAAAGCTACCAGTCTCTGGGTATCGCCGGTAAACTCTGGGCAAATCAGACTGGCTCATGTTTAACACATGCGCTGACTCTGGCCTTGTTCCGATAGGGCATACGCTTGAGCCACTTTTTTTTTTCTTTTTGTTAATTCGATGTGTTCTTTTAGGCCTTGCCGTTTCACGACTAAATATAAGGGTAGGTAGAGTAAATGACAACTTTTTACAGGGCATGACAACCCCTATAAGTGCAAAAATGGTGATTAGCAATAACAACATGTTTTTGGGTCGTATTCTTAAAAAATATCATTTATTTACATTATTTACCTGCTCCTTTTAACACAATTATACTCATCTCTTATACTATATAATACAAGTTCCTGGACTCGTTCTACAAGCGTCTGTCTGTTATAATAGATATTTATTTCACGACTTTAGCATGAGACTCGAACATTACTTCTATTTTATTATTAAACTAAAATTAAAATTAGTGCCTCAAAAATTTTGTTACTTTGCCTAGAGCCTACTCACGTATTGATCGCTGAAAACGTTTTTAACATATTCTTTAAACTTTTTTTTGCTGTTTAAAAGTTTTTTTAAATATAATTTTATATTTTCGGATTATCACTGAAGTCTATTAATATCACCAGAAAGTTACAACCTGGCCTTTTTAGTGTTTATTCTATTTGTATGTTATCTGTAACTTCGTAGTTATTCGTGCTTTTTGAACGATAGCATCACAGAATTTCATAGTTTCTTTTCAGAATTTATATATTTTTTATTATTATAATTTTAATAATATATTGTAAGATGTGATATACTAGCCGCGCAGCTTCGCATGCGTAGATATATGTATATTAATAACTAAGATGTCTTAAACTTATAATATTTTTTCCTAAACTTTATATAGCTTTCATATTGAATTTCATGTACCTAAAAAGTGACGAACTTTAAATTTCAACTCCTAATTCACCCTCTTAAGGGGTAACATATCGAAAAACATACACATTAATTCCTAAACACAAGTAGGTATATGAAATTTCGTGTTTGTAACTTTGAAATTGACAGACTTCCATACAACCTGGAAGGGTTCCCCCTTTTTCTTCCCTATTTTATCCCCCTTAGAGGTGAAATTTCCCAATATCCTTCCTTAGTGGATGCTTACAACATCACAAGGCATCAACTGCCAAAATTTCATCCCCCGTTTTTAACCTCAGCGATTTAGGCTCTGCATTGATGAATCAGTCAGACTGACTGACAAGTAATTACATATGTATAGATTACTCTTATAAACATATATGTATCACCAGTCTATCTATAGGTAACTTGCCACGTCTATAACCGGTCAAAACCGGATTCTCCCTACACAGTAGCTATAGCCATCTATCCGCATTCACACACGCTTTGCTACCATACGCAAAAAATAAAAACCATAAGCACTATACTCTAGAATTAATATATTCTAACCCGTGTATATACCGACCAACACTCGACACGACACGGATTTGTAGACAAGTACTGACTTGTGTGATAAAAAAAATACAATGATAATAAAAAATGTTGCTAGCCAATAAGGCAATAAAGGCTTTGCCTTATTCGTAAGTAATTTTCGCGTCGGCCCTGGCCGAAATCCACTTAATCTTAAGTACAGTTGGCAAGTTATTTGCCGCCGAGTGCAAATAAAAAATGATCATGCAATAAACTGTTATAAGGGTTCTTTAATACTTTAGTCTTTAATTTACCTCGAACAAGCGATAAATATTTCGTCGTCCAGGTCTGTATTTAACGTCCGTAGATAGAGCAAGGCATCGCCATACAAAGGTCATTTATTATGAAAGGTCGTGAGATAAGAGCGTGTCGAACCCACTTATCTTTCGTCGACATATTGAAAAATTTGCAATACTTTCAGTACTTAATACTTAATGAACACTCAAAAAAGATATTACACGTTTTCATAAACTTCGTATAGGGAAATATAATGCAAATTAAACGTCATCTCATCAATGAAAAGAAAGTAAGATTGTTAAGATATATGATTGCGTCGGAGATTTCCTGTTACCGATAGAACGTCTGAATCACACCTTATATCTGTAATGCGTCAATGAAACTCAATAAATATCAATAATATTAAATTGACTGTCTAAGTAATCGTATTCACTTCACAATACGCAGCCAAACCGCGTTCAGTCCCCTAAGCTCAACAAGTTGTAATGCATAAAAATTGTTCCTCAGTTGCAAAGTTGTCAAACTCAGGGTTCGCAGCGCAGTAATCACTACAACTCACCGTCGTCATGTCAACATCTGAATGTTAAATGCTTTTCGATTGCTTTCGTAGTTGTCCCACCTCGTTGGCACTGAATCTGAACTTTACTCTGATTTTGACGAATAGGTTTACCATCGGTTCAAAAGAGGCGAGGACAAGTCTACTGGAGATTAATTCTTGGTTAATTCGTGTATTATAGATCAATCGGTTTAATGAGCCGTGCGCGTTGTATATTTGTTCCGTGTCCCTGACACTGCATATTAAACTATCTCCTAGTTTTTAACTTTTAAAAGTGTTTAATCTAAGGAGGAGGATGAGGGAATGCCTGTGTTGATGCGTCAATCGGACAGTTTACATTTTAAACAAGAACACAATTGAAAACTTTTCACACACAAGTCATTCCGAATGTTTCTTGTTCAGAAATATATTTTACTTACTCAGATCCTATCCAGTTATGCGATTTGCATTCTTTGGAATCATTTCAAAACATTTATTATAGTACTAGTGTCTCTCTATAGAAACATTCAATAACCTCACGAATTGGAAATATAATATGCGATTTATGATTTGCACGCTTTTAAGCAAAATATGTGAAACTCTAACTATATGAACATCTTATTGTAAACCATATCCTTGCAAATAAATATTTATTATTATTATTATTATCGATATTATTAATATGCACGTTAAAAATACCAGTTATTTTTCAATATGAGTTCCGTAGTGGTGCAAACGACGCATGCACAGCACTTTTCAAAAGATATGAATAAATGTTATCTTTTTATCAGTCATTGGTCGTTGATCGATCGTGCAACACGCTAAATGGTTGGTGTTGACACACACACAAGGACACACACACAAGGACACACAATTATATATATATTTATATATATATATATATATATATATAGAGGTGTGGCGATGGTGGGGCGGCGGCCGCAGACACAGAGCTACGGGACACGTACCGGGCCGACTGCCGCCGTTACCTACAGCTAAGTCATGCGACTACCGCGCTACGGTTAGGCGTCTATACCTTCATGGCAACACGCGGACAGTCGCGGACTGGAAAAATACGAGACGTAAAACGATATTATTTTTATAATTTTTTGTGATTTTTTCCCACTAAAATACCTTAAAAACAAAAAAAAAACATTATAAAACTTGCAGATTATTCTAGTAACATAACCGTTTTTCTTAACTCCCCAACAATGCATAACAATTAAGAATTTATTTCAAAGAAACTAACCCGAGCGAAAACTAAAGAAAATATTTGGAAAGCCTCCGACGCTCGTATCGAAACAATATGTTGAATATGTTTTGGGTTTTTATTTAATTAGAAACACCTGCATCCATCGACTTCCAGCAAACTTGCTTAGTTCGTCGCTCCATTCCACTAGGGGCCCACATTATATTAAAGATGGTATTTATTATATGAAAATAAGTTTGCTGGTCTTATACATTTTACATGTTGGATAGCATAGTGAATAATTGAATAATAGTAAACCTAGTCTTAGCATTCTGCCACATATTTGGTAGTTAGTAACGTTAAGCGTTAGGGTGAATCACCTATTTTTTTCTTCTTAACCAAATCGAGGCTTGAACAGGGTCGGTATTCCTGCAAAAACGTTTTCCATATTGCCCTTAAACATTACATTCGTTGCAAGTTATCTATCTAGTTAATTACTATGCCCAACAGTGAGATTTATATAAATATGAGTAGGTAATGTTACATTGAAAAGAATAGATTAAATTGCACTTTTTTCATTCCTTCATGAAAATGTTTTAACGTCTTTTGTCCTTTTTCACAATGTAACGATAGACCAATCCTATTTTTATGTCAGAGATATTCATATTAAAACAGTATTTTAGTACATAATAAGATATATTTCATTAATAAAACAATTTGTATATTATAGTTTACTTTTGGAACAAAAGTGACACTCTTGAAATCATCTAATGGGTCACTCGCTGCTGTAATCTATAGGTTATTGACGCTATATCAATGACAAAAAGTATTATATAAACGTCGAAAGAAAACAGAAGCGTCGCAAATTACCTTTTTGATACCTTATACTAACAAAATAGAGATCAAATGAATTATAACTAAATATTTCGCTGATTATATGTTATTTCCTGGCAATAAGGTTTAAATCGTTTTATCCGCTCGGCTTCCGTCACATACGACCACGAAATCGTGACTTTTTCGCTGTGGAATCAAATCAACTCATATAAAGTTTAATAGGCAATCAATTTGTCAATATCGCTTTATTATTTTGAGCTTTTATTTAACACGATCTAACAGAATGGGTGTTTATAATATCTCAGCCATGGATACAACTCAATTAAGTCAAACTTGACTTTATTTTGTCATACACTTTAACGCCACATTTAATACTTAAAATGTAAGTGTAGGAGTTTTTACCTTGTTTATTAAATATACGTTTATAGTAATGCAAACATTTTGTTTGGAAATAAACCTTGTTTCAGAATCATTTCAACGCAGCACACGTTTTGCAAGCACTCAAGATAATGGCAGATCAAGAGACGCCTGTATCAGCATTCCAAATGTTCATGTCAAGTGGCGCAATGTTTAGGCACATAATTGTCTTTTTTATGAAACTACATGTTGCAAATCATCATGACTGCAATGCATTAACATGTACATCCAACCTCAACAAAGATTCAAGATACACATGCACTCTCACTGCGGATTGAGGTGTATGGAATCAATGCCAAATCAACTCTTGCTTTCCTTATATAAATGGTTTGTGTACATAAAAGGTAAATAAATTAACATTTTTAAGAAACATTTTATGTTGGTATATCAATAAGCGAGGCCCTATCTCGGTGGAGCCGACCTATTCGTGCTTCATCAAGTCCATAATTGCAGCATAACTCAACCTCGTAAACCGTATTGATGTCCTAGTCAATTTCAATTGCAACGATATCTTTTTTATTACAACCAGATGGCATAAATTGTGTTATATTATAATAATGTAAGTATTCGCGTAATCACAGAGGCACTTAGTCGTCATCCCCTTTGCTAATAATAGGAGGAAAGTTCAGATCAGTCTGGACATACACAAATACATACAACATGCTCAGACCAGAAAACATAACATACAAATATTTCAACATCCAATACGCCGCGCGGCCTTAAAAAGACAAAAGAAGAGACCTTGACAGTTAGTCTGGACGAACCGAAGGCCTTCAATCGGGTTCGGCACAAAGCGCTTCTTTCGAAACTTCTTTCCTATAGACTTCCAAAAAAATCATACAAATGGATCATCAGTTTTCTCGTGAACCATAGCATCAGTAGAAACAAGGTATGCGTGCTATGACCTTTCCTTGTTTGTTTAAAACTTAAGTTGAAGAATTATAATTACATAGATATAAACTTGAAGTCACTTGTTAATGTTTACTTAAATAGATAAATATATAATTATCACTACTAGGAAAGAGGTATTCAGCGAATTAATTAACAGAGCCGTGTTGACTCACTGTCTAAAATGCTCGCTTTTAATGTCACAGTACAAGAGCGAACAGAGTTCGATCCCCAGTGCAAACGTTGATTTCAATTTTAAGTTCTGATTAGCCCGGCAGTTAAGGAAAAAAACGTGAGAAAACCTGCGTCCTGCTTGTCTAAAAAATAAACAAAAATATATTCGCCAATCCATCTGCAGGGCCGTGTGGCGGACTACACTACCTGGGGAGGAAGCTATTTAACTTGGGAATTGATGTATACCTATATATACACATATTATTTTATATTTTTATTAATGTTTTTCCAAGTTGATCTAAAATACTTATGAATCACTCTTTGCCCCAGCACCGTCGGGTCATGACGTTCATAATGTATTTATGGCATTCGATTACGGTGATCTTTCAGTTTAAATAAATAAATAAATAAAAATAAATATATATATATATATATATACTATGATACCACACTTTTCTTACTTTTATAATTAAGCCTTCTTTGTAATTTAAACGTTGCTAAACTGTTGTACATGAAAAGTTGAAAAAAGAGGGCACTGATTCCTGAGATACACGTTTTATTCCTAGTTCAGGAGTTACATACTTAATGCATATGTTATATGATTTATCAATAAAGTATTATTTTTACTTATTATTATTACTTATTACTACTTATATACTAAACACTAAGATTTAACAATATTGTACTTTATTTATTCCTTCTCTCAATTTTAATCCGCAATCTGAAAACTTAAATAATATACCCAACATCAACGTTTTATCAATTAAGACGAATTTAATGACATCTCATATGCTAAAATCCATCAAGCCTCTTAGGATACAAAGCGTGTTAAAGAAATAGACAAAATTCATCATATTATATTTATATTAATTTTTATTCAAATTATTAATTTAACAACAAAATTCATTTTTTTATTGTTTTATGCTTATAATGATGCACAATGTTCTGGTAGTGTATTCAGTATTCAACATTGGTTTGAAATGAAAACCTTTGCATGTTGTTTACTAAAATAAATAAAAATCACCTTTATTATCCCGTTTTTATTCGCTTAGAAAATAATGTTGACCTTTGACAATCATGACGCCATGTTGGTTTGGTGGGGTGGTGGGGGAAACTATGGGGTGTCTAATGAGAGACTTATACTAATTTAATTGGCCCAGGACGACAAGTTAACGTTTGAAAAATCGATAGCATTTGGTTTATTAAAGATGTATTAATTTCGTCAATTTAAATACTTGAAAGCAAACATTTAAATATTTCAGTTTTTGCTTCACTTCCAAAGTGTCAACACGCAAATGAGAAACATAAACATGGCTGTTTATTCTATGTTATAATCTCTATTTGATTTCATCTAATCAATCAATCCAACTAGATGCGGTTATTTCTGTATATCAATACTAATGTTTATTTTTGAATTACTTAAAAGGGTTGAAAACATAATAACTACTCAATCATTAAAATAAGAATACATCACATGAGTCTTCAAAATCCTATCATAATTTATAAGACCTATCATAATATATCATATTTAGAAGACCAACTGCTCGTTATCGTTCCGTTTTTATTTTTTACTTATATATATGGTCATACTTATATATATACATGCATCTTTTGCTTTCTTCGCTAATAAATACTTCAATTTTATTTGAAAAACCGCTTTACCACCAGTATCCGAACATAACAATTTAATGCGAAATACCCTACCGCGACGTAATAAGTAGATTTACGCGATAAATGTACTGCGTCTATAACTGGCTCGTCTTCCCGGGCAATCACCACGCTATCGTATAGCATACCGTAACAACAGCATAATCCTTTGGTTAGGAGTGGCAACGCATATGCATTTTGAATCCTTGTTGGCGATGCAAGGAACACGAGCAATGGATTTACGCACTGTTTTCAAGGGAAATTTGCCACTTCTTGCACCAAAGATATTTTAAGATACTCAATGTCGCCGTGTCGTTTAGAGCAGGCCATGTCCTCTAAACCTGATCATAATTTGAAGTTTAAAGGGTTGAGGTCTGGGCTAGATGAGGGCCAGTCTTCAGCTCTTATAAAGTCCGGAACGTTGGTTTCAAGCTAGGCTTGGGTAGTTCGTGCCTTGTGACCAGGTGCAGAGTCCTGCTGGAAAGTCCACGGTATATTTTTAAAAAGCGTATTGCTGAGAGATTTCACAACCTGATCCAAGACTGTATCTTGATACACTTTGGCTGAAGTTTCAGTTCACTCCTTTTTCACAAAAATGTAGTTTTGCGACTCCTTGATAACACGGGGACATCTCGCTGTATGTAGTTCCACTGTCTCCTCCAAACTTCTTCGTGGTCGTGATAGCTGCGAGGCCGTGAATCTTCGAAGGACGTTCTCCCTGCTCCTGTAGCAGCTTGTCGAGGTCCTCCGGCTCAGTGGAGTACGCCGTAACGGAGACGGTTCCTACGGGCTCTCCTCCATTTTTCGAATGGAATTCTTGACGGATCACGGTGCCTTTCACTAACGAAATAAAGACGTTACTTCACTGTACACACGACTAAACATACGTTATTTGTGTACGATATAATGTTATTCCGGCTGTGTAAAGAGTACATTGTTTAACGTCTGCTCACCTTGAAGACCATGATGTAACTGAACTGTAGTGACATTTTAGACTTGTATTTAATCTTATTCGTATAACCAATTCGCGAAACCTGTCCCGTCTGTCTTTTAATTTGTTTTGTTTCGCCAAAAACATTGTGTATTACTAAAGTTATTGAGAATAGGGATGCAATTTAAAAAAAAAAACTTTTGTTTTGAAGAAGATTTGAATACTCTGTAACAACACTGTTGTGGACAAGTAAAACTTGAGCCAATTTTGAAAACCGACAATTTGAGTTACATTATATTAGGAATCTTTCTTTGATTATGTTGAGAATAACACACGAGCACACAGTTCACCTGATGGCGAGTAATTCCTGCGGCCCACGACATCTACATTCATCCTTGACAAGGAATCATAATGCAGATGCGTTGTCACCCTCGAGGACTGAGATGGAATGCTTGTTCACCAGTAATAAAGGTCTCTGGATCCTTACACTCACCAAACGAGAAACAGCAGCATTATGCTGCTATTTCACGCTGGTTCACTATTCGTCTAAAAAGTGTAGGAAATAATCTAAGCTCTTGGAGCCACGATATAGGTATCTGTCATATTACTGATCACTAAGCGGCACGGCGACTTATACGATGTAACGAAAAGTCAATTTCCACCACAGCGCTTACAATCCTGCAAGACGTCGAGTGGTAGAGCTACACTGCAGCTTGTTTCTAGCTACAGAATTAATGGGTCAGCTCGACCGGTGTAGGACCACGCCCTCACAGAATACCAGCGTGAAATAGCAGCGTAAAGCTGTAAAATTCGTCTGGTGAGTGTAAGGATACGGAGACCTTTAGGTGTCTGTATAATAACGGAAAGTCTATTCAATCGTATATCAAAGTCCCATATTGAGAATGAGAGGCCATTAAAAGACAATGATGGCATTAATATCTTCCACTTTATTGTATGGAAAAACGTTGACAACGACGATGATACTAACTGGAGAACGCAAGTAGAACGTGTGATTGAATATGTTAGTAACTTACCCTCCACAATGCAGTTTTCTCCAACTCATAACTTTACGCGCGCAAACTAGTTTCGCAAGGTTTTCCCATTATCCGGAACAGAGTCCAATTTATGAACGCCTAGTGAGACAATGTTAGAATGGAATTTAAGAGTTTTTTGCCACTTGGCTACCGAAGCCGAGTAATGATGAAATATAATGAATGGTTTTGCAATAACTAATAAACCTGATTAATCTGATCAAGGAAAGAGAACGATAGCCTAATAAATCTAGACAATCCTGTTGTAAAGTTTATAGGTTATTTATAGTTTTTATAATTGCTTTTGCGCCATTTTGCTTACGTATTCTGTTAGAGCGGTTAATCTTCCCTTATCAAGCCCGTCCTTCGATGCTGCTACTGGTTTATAGTTCCTAGAGTGTTTCCATTTTAATTTGATAAGAAATTTAAAAACATGTGGTTGTTTTACAAATAGATTAATTTTGTTCGACGTGATCGAACGTGACTGAATCGACGTGATTGAAATTACATCCATATAAGATCCAGATATTGCAAGAACTAAAGCCTAATGATTTAAATTTGTATAAGTCGTATGCCGAAACAATGTTAGATCGATTCAGTAATTTCGACAATCTTTTGTTTTCGGTCGAAGCCCATTTCCACCTCAACGGACATGTAAACAAACAGAATTGCAGGTATTGGAGTAGCTAGCCCCCTTCCCCGCCCCCGCGCATACTCCGTTCCTATACTCGCTTCTTGTCCATTCAACGCATTTTCTGTCATAAGCAAATCGATAATCGCATTATACTTCCGCTTTCAAGCACGCGCGCTGCATCCAAACTATGTCACAAGGTACATCGATCGTTTTCACTACACTTTTTTTGAGAAAATAAGTGAGAGCGAGCGTTGTATATACAAACAGTGTTCAATGAACGTGTCATCATTGTAATGAAAAAAAAAGTTGAAAAGAAAAAAGATTGTTTTGAAGTTTCACTTCTCACCAATTTGTTTCTTGGATTAATTTCATTAAGGTAATTCTCTTCATGCAAATAAAAAGTGTATTTATGATTGATTTATTCTGTGAAGGCGTGGTCCCACCATGGTCGAGCCGACTTGATCGTCGTTCTTAGTTAATGGTTTTAAGATAATTAAAAATTATAACGACTTATCGACTAGACGAACCAAGTTAAGCGTAAACAAGTGAAGGACGAACAGATGTATTTAACCTTTTTACAGCGTGATAAAACTCGGAGTAATTTTTACTTGCTTCTATTTATTAAACACTTTGTACAGAAATTATATTTACTAGAGGATGAAGTAGGGTTTTTTTACAGTAAAATTAATCAGGATTTTGAATTAGAGGTCTATTAAAGAAATTTAATTGCTAAAATGTTAATAAATAATCTGTAGACGATTTAAAACCATAATACTAATTTCGGACTGAGATTCAATTTACTACCAAAAACGCGGAATTATATTTATTATTAATTTTATTATATTTTTTACTAAATGGAGGGGGAGACAGGGGGTGTGATCCTCTCAGATTCTTCATTTAAATAGAATCATGCAGCTGCGTTATCATCCCTGATGACTGAGAGTCAGGCCGCTCGGAGCGCCGTCTCGCTCTGTCCCGGCGCCGCGGCCACGAGGATCCCGCATTGGTTTTTTGTTGTAGCATTTGTTTAGAGTAATCGTTAGACAGTCATCCTGCGCCGCATTTAGGCCATTTCTAGTCTAGTTCTAATCAATTATTTTTAACACGAATCTTCACGCAGTACTGGCACAGAAAAAAAATCTAATCCCTATCACTTAACAAACAGCGCCCATTTGAGTAACCTACTTACGAACAGCCTCAGCATGAGTTTTCAAAAAAAAAATTAATGAATTGATTTTTTTTATATAGAAAAGGTGGCAAACGAGCAAGCTGCGTTATTGTTAGTCCCTGAGAAGGTTCCAGACGGTCGTAAAAATAACGTCGAATCTCGTTAATGCCACCACCTATGAGACCTTTTAAGGCGAATGACGACGATGACCGAAGGTGTATGTCAGATGGTAGCTTGTGGCGTTTTTTCGTGAGAATCCCAAAGATACAGAAATAGGACAAGTCAGAAATATCAGTTCATACAATGGTATGTGATGACTGCACTCATAAACACCTAAATCCTCATCTCATCTTCACAAAATGGAAGAGGCACATTCTCTTGAGGACTAGGATGCAATACAACACGGGTTTTGGTCGGTGGAAATTTTTTCTCCATCTGAACTTTCTCCACGTCAAACGTAGCAGTAATATGATCCTCTTTCTGCTGCATCTAAAAATAACCTGCTGCGTGGCTCTATTACTGTTCGTTTCAGAGCTTCCTTTGATAGTTGGGTGCTTACATATGGAAGGTTTATATCGATATTGCATGAAAAATATGGTATTTGTTAAATTAATCGCTAACGCGTACGTTCGACTACAATCTCGCTTGATGGAAGGCGAAGATGAGATGATTTGCCTAGAAAGTGTCTGTTCACTTTGGCCTTATAATAATAAATGCCGACATAATCGGACATAAATGAATAAGTAAATAAATCAAAACTTGTGTCTTGTATATCGTTACGCCTAAAAAGCTTTCCCACGGCCTCATCGTAGATCCACTTAAATCTCAAGCGTCGGATACATCGCCGTCTCTCGTGCGGGCGGTGCCGCACCGCCGGCTGTCGCCCCGCAATGAAGTGCGCGCTGGTGACGTAGCGGTATAGTGATGCCGAGGTCATTTCTAACGGTGAATTTAAAACAAATTGTTTTAAATGAATTTTAGCCTTACTTATCGCATAAGAACTAATATATAAAAAAAACAACAATTGCAACAAACCTTATTTATGTGTTTAAATCTTTACAAAATTATGTTTCTTTTTTCAGGATTTGTTGCCAATTGTTTGCTTTGTTGACGAGTTTTCCGGTTCGTTTCCCCAAAAATTAAAAACTATACGCATAAAATTAATGCCCTTGGCCTGGCATTTATTTTAAAAAAGAATAAAATTAAATACCAAAAGTCAATTTAATACTTCGTTTAATCTCGACACTTACCTTTTCGTCTTCGTTAAGTACAAACGAATCCTACGAAATGTATCTAATCTTCCTTAACGTGTAAATGATGGGTTTGAGTAGGCGTTTTTATTTTTTAATGATAATATATTGGAAAGAACATGCAGTGCTTGTCTTATTAAATACACACATACACACATTGCTCGTTTTATTATTTTTTAAACATCGCAAGAGATAAATTAAATCTTGATACTCTTTATCAAATTTTGAATTGTGGTGTTCTATTGGGGAGACCATCTTTCAGCAGTGCACTAAGGCTATTAACTTAAATATGTATTGATTTAGTTTAAATCAATACATATTTTAAGTTAATTATATTTATATTTTATTATATATATATATATATATATACGCAACACATAATCAGGTGAGGCAATGTTGTATACAATCAACTGTTACAAGGAAGAAGAATTTAGAGACTATCAAAGGATATTGGATTTTGTTGTTTGTTTATAGAGTCGTAGTTGGATTTTAAGATTCGATTATGTTACCTTTTGTATGTGAGAAGGATAACAGATTTCCGTTTGTAACCGGGTCACGTCGCTTACGTTTGCTTAATATCAATCGACATCAATTCCATCATCAAAATAGTTTTGTGGTGTGTGTGTGGGGTTTATCATGTCAATATAAATAAGTAAAACTCAATATATTCTCCAAATTCCATTTCGGCGTTATAGAAAATCAAATCCTTAGACATATCTACGGATTACACGATATATCTGGGGTGTGCCCCAGATATAACAAATTCAATTGTTGTCTTTACTAACACTAAATATAATCGATATTTTATTAATTTATAAATTATTAATATATTATTTTGATTGAATTATGGAAAAATTAATAAATAATGACGCTTGAATTAATGTTTGATATTTAATTGCTCTACAAAATATAATTTTGAATATATCAAACATTCATTTGCTTTGGACTACAGCGTAAAATAACCAAATTATCGAACTTTAAATTTTTTGCAACGTACATCCATTGTAACAAGTACAGTCCAAGCGAAAGCCGACGATTTTTTATAAACATCCTTTAAACAAAGTTCATAATTTTTAAAGCCAAAATTAATTATTTGTAACCATACTTAATTATTATGGGTTTTCTGATCCCTTTTGTTTTTTCAGAAGGAACCTAACTAGATTAATGCAATTTCAATTCTCTTTATTTTTTTTAGATTTAATATAAGTTAAAGGCGTTAGTTCTTCGCGTTCCGAACCATATCTCCCTTCTATAGGATTCCATGGAACTCGAACGCTCAGGCAGAAAAGAAACCTCTTCCCGGACCCCTCGGCGGCGTCTTCAGGCCACTTTGGGTTACCCCGTCGAACACTCGCATTGAAACGAGGGAACGATTATTGAAACGGTTCCGCTGCCGGGTTCCGGAATAGGAACCGGATTCCCTTTCGCTCAAAGGGCGTTATTTATCCGAAATTCGTAAAAACACGCCACATCGACATAAGATCTCTCCTTGAGCTTAGGATCGACTGACTCGCGAGCAACTACTGTTCACGCGAAACCCTTCTCCACGTCAGTCCTCCAGGGCCTCGCTGGAGTATTTGCTACTACCACCAAGATCTGCACCGACGGAGGCTCCAGGCGGGCTCGCGCCCAGACCCTTCTGCGCTCTCCGCCGCGCTCGTCTGGGTACTGTCGCGTACGCAAGTGTTCATTTCTACAAATTGATTACGAATAAAGTGTTTTTGTTTGTACTTATTTATGTCTAAGCTAGTTATATAATAAATAACAATTATCTTGTATAGGTCGCGGCACATAAATCTAGCGGTGAACAAAACATGGAGGGGATAGCTGCGCATGGATACTGTTGGGAATGTAAGTGTTCATTTCTACAAATTGATTACGAATAAAGTGTTTTAGTTTGAACTTATTTATGTCTAAGCTAGTTATATAATAAATAACAATTATCTTGTATAGGTCGCGGCACATAAATCTAGCGGTGAACAAAACATGGAGGGGATAGCTGCGCATGGATACTGTTGGGAATGTAAGTGTTCATTTCTACAAATTGATTACGAATAAAGTGTTTTAGTTTGAACTTATTTATGTCTAAGCTAGTTATATAATAAATAACAATTATCTTGTATAGGTCGCGGCACATAAATCTAGCGGTGAACAAAACATGGAGGGGATAGCTGCGCATGGATACTGTTGGGAGTGTAAGTGTTCATTTCTACAAATTGATTACGAATAAAGTGTTTTAGTTTGAACTTATTTATGTCTAAGCTAGTTATATAATAAATAACAATTATCTTGTATAGGTCGCGGCACATAAAACTAGCGGTGAACGAAACGTGGAGGTGATAGCTGCGCATGGGTACTGTCGCGTACGCAAGTGTTCATTTCTACAAATTGATTACGAATAAAGTGTTTTTGTTTGTACTTATTTATGTCTAAGCTAGTTATATAATAAATAACAATTATCTTGTATAGGTCGCGGCACATAAGTCTAGCGATGAACGAAAATGGAGGTGATAGCTGAACAGTACCCATGCGGGGTACTGTCGCGTACGCAAGTGTTCATTTCTACAAAATGATTATGAATAAAGTGTTTTTGTTTGTACTTATTTATGTCTGAGCTAGGTCGTTTATGTTCAATTTATATAATAAATCATCATCTTCATCTCACTAATATCATAAATGCGATAGTTTGGATGTTTGTGTGGATGAAATTTACCACGGACATAGACTATAGTCTGGAACGGAACTTTTTTACGCCGCGAACGAAGTTAGTAGTTTTTTTTTATTAATTACAAACGTACAGAATGAACATTTCAGTATACCACTTTCCACAAAAATAAAAGTGTAAAAATTTATTCACAACGACAATTTAGAAAGCGAGTGTACACCAGGAGCAAGCGGGGTATCGTATCGGTGCGCGGGGCTAAGATCGACTGGAGAGCCAATTAGCGCATACGCATGGCCGCCCGCGCCCTCTTCACTCCCCGGGTATATATAGGAAGGCGTAGGTTCCGAAATACCGTTGGCGACAGCTGATTCCACAGAGTAGTTGTGGGTTGGAGGAAATTTCGTGTAAAGCACACAGCGGTGTATTTCCAATCATCGAGATGATGAGGATGAAATTTTTAATTCTGTGATGCTTGTATATTACTTATAATCGATGAAACGATCGTATTGTTACAAGACAACCATTAATTAGAAGTAAATTATATCACCTGTTAGGAAAGGTAAGTTCACACTGGTTGCATTTGTAGAGGAAGTTTTCGTTGGCGTGCTTCATGCGTCGGTGAACTTGCAGGTAAGTCCAGTGCAGATATGAACGACCGCAGTCCTGGTATCAACAGTTTACTGATCATATCCTAGTTTATTAACCTATAGGTGTGATACGTGGGGATTTCATATTAATCAATCATCAATCAATATGTCAATCTTGTCAAGGAATCGATAGTCATGCACCGTTTTTTACCAGATTTACTATTATTAGCCTAAACTTGTGTGACTGACTAAATTAAATTATCTAGTAAGGGACACAGTAAATCACGTGGTGACGATGGTCTTTTGACGTATCCAGATGCAAAATCAGTGATGCATTCACTAATAAAACCACCCGAATTCCAATATTAAATGATCTAGTCAGTGACACGGTAAATCACGTGGTGACGATAGTCTTTTGACGTATCCAGATGCGAAATCAGTCATGCATTCACTAATAAAACCACCGCGAATTCCAAAATTAAATGATCTAGTAAGTGACACGGTAAATCACGTGGTGACGATGGTCTTTTGATGTATCCAGATGCAAAATCAGTGATGCATTGACTTATAAAACCACACAAATTGCAAAATTAAATGATCTAGTCAAGAATACTTATATTGTAACATTTAGTTAATTTGTTCTTCAACTGATTTATTGTCGATAAAAAAAAATAACTTTTGCATGTCGTTTCACCCATAAGATACCATTTAGTTTAAGAAATAGTTATTTATGTATTTATTATCGTACATGTTTCAATGTGTATTATGTTGGTGAAATAATTAAAAAAAAAAATGTTTTTCAAATATTCAAATAACAACAAAAAAGCTAAGGTAATTTCGTTGTTGAATTAAAAGTACCATGGTTGGTATTAAAGCGTAAATTATTAAAATTATCAATATTATCCATAATAAATCAGAACTGCAGTAATAGCAGTTGCTATACAAATTAACATTTAAGTTCATTTAAAATGCTGTTCGGCAATCGAATGATAATCGAGTGCGTATGGTGACTTAATATACCATTGCTCGTTAAAAAGGTATGACGTCAATGAAATCTTTATTTACCATCAACATCATAAAAACCATCTGAACAAATATTTAAAAATTCGTTGCGTAAAATTTCAATTTAACTTCAATAATTACCTATATTATATACTGTGTATACCTATCCAACAATTAAAAGTATATTTTTAACAAGCAGACTAGTAAACTAATGATACATTTTATAAAAGAAAGTACTGTCATAAGTGCACAAACAAATCCCTAGTTTTTACTTATAGGAAACCGGGAGGATATCACATAAATTATATTCCAATAAATTATTATTATTATAATAAAATGTTTATAAATTATATTATGAGTTAAACGAAATATAATGCTATAATGGGTGATCCATATGTGCTCTTCCCATAAAATAACGACATTTTGACTGTATCTGAAAATATTAAAATACGCAAGCAGATGTGTTTATTTACTGACCCGACAATATCTCGGAAAGAGTTGAGCTTCATTACGAACACAATGACCCCGCGCTTCCGACGACGAAAAAAAAAACTTTGTGAATTTTAACAATATTGCAAACAGAGTTTCATTTTTAATTTACTCGATCGCTTACTCGAGTAAATTCGATCTTCAATGACGGCACCGACGAAATTGTTCATTTTAATACTAACTTATTTCGTGCTCGGCGGTGGTATTTTATTGGAGCACTTTTGTAAACATTCATAGGTTTTATTGATATGAAGTTATGACAATTATATCAAGCTAGTTTATTTTATGGACAAAAATTTAAATGTTATGATAAAATTACATAATTATTACTTCCATGGGACGTTTTATCTAAGTGGTTAATAACATATTAGGAGGGTCGTTGGTTTCTTTTACTCGGCATAGGGAAAAGAGTGGTAATTTGAACGATTTCTATATCTCCGGTCGATCCCAACCACTTATACAAATAGATTTCAGTTGTATGAGTGGATGGTCTTTATCTATATACAAAATGTCCTCCTGGTCAATTTTTACCTTGCTTGAGATATCTTCTGGTTATTACCAGTTGACAACTAAAATACTCAGGATATGTCATAGTGCCCCGAGTACATTTGCGGTAATACAGTCGCCACGTGTAAGCAGATACAGTAGCACTCACGAGTCGTCCATTTACAAGTCCAATGTAATGCATGAGCAGTAAGATTTGGGGAAAATTCAGAAGCAGCGTGAAATACCTAGACATGAAAACCAGGGGTAAATATTCAAAGCTGATATTTGGCCCGCAATTTGCTTGTAGTAGTTAGTACGTTTGGAATTTAGAGCCCTCTTGTCGAACCAAAATAATCTATAAGAACATACATTTTTAAATCATGTTGTAAATGTATTTTATTAATAGCTAGTAATTATTTAAAGCTGAAAAACACATAATAAATTATTTTGTTATTTGGTGTACGAGGAATCTTTAACGTAATATATTAATTTACATGTTCCAGCATTTTGAGGCACTTGACGCCCTCTGCTTTCGTAAGAAGCTTTTCGCATCCTGGACATGCTTGAACTTGTCGGGCATTTTTGTACAGTTGATATGTTTTGAGACTCATATTGGTTCTCAACTATATTTATGTCGCGAAATAGTCAAAAAGGTAAATAAAATACTTTGCGACCCCTAAACTATTATAATATAATATCCTTTTAGTTAATAGTATATTTATACGTTTAAACTTTCAAGGCTCCCCCAGGAAGGCCCAATTTCATTGCTAAAGTAGGATGTAAGTTCTTATTTATTGAAGAGATTAATAACCATCTCGACCCCCCAAGGGGTTGCGACTCCCAAGTTGAGAAACAATGTTTTTGATGGTCCCCACAGACCAACGGAGTGGCGGCCAAATTAGTAACAAATTAAATTCGACTAATATTGGTATAGAGAAATAAAATCACAAAGGGCTCAAACCAACATGATTTTATTATGATTAAAAAAATCTAAGCTCTGGGTACCAAATTTCAAATCAGTCAATTTAACGTCATTATTTTCTAGACTTGTATATGTATGAATGTAAGTAGGCATGTATCTACTGGATTTTATAATTCAGTTTCCATCCTCTACCGGCAGTCTAGAATTTTTTTTTATTTCTTTGACTGCTGGTTTACTCAAGACATTCCGTCACCACGTCAATCAGTATTAAATTTGCAATAAACAAAGGTGATTTTTCTTTATAATCAAATCTCCTAAATTTCTAAACCAATATGGATGATTCATTCGTATACCTCTCACAAATATCTAGATATAGTGTTAAAAAAAGTGTATAATCTAAGCAAGATACGAATTCACTCGAATTTCAATGGTGGTTCACAAAATCAGTGGTTGCCGTCACCCAGGATAGAACTCAGTTTGCTCAAAGCGAGCACTTAGACTGAGCAACTGCGGCTCCTCGCCACGGAATGGTCATCATCATCATCATCGCAGTTTACCCGCAGTCCACTGCTGAACACAGGTCTCCCCATGGACTGCCACGAAGCAGGATCTTGAGCCACGTGCATCCATCGACCAGCAACCCCACGTATAGTATTAAAATATTGTAAGAGCGCATATGTATACCACTGATAACCCTGTGCTAACATTGATTTTTGTTTTTGAATTCAGATCAGCACCAGCTGCCAACTCAACAAAATACCGTTTCCTGCTGTTAGTATATGCAATTTCAACATGGTCTCCTACTCGGAAAGTCTCTCCATTATCCAAATACTGTAAGTATACTTTGTTTATTTTTACTATATAGAGGATGAAAAACGAGCACACAGTGAAAAAAATAATCGTGTGACTGTGTGACGACGAATAGATAGGAGCATGTGATCAGGTGATCGGTACACCAGTATGAAGAGGGATATAATAAATACACTATGTCAGCCAGGAGGACGAAGGTTTTTATTGTACTTTTTTATGTACAATATTACCTATAATATGTACATACCTATGTTAACAAGATCTACTTAAACATTAAAAAACGTTTAAGTAGATGTTTAAACGTTTTTTTTTAACATTTATGTAAATATTCGGTATTACTTGACTCATGGCCGTGTGCGGGCAATTGAGATCAAGGGAGAGGCTGATTCTGGACTTAACGAAGGTCTTCGATCGGGTGCCAAACATAGTACTTCTTTCGAAGCCATCAGTTTTCTCACGAACCGTAGCATCAAGATCGTAGTTGACGGTGCATGCTCTTATATATCTTATATACTTTTTGACAAAGCCCAAGTTCGGCCTCACATGGAACACTGTTTTTGCGCGTTAATTAAACGGACGCTATTGAACGTCTGACCGTGTATAATAACGGAGACGTCGCCCGACACAGTTTAACATTTCGACGACATGCACCGCTCGGCGCTTCGTCTATTTGCGATGTCGCGCCGTAACCAAACGTTTGCTAATAGGCGGGGAAACTGGGGTCAATGTAATTTGTATGCTGCACCAACACCGACGACGCCCCGCTGTTGAGTGATGTGGGCGTAACTCGCTAATATCGATATCGATTAAACTTATTGTATGAACACACTATTTTATATAAGTAAAGCCAGACTCGTGTAGTTTTGTTCACACGACTGAAAAATCCTAAAGTATCGGAGAAATATGCAGGATGATTGGGTAAAATTTAATATACGCAATACCAATGATATAAAGATAATTACATCCTATACCACTGATGGGCATAAGTTCCCTAGAGGAGCATTCTGCCGGGCAACTTCATTGCGGAGAAATCTCTCGTCACCAGTTATAAAGGTGTCCGGATCCCTACACTCACCAGTCGAAACACAGCAGCATTATTCAGCTATTCTACTCTGGTATTCTGTGAGGGCGTGGGGCAGCGTAGCTAACCCCTGTTAAACTTTATCCCAACCTTCTTCTGAATATAACGCAAATGACTAACACCAGATTTGTGAACAGGAAGGCTAGTGGATGTATCTGTGTTTGCGTAAATGATTATGAATTTTTATTTATTTAGTAGACACTATTTGATAAGGACCTGAAGATGGCGTCTTCGCATTTGACCAGGCGTGTATTGTTACTTCTTGGAAATATTGGAAATATATAGTAATACTTTTCATTTATAAATATTGTTAAGAGCTTGACAAGCGGGCTAGCTGTAAATTGTTACCGTACTCCCATTTTCATGTTTGGTAACGAGCATATAAATAGCAAATTGTGAATACCTTTATTAAGTGGTAATTTGTATAGTTTTAAAGTTTAGTATGCAACAAGTAAGTGGAAGGTGAGCTTGTTACAAATTATTTTCACATTCAAAAATGTTAACTAAATTATTCTGTTTCGTTGGACACTCGAATAAAATTTACTTCCTTTATTCTTGCTTTTCATTTGAACGCAGACTTTAAAATCCCGATGATCAATACAATAGGACTTTGTAAAGCGACGAAGATTGAGTGCTTTTATATTTGTGATATACTGACGGAGTAATGTATTCCGTATATTTGACAAAATTGTTACAACTACAATATGTCTTTATAGACAAATCGAACAGGACATAATTTTCGGATTATTCTTACCTTTTAGCTTACACCTAATACGTTCTCCAGAATACACATCAAAAAATCTTCGCATACAGGACCCTCAGGTCTGATATAGCGTATTAAAAAAATATACGTGTATATATTTATAAAGAATAATATTAAGTTTTGAATAATATAAATAAAATAAAAATATATATGATTTAATATATTGCGCAATATTTATTTACTCGCCCGGAGTTTTCGATTACGGCGATATCTTTTGTTTATTGTCAGATGACATCAACTCCGCTAAATATATTTTTATAGTGCTCAGAGAATTTGCGTTAACACAGAGGCGCTCTCTTATCGTCCCCTACCCTATTCCGATATAATGCATGCGCAATACGATCGAAGGAAGGTTCAGATGCCGTGTCAGGGACACAGGACATACGTCCAGTACACTCATACCAAAATTTGTGATACACAAATATTGTTCCTGGGCTGGGAATCGAACCCGGGATCCACGACGCAGTCAGGTACTGTAACCACTACAACACGACAGAAATAATTTAATGTCTTGGAAAATCCGCATAGAATTTAATAATTAAGAAAAGGGCTATTCCGATTTTCCTTCATGGCAAGTCATCGCCTTGAATTACTTACTTAGCCAAGGGATGCCTGATGCCAAGCACATTATAAGTTTTTTATAACTTTTATATTTCATATGACATATATTAATTTAATATTTATACACAAAATAATGGTATTATAAGTTAACGCCACACCAAGATGTTAAGAGTGTTAGATATATATCCTAATCATCCTTGTGTATTAAACAGAAATGTTTTATAACAATGGTTGAAATTTGCATTTATTCAATGTATGACTTAAGACATTCCGTCTTCTCTTTCATGGTGTCTGCTTTATACGGACGACATTGTACTTGTATATTACTGTTGCGCCACCACTTCGCAATTTACAAATTTTCCACAAATTGCAATTGTTGAAGAAAAATGCTGACCTAGAAGAACATTTCTGAGAAGTAGTTTGATACACTCACTTACGTAGTCAACATACGGAACAAACAACTTAAACTTAATACAATCATTTAAACATAATAACAAATCATGTAAAGAAATATAGCCCTGATTAACTTACCGTGCTTACCTATATAGTTTATTTATTATTATATTATTACTGCAAAAAAAAGGTAACAGTAAATATATAAATAATGATGGATAATTAGCAACCTCTTCTAAGTCGGCAAGTTTCTTTTTTAATTTACTTTGTTGATTTTTCTCAGTTTTAGCAGCAGTCTTCGCAGCACCACTCACTTTATTTTTGTTTTTCTTTTTACCCATCGTGCAGTAAAAAAGTGAATTTTTTTTTTTTTTTTTTCGGGCTGATGGCCGCTGTTAGCCCCAGGGCTTTTACAGTTTCACCGCGTTGAGAGGTGACCAAGCGCTTATGGCTCTCAGTCGAGACCTCTATATATGGGTAACCAGCGCAAGGGCTCCCGAGAGGGAGCCTCGGCTTGCACCGTTACCCTGTTTCGCGAGAGCGTCTGACTCGAGGGTGCCCAAGAGGGCCGAACCTCGGCTCGGTCAGTTGCTTCTGACAAATGATTATCTTAATTAATATCACTATTATTATTAACTACCTGTACCACCACTTCAGAATGCGTGGGCGCTGGAGAAGAAGTGGCGCAAGAAACTCCAGCAACGCTTCTATCTGTATGTAAAAAAGTGAAGACGTACAAAATTCTCTAGCGGTTCAAATTATTCTATATTTATATTTACACTAGGAAGACACTGTACATTCGCAGTTATAAGAATATTAGTTATTGTAATTTCGACTCTACAGTAACGTATTAGGTATCAACTATTATTTAGACGGATCATGTTTTAGGACGTAATAGTTTCTGAGTATCAAAAGATAAATGCTTTTATAGATGAAGTGGGAAACGATATAGTCGACATGTCAATCCGTATTCAATGGCAGACTAATGTAAAATTAATAATTCTGTCGTTGGTCACAGAAAAATATCAAGGCGAAATGAACGCACACATCGTTAAGTTTTCATGCCTACCTAACACGATATTTAATTTCCTAAAAATATACATTTCTCTATCGTACATCGCTTAGTAAAACATATTATTTAGTGGTCAGTGATGATAAGGGTAAAGCCACGTTGTAGATCGTTTCTAATTTAGTATAAGCGTATTTTTTTTTACATCGATGCTTACGCGCTTCGATCCTCACTCGCGGGCTTTTTATCGTATAATTACTTTTCTTAGATACAAAAAATTCCAATATTTGATTCAATATGTTTGTACATATATGTAGTCTTGCAACATTGAGCTATTTCTAGATGCAGGCGGTGTAGTTACTGTCCCGAGCATGGATGAACGTCGATGTTGTAATAACAGCAATTGCTAAAGCACTTAAAACCTTATTTATGTACCGTAACGCTGAAATTCAAGCAAGCAATGTTTATTTCAGGGGAATGGATTGACAAAACCTCATGTTGTAAAGGTGAGTGCACGCTTACATGCAACTATAAACCTTATTCACATCAAACATTTAGAAAATCAATTAGTCATACATATATTATAAGGAATAAAATTGGTCCATTTAGAGTAGCCTATCAAACACTAGGGGGCAGTAACTCATAATCCGAATATAAATCGTTCCAGTCAAATCCCGCTCATTCGTATCTGGGACGATGCATTCGTTCACCGAACGGATTCACTGAGCGAAACACCAAAATTTATTGGGTTGGTAGTTGCCGTAGGTCGATAAAACTACGTCCCGGGACCAGAAAGACGTAAGTCACCGCATGCGCTAAAAAAAATATACTACCGTCGAGCAAAAGGAAGTAAGTAAACTTTAGCGTGATAACTTCTGAACTGTGTAATGAAATTCATGTTACACGTAATATGTCAAGGTGTGTGTGTTTGGGGCGTAAAAGCGATTATGTATGATGCAGTGCACACATTTTCGTGTTACAAATAACACGATAATAATTTTGAACCACAAACCGGCAAAGCGTTCACAATTCTTTTGCTTTTTTTTATAAAATTAGGTCGGGATAGAAGATTACAAATCCTGATGGTAAGACAATAATCGACCGTCTATCCCAAAGAAGAAATCAAACGCAGATGCGTTCTCATCCCTCAGGTAAAAATTGGCGTGCCATTTCATTTTATAATACCAACTAAACGCGACCATAAAAGCGTAAAGAAGTATACATAGAACTGTGAACTCAAATTCACTTTCGACCACTCGCTTACATTGATTATGTTACGTTGGTGTGCTGTATTCTTCCAAGGTCAAGCCCATCCTCTAATGCTGCAGCTAGAAGCTTGCTATTTTATTTTCTTGTATATTTTTTCTTTCGTTTAGATCATAATTTTCGTTCGACCTCTTAATTTCCACTAAATATATTTTTAATTATGAAATTGTCAAAAAGTGAACAAGTTATTTCATGTCCTTATCTTAATTTAATTTTAATTTTGTATGTTACTTTGAATTTCATTTTATTATGATTTTATTTTATTTATTTGTAAGGAATCTGATGGGGAACCTCTTTACAGGTATTATTTTTTAATGTAGTCTCACTTTTTGAACTCCTGTAAAAAGTATTTAGTTATAGAAGTCAACGGTTTATAAAAGAATATCAAGGAGAAACTACAATATATTGGTATGATTTATTTCACACACTTTTATTAGCTTGATGGCAGCGTAGTGTTCATATTAAACACAGCTATGCTGCTATTTAACGCTGGTATTCTGTGAGGGCATGATTGATTACCGATGTACATGAGATGGAAAATGATAACCATGGGATATACTATGTTTATGTAATATGCATATGTATTTTAATCCCTAAGATAAAAGATGTATTATCTTATTGGCCTTATTGGCCGCGAATAAATAAAGAAATAAATGTGAGAGCCGCGAGGTGCGCGCACGCAACTTAATTGGCGGTCCAACCAATTTGCTAATATTGCCTGAAGGTCATTGGAACTGGCCCCCACACGTGCACACACATGCAAGTCTTCAATCAGTCAATTATATAAAAGGGGACAGGAAAAAAAATGCTCTAAAAACTACACGCGTCAAGGTATTCTATATTGTGTTTTATGACAAGAAATGATTTTCTTTTAAATGGCTTCACGCAGTTCGTTATACCACAGACAAAGAAATGTAATAAGCTATACTTTTTTGGAACAGTGCGCAGACCGTACTCACGTTTTTTAGATTTTTCTTTGCGTTTACGTGGCGCTTCAGACTGGAAAAATAAAAATAATATTTCGTTTATATGTATGTAGATTATATACTTCTTAATCGTTTGTTTGTTTCCAGCTGCTCAATGAAATGGTCGGCTCGACCGGGGTAGGACCTCGCCCTCTCAGATTACCCGCGGTTTCATAGCAGGTCTTAGTCTCCTAACGTTCCCGTTGTAGATGATTTATGTGCGAAATTGTTACAGACTTTTAATTAACGTGGCGTATTTATACGATTTCGTGTAATTACATAAAGGCATGAAAATGGTGGTAACGTTTTATATTCAATCAAGTACATTGTTTTGTCAGGTAACGTCTTTTATTAGGTATTCTTTTTTTATAAGCTTCTCCTTATTGTGGAGAATATTTTTGATATCATGGCGCTTAAATTTGTGTTTTCGTAATAAACAGGTTGATTTTGTATCAGTGTACAGCACCAGTTTCAAAGTTACAATGATAAAGCGTCGTGGATGTGAAAATGTCCGGCTCTCTAAGCCACGGCGGGTGCGTCGTGAAAATCGATCGATCGATTCACCATCCAAGTTGGCTGATACTTAGCTTGTTGTCAAACTCATGTATTTTGTAATATAAAGTTGGTTTAAGAATTTAAGACACACTCATGATATCAAACCAAGATCATTACCCTATAAACACATGCACACAAAACGTGCTCATTATTTTACTATAATGTGTAGAGGCTGGCAAGGGAACTACATTACCCTTTTTTATTTTGGGGATGGCAAATGAGCAAGCACATCACCAGATGGTGAGTGGTGACTGAGGGTCACGGTAAAAGCTATAAAGGAAAAAAACATAACTGCATATTTTAAATATAAATCTTCTTGCAGCTTATTACGTAATAGAGGGTGACGTAACATGGCTGAAATGGGAAATAAAATTTGTTTCCAACAAGCAGATTAGCCCGTTAGTAAAGAGAAAGTGTCGTTACCAGCACCTATATGTTCCATGTCAACAAATATTCAAACACTCGGACAAGTAAACTGTGCAAGAAAGGAATTGTTTTGCGTAATAAACTCATATCATACTCGAGCGCAATGACCTTCGTATCTCGTGACAGAATCGATTTAATTCAACCACGTGATATTATTAAAATCATTTCAAATATCGATTTAAAACCGTGAATTATAATTACATTCTTAAATTTAAAAGGCGACAAACTAAGCACATGATTCCCTGAAAGCTTCGTTTACCACCATAAGAAATCATAACACTTCCAAATTACACCAGTATTCTCTAAAAAAGTAGTCCTGTCCAGGTCGAACGACCTATTTGCACTACTGCGAGTATAAAGTATAACCCTATCACATTAGTTATTATTATAAATTATTTTTTTTATATTTAAAATATATTTTCTTCCGTGTTCCAATATATTGTAATTATATCTTTTTCTAACTTCACATTAAAAAGCCTATCTTAAAGATGGTAAATATATTGCATAAAAGGTGCCTGGATAAGAAAAAATATTTCTTCAGAACTAAACAGCATGACTTCTACATAATTAGCAATTGGAACGGCAATCATCTTATAATTATATATATAAATAAAAACACTAATAATAACAAATTTTCCTTTATTTACATAACTTTATTTACCAGTAAGAGAAATGAATACATAAACGCATCGGTTATAAAAACGTGCATTACAAATAAACAGCGTGACACTACAAACAAAACTGTATTTATAACTTTTTCAGTGTAAATTTTGATGTTTGGCTGAATGTTCTCCGAAAAGGTCTGATCATGATAATGATTTGCTATTAACCATTTAACAAATAATATAATATTCGTATTAAGATGAGCGTCCTTTGCTTGGTCCTATATTAATTTTAGGTTGAGCTAGTCTGCATGTAAAACAGCCAGCAACTCGGTCCTCAGCAACATGGACAAGCTGCACGGAGTCTTTGTCCGGGATGGATAAAGATGTCGTGGTCCGCAGTTAATCATCACCACTGTTGCCCCTAAAACTATATTAAAAAAAACAACCAGTAACTTAGTTCCTCGTATTCATAGGAGAACCAGGGAGAAGTAATTTTATGTTAGTTCTCTGGAGTCAAACCATGCATTGGTTGTAGTCACCCTAGTTTTATAAAAAAAAATACATAATAATTATTACGTATAAATGTGTCACACAAAGTGCCGTGTCTTACCATTGTAAGCTTTTCCGTTTTAAAATTTTAACAAACGTCGCAGATGCGCTTATTCCTTGACAATATTTATATTGTCAACATATATGTTGTGAATATATACTGAATGTGTAACTCTCACCAAGCCTATGGCATCAAACATCCTCTACACGTGTTGTTATAGGCATAGATCGCGAATTGCGAAAGCGTTTGTACTAAAAAAATATTTTACAAGAAGAGAGGTTCCAACTTTAATATCCTAAAAATAGGGAATTGACGTATAATACTTTTTATCTTAAAGAAAAATAAAAGAAAGAATAGACTGAGCACAAGAACACAAAAGGACACAAGAACTTAACCAGGGAGCATTCAGTGGTGCAAAAGAGAAAACAATATTTCTCCTTCACAGAACTGAATTTTATTAAAACTCGCAGCTGTGTCAAAATTTAGATCAACAGGTGTCTGGGCGCAAGGCGCTCGGACGTTAAATTCGTAACAACGAATCCTAAACCAATGAGCACTCTGCACAGAATAACAATATACATGTACCATAGAATAACAATTATTAATAAACAATTTATTAAATCACAATTAAAGTATTTTATTCATTTAATGATAATTACATATATAATATTTAACTATGCTTGATTCGGTTACTCTCGGCTCGAGCGTAACGGGCCACCGATCGTAACGGCACAATGAGTCATACTTTTTTGCGAATGCCTCCTAGCTTCATACATCTACAGATATTTACTTACCAGTTATAGTCTATATTACTTAAAAATGTGTCAATACTTAATTTCTTTCTCAACTTTCTATTCTTTCCTAAATAAATGTAACCTACGTTTATTTAGGAACGAAACGGAATGTCTAATCACCAATAATAAACGTGTTCGGATCCCTACATTCAGCAGACGAAACACGGCAGCATCATGCTGCTATTTGACACTGGTAATCTGTGAGGGCGTGCTCCTGAAACTGCTGTGTAGACCAATGTTAAAATAACTTGATCTGTTAGACTTATTCTTATAGTTCATCCTTAAAGGTATACCTTATTTAGCCTTATCACCTGATTTAGCCTACCGATCAATGATATAGTTCCAGAAGAATTTTATATTATCATGCACAATGCACTTCTTCAAGGTGCATATATAACGATTAGAACACTCTGTCGGTTATATATTATTTCCACTTTATTTAGGCGACATTTTTAGCCTCAAGTACATGGATGATAAAATTACATTTAGTCATGACTGACTTCTTTATATACTCAAACGCCCCTATTACTTGTTGGGCCGTGTGGTGACGTCACGATACAACTTGAACATTTGAACGTATACTAAATTTCAAGTCATATTTTTTTTACTGTTCCTACTTATCTGGAAGTAATTAAATAGTAATACAAACATTTTCAGAGATGACGCTTATTGATTAATTAATTAATAAATACATTATTAGTTCTTGTGAGTGCTACTTGACGTGGTATAGCCACACTGCAGTTGGTTGCTAGCTACGTTATGAACGGTTCCATCGGGAACGGAAGGACGCAAGAGCAGCATTCCGCTGCTGGGTTCCGCATGGTGAGTGTGGTATTCACCGCATGTAGATTAAATTCACTCGCGGCCGAGAACTCTCAGTCTCCTGGGTCTTTGGAACCAGAGAACTTTACTTTCATTACACGATCAAAGACATCTTTTGGTTTATTCAGTAATTAGACTAGGATTTGATATATATATGAATAACGTCGTGGATGTAAAATGTATAATAAATATTTGATTTTGTTATTAATAGCAAATTTATAGCTTGTGATTCCTTTTTTTTCTATTTGAGTTTTAAAAACCACCTCATAATTGAAAATGACAAAAATTGTTCAGACAGAGTTTAGAAGCCAATGTAATCCAGGTAATATATATATAATAAGAAATGTACACCTCGTGCATTAGTCTGTAGGCAGTTGTTAGCCGAGCCCCCGTACTGGTCGATCGGAACGCCGTGGACGAAATGTTCCAGTGAAAATGAAATGCATTGCGAGTTATATCCCGAGCAACTCAAGCTAATAGAATATAGGTGCACATTCGTCACAATGCGACATGTGCAAGTGATATCTCAAGTTAATGTGCAAGTGATATGTCAAGTTAATGTAAGCACTTCAGAAGTTGCGCTTGGGAACAACTAAGTTTGTTCGTGTAGTGCTGTAGTATAGATATTGCACGCTGTAGCTTGACGTCCGGCTGTCCTCGTTAACGCTCGGGATACATTATATTAGAAATCATTATTTATACTTATGTATAAGCTACGCAAGGCTCAAAGCGCGGGACAGTATGACAGGATATCCTTGTCGATATGTTGATATGGTACTCGTATATACGAATACCATCTTTGACCTGGCTGTCTGACACCGTGCCATCAATACCAAATCATTTTCCGTTATTTTCACACTTTTAAATAAACACTTACTGATATATACTGAACTAAATAAATGTAAGAACCGCGGTAGCTCAGCTCTAACTTTTAACGTCACGATACGCGAACAAACGAGTTCGATCCCTGGTGCCAACAATGAACATAGTAAATTGCAATTTGAAGTGTCGAATTACATTATTAGGCGGTAAAGGGAGACATTGTGAAGAAACCTGCATATCTAAGAAATATATATGTATTCATTTTAGTATTCCATACATACATAAAATAGGTCCAACAGTAGAGAATCGCTCAATGCGAACGGTGTACGGGAACACATACACTTAAAAATGTAATTGAATAAATAAAAATAGTAATTTTCTAAATTACTGTTTGTGTTAGTAATAAATAAGATTTGTTATAAAAATATATCGTAAATAGTGTTGAGGTTTTTAATAACAAGATAAATTAATATTTAATTATAATAGTGTGGTGGTTTTAATTTAATTTTTTAGTGCTGTGGGCTACTTAAAAGAATTCAATTTAAGTGCGGATTTTATTAATGAAACCTTGCGTTTTGGACTCGAATTAGATACATTCTTTCAGCCCGAGGGGGTACTGATAGGGCTGTATGTGCCCGTTATAGTAATATGTCTGTTAGCAAACATTCTTCTCATCGTAGTCGCTGTTAAGTGCAACTATACCAAAAAGTAAGTTTCTACTTAATTATACGTTCAGTTCTTATTTAATATATTGTTTAGATAAATTAATTTAACTGTTTATTATTAACCGTTAACTTGTGCGATAATTCAAATAATATATAACATTTATATATTTATTTGTTCTAATCTAAATTTTCAATGGACCTTGATTGATTGTTTTGTTTTAATTTAGTTATTTATTATTGTATATTCACTTTTAATTTTTTTTATTGTATTGTGACTAACGAACTATGACACGGTAAAATTAAGACGAGAAGTGGGAATGTCTCGACACTCAGTAATAATGGTCTACGGATTCCTATGCACACCAGACGAAACTCAACAACATTGCAGCTATTTTATGCTGGTATTCTATGAGTTCGTAATCCTTCCGAGCCGACCCACTCATGATGCAGCTAGACACAAACTGCAGCGCACCATTTTTCCTCAAACATATAATATATGTCGCGACCTATGAAAAAGGGAAAGAGGTCAGTATAAGCCTTGTGACTCTTTCACTATGGCATTATAAGAACATTTTAATTAATAGTTTATTTCTACGTTGAAGCTTTCAAGACTCCTCCAGGCAGGCACAACTTTATTGCGGTAGTAGGATGTAAGATCTCATGCGTCCTAATACAAAATATACTAACTACAGATATCTCAATATCACAGCCGATAAATACTCAAAGTCGCCAATTACAAATGTAAATTATCATCAAATCAAATTTCATTTTATGAAACTGTATAAAAATTCATTTTGCCTTGCCAACCAGTATTAGGATTTTTTTGTGAAAAAGGAGTAAAAACGAAAAGAAAACTTCAGCCAAAGTGCATCATGTTGGATCATGTTGTGAAACATCTCAGCAATACACCTTTTAAAAATATACCGTAGACTTACCCGGGCGACCGTTCTCGGCGACTGCTGAGCGTCGAATAGTTGCTGAAACGACCATTCATGCTATTTTCTGTTTTTGCTGTAGTGTTGCATTGGTACATATTCTGTGAGTAGCGACCCGTTCATGTTGCAAAAAAAATTTGTCACTTAACAGTGTTACCAGTTTTGCTTTTAAGTGATAGTCAAGTTGATTCTATCAACGTTAAAACTTCTTTTCTTTTACTAATATTACTTGTTGCTTCTCATATTACGTATGCAATGCAAATGTTATGACAAGCCTCCTGTCAGAAATTCTCAAACTCAGCCTAATTTTAACAATTTTATTTTAACCTAATGTATTCTAAATTAACGTAACTAACTGAAAAAATGAAACAAATCAAAACGAGGCTGTAGGCTAGTTTGTTTAATAGCAAATTGTTCAGCTACCCTCCGTACTAGTAAGGAACAGTAGACAACCTTTACAATAGAATAATTCAGTTAAATATGTTAATAAAGTGGGTATTTGTATATAAGTTACAAGTATGATTGATGAGCGTATTCAATTACCGTCCTTTGTATTTTTAAATAATTTTATTTTTAATGAAGAACTTTATAAATTACCGAATAAACACAGGATTTGCTAGTGTCGAAAACTACATTTTTCTCAATTAAAATAAAAAAGTGTCATTATGACATCATGCTGTAAAAACTGAAAGATATCAACGCATTTAGTATCGACATGACGTTCGTTATCGTACGGACACAAGAGTTTTTTATACAACCCTTGCATCAATATGAGGATGACGAAGATGTCGTCATCTTCATCATTTATTTTGTTAGTTGATTTCGATCATATGATATCAATAACCAGATATCACAACTTGTTTCTTTATATAGAATAGGTTGCAAACAAGCAAGCAGTTCACCTGATGGTAATTAAACATCTCCTCGCACAAACATTTAAGCTTAGTTGAGGTGGTTTATTCGTATTTTAATAATATTAATATCGCATTGCTAGCTGCTATCTTTTACAAAGGAATATGAAAATAATCTCCTTATGGTTGATAACACACTGATGTCGGATTACTGTGGCCAATGACACTCATATTCATTCTTGATATGGAATCATAACGCAGAACATAATAATAGTCATCATTTTTTTATACTGACATTACGGGGTTGCTATTTATAAGTAATTAGGACATTCACAAGATACGCCAACAGTTTATATATCACATTGTATTACGTCTGAGTCTTACTAATATCATCATATGCTTACATTTACCCTATGAAATCTACGAAAATAGTGTTAGGGATTAACGAAGCGAAATATTCGCCTTTTTATATTTTATTACAGCACAACCCTCGGAATTCGACTTCGTCTTTGTTACTAAAACCGTCAAGTACGTCTTCATGGTATCGAATTTTATCGATTCTTAGGATTTTTTAACATCAACAAACGAATGTGCGATTTATTAGGAAAATATATTTTTCGACTATATCAATGGAGGTTAAGTGGAATGCCATGCCAATGCCAAATGAGTGGAAATTAAGTTTATTTAAAAATAAATTATTCTTATTTTTAATGTTGAGTTCGATTCCTAAAATATTTTAGCATATCAATAGTTGTTTCTTAATCCATTGGAAGGAAGTCCGCTGACGCTGCAACATCAGTTCTGATCTCGAAATTGTTATTAAGTCGAAAACTCGTTAACTCGATTTTTTTTTGCATTTCTCATAACCATCGAGTTGGAGAGATTCCACTCCACTGTATTAGTCTTGGGCGTTTTCAGATATTTTAAATATCGATGCGCATCCGTATCAGAAAAATCACATCCGATGCGCGCATCGATGAAGTCAATATTTATGTGTGGTTGTTTAGCATATTTTAAATTTATGTTTACTTTAATCGACACAAAGACGACAACATAAAGAAATCCCTTATTACTGGCGACAAGGTACCTATTTTATCGTAGTGCGCAGCTACTGGAAATTACCTTTCTAAAGCTAATGCTAAACAATATATATGACTATCGGTTTGTTTAAAATGACGTGTAAATATATATATTCGGGTTTTATGTATAGACAGTTTCTTGGAATTGAACAGATCAAGGTGTTATGCAAATAATGTCGATGTGACAAACGAACACGCAGTTCACCTGATGATAAGTGATATAAACCCCTACATCCATTATCAACAAAGATCCATGTTGCAAATGACGTTGTCTCCCCTGAGGACTGGATGGAATGCCTCGTAACCTGTAATCAAATCTCTTATCGACGCTCACCAAACTTAAGCATAATGCTTGCTTATCCTCGAAATACCCTAATTATTGCTTAATAATGCTAAATACCAGTAATTCTCTGCTATTTATTACACTCAAAATATCAAACATAGCAGCTATTTTACGCCTGGAGCATCAACGTGATCCTGCCCCTGAGATCATATTCGCTAAAAACCGTTCGTTCTAAATTTTTGCTTGAAAAATTAATACATTGATAAACAAATTTTGTTGTTTCTCAGTTTCATAGTAAGCAAATAAATGCTGTGATTGAAGAGTTTATTAATATGAAGCCAAATCTGTTTCATTTTAATAATTCAGGCCGTGACTCACAGGGCGTCTGCAAAGAATGCACGTCTGAAGTATTAATCTGGCATTTGTAACGTACGTCTTGTGATGGATCTATTATATATTTTATACTGGGAGATAGTAATTCTGGAAATTACCACTCAACCGACACATTATATGCATCCTCAATGACAATTAAACTAATTGAAAACCTTGAATGCCATGTTTACCACACAATAATAGACTCGATAGTCTACCCGTTCTCTTATCTCATACTTTTATTTTAATATACCGTACCAGTAATCAACCAAAGTTGTTTTTTTATTACATTGAGAGTAACAAACGAGCACGTAGTTCACCTGATGTCAAGTGATGCGGGTGTGATTACTGCGGCCCATGACATTCATTCTTGACAAGAAATCATAATGCAGATGCGTTGTTACTCACCACCGTAATGTTCGTGTTCATCACGGACGAGCTGACCCATTCATTCCACAGATAGAAACTAACTGCAGTTTAGCTTTACTATTGTTAAAAGAAAACACTGCTTGGCTAGACGGCACCTTTTTAGTTACACCTTGACACTTACTTATTGACATCTTTCAGTCATATATATAAGTAAGTAGAAGTAAGATACATATCGTAGTCATTATGATGAAATTAAAAAAAAGACTGCCTTAAAATTATCATCCTAATAATTACATACATTACCGGTACAAATAACTAAGATAAATTAGTCGAGAGTATTAAGGAACCATGTCATCACCAGTCTACTCTCCTTTACAGGTCACCTCTGTTACATAGACATAACGAAAACAATAAATAAAAATGCCAATTTATGTTTAATTATTTATTTTCAAAATTAAAAATATCTTAAAACATATTATGGTTAACTTACCTGCAGCTGAAAACTTGAGATGGATAATACTCCGTTCACCCCGAAGCCACCATGAAAATAAAATTTTACAGTTTAGAAACAACAAAAAGAGTAAGCTTTATTTCATGAACCTCGAAATGAAAAAACCTTAACTCGAAAATAAAAAAATAATGTAATTTGTGGAAGATATGTATATCTTTTGACACTAGCTCTGCATTATTTGCGCGCGTTTCGATATATTGATATTTATGTGAACCTCGAACTTATAGAATATATATATATACATAACCCACTGCTGACCTCGAAGTGCCCCACGCGACATAACTGCGGATTGCCAACTTCACTTTATTATTACATTTTAGGTGACGAATCAACACAGGTCACAGCCTAATAAGCAAACGACTGGCGGAACCCATGATATTAATATCAGTTTTCAAAAGATTCAGACTCAACACTTCTGAGAAAAGAGATCGAATGTCTAGTTTCATATAATTAGGTCTCCAGATCTTTAAACTTACCATACGAAAAACAGCAGCGTTATGCAGTTTCATCACGCTTTTATTCTATTGGGGTGTGATCCTACCCCGGTCGTGCCGGCTAATTCAAGTTTTGAAATATTTTTGTATATTTATTTTTTACGCGGGGCTTTAGCGCATCTGAAACATAACTCGCCACTCACGAGTTGCATCTGCAACTATGTCACCGGGTCTTCTTAAGATCACATGAACTATGTCGACTCTCTCGTATATCTAATGTCACATGTCTCGTTAGCATAACGCCCTTAAAGGATATTGCATGTAATTTTTAAACAATTTTATCTAACAAGAAGTAGTCAACACTTTCACATGGGCGGCTTACACACCCACAGCCATCACGAAACACAGTTACTGGAGACTTACATAGAACACTCCATTTAGTAGGGGATTGTTTTTTTTTTTTGTAGAATAGGTGGCAGACGAGCATTCATCTGATGGGAAATGATTACCGTCACCCATGGACATCGGCAACACCAGAGGAGTCCCAGATGCGCTGCCTGACTTTAAGAAAGGTGTGGGCTCTTTCGTTCTAAGTCGTAATTATTGTGTGTTTTATGTATTGTGTAGTGAAAAAAATCATTCACAAGTTATGAAGATGTGACAGCTGTTTCATATACATTTATTCCTTACAAACTATTTAAATAAATACGTTGTTTTGCAGACAAACATAGCGTTAACATCGCAATTCAAAGAATTATAATTTTTTTTGTACTGCTGGCAGTTTTCACTGCAAATGTAACATACTGTATATGTTATAGTTTTTTTTTATTTCCACACGCCGTCGTAGCAAATTTATTAAATGCCTCGATTATTTATTAGTTATATTAAATCATCAAATAAAAACTCATATTTCACAATTGACAAGAGCTGCCCACAATTGTTCGCATTGTCTACGTCTATTTTTTCATACACCATTCTACTTTGAAACAGGCGAACGCTATCCTACTGTGAAATGTACTATGTATTTAATATGTATCCAGCACTGAGCTATTTCGCAAAAAACTCATTCATTGTCCCCTTCGCTATTTCAAGTTAATGCATGCACATTAAGGTCGGTAAAATCGGTAAGTTCGAAGCCGATCCATCATAACCGCTGCTGTGCGCGTAAACCGACTCATTTTACTTGTAACCAACATACACTTGCCAATAATGAACTCATTTCGTACTCAATTTGCGACCTTGCTCCACTTAGTTTTAAGTACATTCTCGATTATCGTGAGGCGTCACGATGTTCTGGTCGCGGCAATAGTTTAACTTATTACGTTCTGTTGAAACAGGAACTAATTATAAATATGAAATGTTACTCCACATTTTTAGTTTAATTTAATAAAAAAAAATTAGCTACTGCATTCTATATTTTATATTTAATAACAGCCAAACTGGTTTCATGTTAGTAGAGCCAGCGGACAATTGCATTCAGATGTCACTTACATTGAAGGCAACATAAAACAAATCTTCGGTAATAGAAAAGGGACTTGAACAGAGTGCCACTGTGTTTACGTAAAATTAACAATAATATAATACACAGTACGCGTCTATCTCCTAATTTATTTCTTTTAGCAAAAGTTTCAATTACTTTATTATATAAGAGTATAAACTTTCCATTTTTATCTACGTATAATTTTAAATAAGGTCAAAAGCTTTCTGCAGCTTCAATTGTGTAAGTTGCAACGAACTTTAACTTGGCTCCTGCATATTGTTCGTAATTTAAGATATATCCTCCCTTAACACGAGAACTGCATCCGGCAAGTCCACTTTAATGCCGATACCCGCCAACTCCCACATGGTCGTGACAACTTCCACTTTACGGGGCAAACTTCTTAAAGTCAACTGGCGCAGCTTTCCCACCACTGTTCTCGAGTCAGATTAAGTCAACTTTAGAAAACTTTGGTGCATTTATGTAACGTGGAGAGTTAGTTCAGGATTTTGTAATGTAACATTTACAGTTTAAAAAATAGTTATAATGTAAATTTTTAAGAAATAGAAATATTATAATGATATAATTATGAAAACCATTTCTCATAAATATATTCCTGTATATTTTGTTTTTTATTTAAAGTTTAGAGCGCAAACATAGACAACCGCGTCGCGGTAAAGGCCCCGTCACCACCACACCTAGCGGTTACCTAATTCAGATTGCATTTTGCGGTAGCGCCCTGTTTTAAACGGAATATCAAATACGACTGCTTTACAGCCCTCTTGTTCACATGGCAACTGTTGTCTTTCTTAATGTCATAGCTCGGATTACCGTCCTCTTTAAATTAATTAAAATTACCTTTATTTAGAGAAGTTAGCTGCTTGGTCTTACTGACGGCTTGATATCATGTGATAGATATAATTAAATCCCACACCAGACATACGAATTTAACCCCACGAAGACTCAAGTTTATGCGTTTACAGCTAAAATGATTCCCTTAGTCGCATCTCCTTATTTTGAAAACATTCCCCTTGCTACCTCAGCTAATATCGGAATCCTTGGCATTGACATATCGAGCAACGTTCAGTTCCGCGGTCACTTGGAGGGCAATGCCCAATTGGCTGGGTGTCTTTTTTATTTAGGGTGACAACGGGCACACAGTCCACTTGATAGTAAGTGATTCATCCTCAATAATCATAATACACATGCGTTGTCACCCCTGCAGACTAAGATGGAATGCTTCATCACCAGTGGTAGAGCCACGCTGCAGTTGTTTCTAGCTACAGAATGAGTGAGTAGGAACACGACCTCGCAGAATACCAGCGTGATATAGCAGTTAACGCTGCTGTGTATCGTCTGGTGAGTGCATCATGACAACGCACCTGCATTATGATTCCTTGTCAAGGATGAATGTGGATGTCGTGGGTCGCAGGAATCACTTGCCATCAGGTGAACTGTGTGCGAGTTGGTTACTCCTAATGTAATAAAAAAGAAGTAAACAATAAAAAGAGACTACAGATCCCTACACTCACCAGTACATAATTGAAATTTTGCATTGAACCCTTTTCCACAAAAACTAACTCGAGCTAAGCTGTAAAAATCCTACGATCCTCTTGATGGATCACTGTTGGAAAAACAGCTTCACATCGTTATTTAGATTTTGGGTCATGAATCAAAAGAATTTAACTTCAAATATTTGCACTCCTTAAAGCATTTTCGCTTTGACCTTTTCTAATTACAAAAGTTTCCTCATTAAACGTAATTCATGATCGTTCTTCAAAACGTTGCAAATTTGAATAAACACGTTGTCAATCAAATTAGCGTTAAATAATTAAATTGCGCCGTTTTAAAAATTACACTGCAGCGAGCATTATGGAATGATCCCAATTACAGTACATGTCGGTGTAATTGAGGACCGCTAAAGCGAGGAATTTCGCTGTTATGAAGTGTATGTGTAATGTATTAATGAGATCTTAGATGTGCACGACCACACACTTTCACAATCGTTTATCATATTTCCATAACAATCTGGGATACTGTCGTATTATATCTACACCTTAACGACTTTGCTCTTCTGCCAACATCTAGAGTACAAAGGAAACGCCATTCCACTTTTATAACACTTTTCTTGTGCTATATTCTTAACTTGATGTGTTAAAGCTTTACGTAACACGTATACTTTTTTAAATTAATTTTGAGCTGAACAACTTAAAACCTTTATTGAAATTTATATATTTTCCCTGTCAGGAACTAAATTTAAGCGGTAAGGCACCGAGGTTTTAAAATATACTAATACTTAACGATAGCAATAGTTGAATATTTTTCTGTATTACAAAAGTTTGTTTTGTTTTATTATACGTTACTTTTTGTTACATGTGCATATTAGCTTTAAGACAGTACGTACGATCAGCCTGTAGTTCATAATGTATACATATAATTTGAAGTCCCTCTCATATATCAAATGCGTATTTAAACAATCCGTACATAACCCTAACTACGAAGGTTGTGCGTTTATGTACAAAAAAAGACATAACGATTTTTTTCTTTTGTAATTTAAAAATGTACAACTGCTTGTTTTCCTAATAGAATCAAATAAAACATGCACACAGATCACCCGATGACATCTATGTATATTCACAATAAAAATTCAAGATGCACAAGCATTGTCAGTCCTAAACATTGTATGTGATATTTTTTATTTGACTATAACCGTTAGACATATTAATTCAGACAGTACAATATTTTATTAACTAAAGAAAGTAACTTTACGAAAAGAATAGCATAAAATGACAATACAAACAGACGAATCCGCCGTGTTGAAACAATTTTCCACCCCGACGAATATTTATCTACATTACGAGCGACACTACAATAAAAAACGATCTCTATGCGGTTTAAATATTACGTATAATTGATCGGGCACTTGAGTATATCGGACGCTCTTTAAATTAGCTGTTTATTTATCTTCTTTGTTCCCGGTGTAAAAAGAAACCATGGAAGTTGGTACCAAATGTAAGTAAAATAATGATTTTATTATTTCACTTTTAATGTGTACAGCATTATTTGAAAGCCGATTAATATTAAAACGAAAGTAAGTAAAAAGAATTAGCATTCGCTGATTAAACGGTATTCGAATAAAAAAACTGATGTTAAAAATCATAAAATAATCTCTATTGCAGTACCATTATTTAAACAATTACCTAAAACCAGTTACGGCGCAAACCACCAGTGAATTGCGAAAATCAAATAATGTATTTTTGCTGAAAGATTCTGAAGGGGTTTTGTGCGAATGTTTCGAAGTTTCATCTACAAGTTTTAGTGAGTATGCTTATTTTTAATCGGTTTGGTATATTTAAAGCAGGATGTGGACGGCAAGAAAACATTCAAGTTGATAAAAAAAAAAAAACAGTTATATAATTTTTTTGGAACCTCTTACATAAAAATAAAAATATACATATACTAAATAAACACAAATTACAATTATTAATATTATCGATAAAACATCTTTCGATTTACGTTCAGGCGACCCATCCGCCATCTTTGAGCGCGCGAGTGTTTTGTCGCGTGTTTGCGCGAAGTGCCGCGGGCAGCATGGGCGCTGCGGTCGCTGCAGGCGCGGGGCGAAGCCGAAATATGTCATGAATAAATGAATTTCTATCATTCTCGATAGTTATGTTTTTACATTTAATATTAATTTAAATTTTTTTATCTAAAAATACCTGCAACACTGTATGACGCTCCGAGTTGGCTGGCATTGGCCAAATTGCCTTGATTGTATTATTTTTAGGTAATATAAAGTTTGAATCTGGAAACGATGGTACTTAAATTGTCTTTTTTTTTCAATTGGTGCTGTGCGAGCACTGAGTTCATGATGGTAAGTTTCATTTTTTATCATTCATTTCATTCACACCTACCCTGTGCTGAAGGCTTAGATGTATTCTGTTAGACCCGGTCCTTCCCCGGTCAAACCAGCCCAATCATGAAGTTGCTAGAGAGTAGCTACGAAGTGATCCACACTTATACTCTGACTGTTAATGTACCTAAAATATTGACTGTCCTATTATCATGTTATTTAATTTGGAATTTTATTTCATAAGCAATAAAGTTTAATATAAAATTATAACTTATAGTTTTTCTTATAAAATACTTTTAGCTTTTTCATAAGGAGAATTGAGCTTTAGAGCGTGTGCATTTAAGTTTAATTTTGTTCGTTAATGACTTTCGAAACGCTCGATCTAGGAAAATTGGTTATATTAAATCTTTTTTTTAATGATCTCTTCAGTACAGTTATACTTTGAAGTATTTTAATGGATACTCATTGCTCGGGTTTGGTTTAAAATAATGTTGGCGGACTTTTTTGTATTGACTGGAATGGCAATTATTTAACCAATTTGCTAAATCTAACTAAATTGACAATTAAATTGTAATGTAAGGCTGCAGAGAGATTTATGATTTATTGTAGTGTTAATGTATAACTGTTTTTTTTTCTAAAATTAGTTGTATTTTAAACTAATAGATTCAGTAAAAGAATGTTTGACGTCAAAAGTGATTTTATATCAATCATATTTAAGAGATATATAAATTGACTGCCTGGGTCACAGGACATACATAAAATATATCTAGATCCGAACATCACCTATTCGATGTGAAAAACACAACAGTCACACACATAACTTCAGCGTGGCGCTACCATCATAAAAAGTACACGTTATTGCACTGCGTTTTAGATTTCTGCCCAGTGCTCTGAATGTCAACGTGAAGAAATTCAAGCAAGCGCGGGTAAACGGCGGGAGTAACTAACGAGCCCACGGTGGTTGCGGCCAAGCGCTTTAAGCTTGCTTAAACGCCTAATTCCCCATACCATCTAGCAACCACCACCTACTATCAATCGGCAAAATGCTGATGCCCCAAGCCTCAAAGGACGGGAGATGGGGACAAGTGGCGTCTCTCGTGGGTATCCGTGATGATTATAAATCACGTCGCTACGGCGATGGTACTGTGATCGGCAGAAGTAGCCAAATGCCTCGTCATCTAATTAGTGACGCGCATGAATGGATTAACGAGATTCCCACTGTCCCTATCTACTATCTAGCGAAACCACAGCCAAGGGAACGGGCTTGGGAGAATCAGCGGGGAAAGAAGACCCTGTTGAGCTTGAGCATCTAACAAGCGCCTTTTACAAAATAAATGTAAAACGTACTAGCTACGAGATCTAAACAGTGCTACGAGCATGACGTTTACGTAGTCTTTCTAGTTTCAATATTGCTGCCTTACGTACCCCTACAGAAGTGTATAAGCGTAACAGACGATACGAAGCGCCACGTCCTGATAGAAAACTATCGGAGGTGGGCTATCATTGGGGCTATCTGGATTTTGGAGATAAATGCAGGTAGCAATGATTTTGTGCTCAAATTAAACCATGTCTGTTCTTAAGCCATGAAGTACACCTCCTTCGGGGGATCTTTTTCCCTGGATCTTTCCTTGCATGGAGCAGATAGTATTAGTCATTACGCATTATATGATCAAAGTACAGTAGCTTGCGTTTTCATATGATATTCTATCCGTCCACGATATTTACAAAATACTTCTGTATACCCACATCTCGAAGGCTTCTAAGCGGTTGTTCATATTCTGTGTTAAGGTCCATGACTCTACTCCAAACAAAAGAACAGAAAATATGTAGCAACTGGAGGATATTTGCATAATTTTTCATGGAATCCCTTAAACGCGCTTTTGAACTTAACATTGGGAATATTTACTCATAAATCCATGTCCCAAACAATAGTACTAAATTTCCTGAATATATGATGTACATATATATTTTGGTGACTTTGTATTATATATATACTATGTACATATGTCATGCCGTAACTCTAACTGTTGCACCAATAGATCGGATCAACCGACCTTGGGAATGCGTGGGCGCTGGAGAAGAAGTGACGTAAGAAACTCCGTTCTCCGAAAACTGATCGCACCTCCAAAGTCAAAACATGACACCTCGTGTTGTTATGGTTGTTGTTGTCTTCACTCGTGTTACTACAACTTTTTTTTTGTATTTATATTGTACAACTATTCACTTCACTAAAATTCTCGTTAACCAATTAAGCTTAAATGATTGTGCTACGAGATGATTCCGCTACAATAATCAACTGTTGCACGCGATATTTCCGGACCGATACGACTTAGGGACTTTCAGGAAAAGAGCCTATATATTTCATCGTTATCATCCCTGAGGACTGAAATCTGTCTATCGGGTAATAACGATCACCTACATTTCCATTTACTGACTTTACAATATTACCGAGTAGAAAAGTTTATTCATTCTGCAGCTAGAAACAAACTGCAGTATAACTCTACTAGTCTTAACATTTAGATAATTAAGCCTAATGCGAAAATTAGACAGTAACGTTAGAAAGTCCTTTATTTTCACAATTCTCTACTTCGGTAATGACGCAAGTTTGAAACAATTCAAGCGGAAACTGCTGGAATGCAGTGGGGGAAGGGGGTACCGGGGAAGAGGGGGGGGGGGGCGCTGCAGCCTGCTGCATCCCGGCCATTCACGCCGTCACCCAATAAATCACACAATCATTATGCGGGGTACCTCTGTCCCGTGATCTTCTTCTTATTACTGTTATTTGGCAGTTCAACATCAAGCTTGTTGAGTGAGATATGATATCTTGCTACCACTAACTAGGTTTGAGGATGCCTACTCTCTTCGCACGAAACAGCAGTGTTATGCTATTTCAGGCTGATGTTATGTGAGGGCCTGGTCCTTACCCGCTCTCACCGACCCTTTACTAGACCCATATTAGAGCTAGAAATAAGCTGCGTTCTATTTCTTAAAATATGGCACATGACTTACAAAGCCCATGTTCCATGACGAGGCATTTCATCTCAGTCATCAAAGGTGACAACGTAGCTGCATTATGATTCCTCGTCAAGGATGAATGTAGATATCGTGGGCCGCAGGAAACACTTGCCATCAGGTGAACTGAGTTTGTTACTCTCTAAGTAATCAAAAAAAAATACAAAAAAGGAAAGGGATGTGTATTTATCCAGTCATTTGTTAAAAAATGATCGGGTCAACCACACCCTCAAAGAATTTCAAATGAGATAGACATATAGGGATCCGGAGACACAATTATAGGTAACGAGGCATTTCATCTCGGTCCTCGAGGGTATGTTCGATACTGCATGCTAATATATACAAAAGACAATATAATTAGGCGAGACCAGACGAGGCGCGGCTATTACGTTTTGAGGCAAAAATCGGTTCTAATGCGAAAGTGAACTGTGCAAAGCATATTTTTCACGATTCCGACGTACGTGGGAGTCGTCTTTAAGATGCAATCTAAATTTGTTGATTGTTTGATAATAAAACTATCTCTAATCAACTATGAGGAAAATGTGTTACATCTGTGAGTACATCTATCATTGTATCTTGCAATCTTTTGCAATTTTTTAAGAGGGAATTTACTTGGGTCTCGTTACCCACATCGGACTGCAGCCTCTAATACAATGTCAACAATATTTGGAGAAACAAAGTCTTTTGCAACGACCTGAGGCTTCCGACGATATTCTCTAGCGAAGCTTGCCTCGCAACCTCTGGGCACACTTTGTATCGACCGGAACGCTTTGTTGGGGGCATGGTAAACTATTACTAGAATGTTTTTTTTTTTTGCATACGCAACATACGCGCACGAGTACGTCAAAATCGCCGGCAAAACAAATTTATTCCCACAGCCGCCAACACTAAGCAATAATTTTCTGTTTGAAACTTAAGTGAAATGCTTTACCCGTCGCCTACTCGAGACTTGAGCTACACATGCATGGTTGGTCCTGCGGAGTAGTATGTAGGACAGTGGGTGCCACTGTGTTTGTACAAATGTTTACATCCTCGGTAGCATTTATTATATTCAAAAATGTAGTAAATCAATCATCATTTATAAGGTGACGCAAACTTTTTAAAAACACCCATTTATTTTCACGGTCGGGTTTCTGGTGTAGCGAGTTGAAAAATATCTATAGAAATTGTTCTCTATACAACGTGGGGAGGTATCCGAATGTATTAATTTATTTTATTATTTTATTGTATGACTATGACACATTCAACTGATTTATAAATTATTCCGACGACACAATGACCCGTATTCATAACTCTTGTTTCTGAACTTGTAGGCGAATCATAATGTCAATGAGACATTAATTTGATAGACTCTTGTGTATGAAATCCCAAACTTTACATCTTGATTACCTATTTAAGAGTATTTTGAACCGTCCGACACATCAAGTGTGGACAGCTTTAATAAAATAGTTTCCATAGCTCACCTATGGTAAGTGATCACCGAAGTACAGAATGCTGCACAAGACCCTAGTATTATCTGACGCAGCCAAATGATATCGTGTTTTAATATACAACTAGCGCCATCTATGACCGAATCTCTACGTGGGTCATCTTTCTAACTTATAGTCAATTGTTTTCTTATAAGTTTCTATCTTAAATAAACTTTTAGCGTATCTCAACTTTTGGACTTAGCCATATTTCCACTTATCACTCACATTGTTTTTTCCATCTTCTGACATTCATGCACGATGTTACTACATGCTACCATGTAATGCTACATTACAGTATTTACAATTCTCCCTCCATACATTTATATTTTTATTTCTCTCTTTTGTTTCTTTTTAGTCTAACAATATTTATAATTTTATAAAAAGAAATATTTGATCATGTATTTCTATAACGGTAATAAATAAATTAACATACGTTGGTTTCATTGTTAATTTTTGGGTAATGGTAGACAGCAAGCGTAACCTTTATAAACAATACATTTACGAGCACAACTACACTCACATATTTTTTAATAATATTCACACATTTGGACACATTTCACTTGATGGTATGGGACCACTGCTGCACATGATACCTGTATGCATCCTTAACAACGCACTAGCCTTGTCACCCTCGAGGACTGAGATGGAATGCCTGGTATCCGGACTCCAGCCACACTACCGATGCGAAGCATAACAGTGATTTAATTCTATATATAATTGAATTACAATACACTTCAAAGACACAAGAAAAAGAATATTATCATAGAAACATTGTAGAGGATAAAAAATTTCAAATGGAACCGTTTTATACAAAATAAATCCGTGCATAACTGTACTGCCATTATGTAACAACACCAGTGTCAATTAACGACGTAACTTTTATTTAAAAATTATTACTTGTTTTTTGTCCCTAACACATTCTCACAAATCGCGCGTTCAATGTAATAGAAATATGTTTTATTACACGTTCAAAATGCTCCTGACCTTTTTAAGACCTATGCCATAATATTTTTGACGTCTTTGTCGGAAGCCAAGAGAGGATGGCTAACACGGCTGCAGGTTGATAACAATGTATGGCGGTCGGATAATACACTGGTGGTGTGGGAAATGTTTAATAATTTCTTTAAAAAAGTTTCACGAGTAACAGCGGATGATACAACCACCAGTATCTGTGACGTTGTTTTTTGTATCGGATAAATTAATTTGTATGGTATGTCAAAAATATTTTTTTTTCCGGACCCGCGTTCCGGCCTTCCGCGGATCTTCCTAGCCGTAAGGTCGCGTCTGTTTCGTTTCTTGCGCGATAGGCGCGCGCCTGTACGACCGCCGTTCAACGGTCAGCTCAGAACTGGCACGGACAAGGGAAAGCATTGCGATGGCCCTCGCGGGTGTTGACGCAATGACAAGTTATTCGTCCGCTCTCAAAAATTATAGATCATTCTTTAAAAATGTATGAGTTAAGAGATTTAGTAATAACTTACCAGTTTTCCATATTTCTTTACTATAACGTACCAATATTTTAAATATGAAAACTATAGCACATTTTAGAATTATTTTAAAATAAGTTCTCCACAGCTAAAGCACTTTTGCATGACAAATTGGCAAGTGTACCTACTGGATTCTCGGTTCGATTTCCAGCTAAGCAACTGTATTTGGGCAATGCGAATTGGTAATGTTTGTTTGAAAGTGCGGTTTCTTAGATTGATATCGTCTGGGGTAACACAGAGAAGATATTGGGATGAACCAGAAAGAAAGACATCAATGAAAAGGGCCTATTTATATTTTAACATAATAAATTGAAAATAAAGAGCTCAGCACATGTTGATTATCTTCCCTTGGCGCATTTAGAATATATAGAATATATAGCTTCCGATTTAAAAAAATGTCGATGATAATATTGTAACATAATATTTAATTTATTTCAGAGAGTTGGAATTAACATGGGCTGTTATGGAGTTCGACTATACAATGCATGATAGAACTGGGATGAAGTTGCCGAGGGCCAGTGAAGAGCTTGTGGAAGCTTTAGAAGATAACCAAGATTAAATTTTAATACCGTTCGCTTAACTAGATTTGTTATTGATTATGCTATAAGAGAATATATTGCAGTGTGCGCACAAGATAGCTCTTTGTTTTTAATTATATGGTTCTATCCCTCTATATTTTTTGAAGCTAGCCATGGCCCCCATTGCCATCTCAATTCTTCGCCTTATCTCGTTCTCGCAGGAGCCATTGCAACTGGTGCATTAGCCCAGGTATATAAAGTTGTTGACTACCTCTAAGTTTAGTGTCCCACTGACCTCAAGTTTGCCTGTGCGATCTACAACCATAACTTTGGTTTTGTCTCTGTTTATAGAGAGACCCAGTTCGGAGTAGTTCGCTCCATCCTGTCTAAAAAAGTAACCATTTCCGTTTCATTTTCCGCTAGTAAGGTGGTGTCGTCAGCACTCCGTATATTAGATATTTTATGCCCGTTGATAGAACTAATGTAGTGGATAGTGTACCTGACTGCTGCGTCGCGGGTGTCTTTCACACTATACTGATCTGAACCTTCCTCTACCCTTATTGTACACGCATTACATTGCACTAGGGAAGAGGACGACGAGTGAGTGGCTCTGTGTTTGCGCAAATAAGATATTCTGCGCAGTAAACGGACAATAACCAGAAGATATCAACGAGAACGCAATCAACCAAGAAGAGATGAAAAAATTAAGCAAATTTGTTTTATTATCACCGTCTTCATAATCACCTAAGACCGAGTTAGTTCGTAGGAACTTTCCCCTTCTTACTTATGTGTTTTTATAAAAAAAACTATTACTGTAATATCTATCAGCTACAAAGTGCCAAGAAGACAATATTTCTATATCTCGTTTATTTATTTACTATATACCTCGTAAAAGCCTTTACTCAGAATGAAATATTAATATATAGGCATTTTGATTGTTATTTATTGATTGACCATGATTTTCTATTGTCTATTGTCCCACTTTATGTCATGGCTTCACACGAAATAGTGGCCTCAAACATATTTTACCCGAGTTCGACGTAACTAAAGGAGGGTAATGTTTTTCTTTATTTAACCATAACGAATTTAAAAGTATAAAATACGTTATGATCACCAAATTAACAAAATAATCATTAAGGAACCTTGTCTAATAAAAAATCTCGGTATTTTTTTAACTCTAAAATAATTTCTTCGGCTCATAAATCAGTTATAATTCATAAACTTTACGCAAATCTGGGTTTTATTCTACTATCATGTGAACCCTTCTCGGCCGGTAGCGCATCTGCCGCTCCTCTGGTGTTGCGGATGCGCTACCGGCCGAGCCGTCCATGGACGGCGGTTATCACTTACCATGAGATGAGCCGGTTGCTCGTTTGCCAACTATTCTATAAAAAAAAATCTTTTTTATTGTGTGTGGGCAGCATTCTAGATTATTGCAGCACCGGTTGAAACCGCAGTACATAAGTTATTTTATTCGAGACATGCTCGTAGATGTGGTACGGACAAAGTTGGTGAAATTCTCAAATTTTAAATGTAAATTACCTTTTAACACATCTGATGAGGCTGGTAAAAGTAACTCTTTATGATCTTACAAAGTAGACGTACTGCCCTACACTTGTACTTCCTGCATAATGTATGTAGTAACACGATAAATAATATTCAGCTAACTTCACTATTTTTACAGATAAACGCTCCATCCTCTCGCTCCAGGCCTACAAATTTATTCAAGTTTCCAATTCAAGAACTTACTTTGCACAATACTCAGGAATTATTCGTATTCAATAAGTATATACCGAAGTGGAGGTACATATATCCAATAATAATAGTGATATCAATGTAGATAATTCTCAGTTAGCAGCAACTGACCGAGCAAAGAAATAAAGTTGGGAGGTAAAACGGCAGAAGGAGAGTGAAAAAGTAGAGCATCTGCACTATCGTTCCATATAGAGGCGGAATGTGGGTGTCATGGGCCGTAAAAATAATTTACCATCAAAACTGAAATGAAATTTTCGACGTTATTTCAGTTCAATTTTAAATGAAAATCAATAAGTACTAAAACTGTACAATGTATTTATAACAAATCTATGAAACATGAAATTTTTTTCCATTCCTTACTAACGGTATTTGTCATTCTGTGGTTTATGTGTATTGATTTTAGTCGTAAAATTTGAATTAAGAATATGTATACACAATCTTATTGGGCACGCAGACCACAAGAGACCAGAAACCTGGGCATTGGTTACCGTAGATATTTATTTTTAACCATACAATAATATAAGTACGACCCCCAGGGATCTACGTTGGCGTGACAAGAAAATGGGGGTTCACAATTCGTAAGCGGGGGTCAACGAAAATAGATTTGCTTTCTAAAGTCAAGGAAAAAATATTATGAATAAGTTTACATCTAAGCTCGATAGATGGCGTTGTACCTCTGTTCGTAAAAAAGTCATTACGAGGCATATATTTTAAATCAAGAGCAAACATTCGTTGCCACCTTCCGTTACTAATGGAGTGATTTAATCAATACGATACGAAAGGTGCAGCGTCATAAACTCGAGAAGAAACATAACAAGGATTTGTTTTATAAATATATAACTACCAAATGGAGCCTAGATAATCTACGATTTATTACAGGTACGTCACTGTTCTCCGTATACACGTTGGGGTGTCCACCACGCAAAAAACTTCTACTATATACGAGAAACACCTGATAAAAAGTTATGGTAATAAATAACCATTGGATGCTTTCTGCAAATATTAAATGTTAATTTTGAGGTAACACGAATCAATCGGTGTCACGCAGGTGTTGAGGTGAATGTGGAATCAAATCCATTTCGTTATTACATTAAAAATGTTGTACAATAGAACTCTATTGAATTTCACTACTTAACTTCGAATATTATCTTTGTTTTTAATTATGAAAAAAAAATGATCACATTCAGAATTATTTTTGAGCCCAAATAATTATGTTAATTGGAGTTATTGTTATATATTGTTAAAAAGAAATAAAATGAAAACTATAAAATATATTGGCACGGAGATATTGTACGTGAATAAACTTGATTTGGTAATGAACACCTAAACGGTAACAAAACATCAAAAACAAGAGCTAAACTTTTTATGAAGTATTCTTATAAGTGGTGTTGGTTGATTTTCATTGGTAAAAATATGTTAGAATATGTTTTTTTTTATTATTTTATCGTAATATTAATTTTCGATAGCAGTAACTTTCAATTAGCAAAACATGATTCCTTTAAGTTTCGATGTTTTTAACCCCACAGGAAATACAATATACCAATCTCGTCAATGACATCGCCTTTTCTCTTATAACTTAAATATAGAAAACAAAAAAATCGTTATCCTAAAAACTATTGGGATATTCGAACGAAAACTTTTTTAATGAAGGTTAGTAAAACTGGCCTACATTAAAGACTTAAAATTAAAATGTAATTCAATGTTTAATAAAAATTAAAAAAAAAAGGTATTTTGAACAAGTATGATTTGTTTCTTAGATAATAAATGAAAACTTCAACTTCATATAAATTTGGCACACCAAGCAACTCATCTCGTAACAGTTCCTATAACTCCGATGTACCAGGAAATCATAAATGTACACAAGCTACAAGCACAATTCCAATAGCGTAAATGCACTCGGTCGTCGTATTTGCTGTCGCTATTAATTTTGTAAAATCAGTTCTCCGTATAACTTATTTTCACTCTATCTCACCCTAAATTAAGGTTTAAAAGGGCGGACTTAATGTTCAGTGGCATTCTTTGCGGGGTTGATTCGTTCTACTGGGTGATTGAGAGAAAATTGGTAAGTACGAAAATAACAATTCCGGGTCTGCATTTTACGAATTAAATAGGCAAAGTCTGAATAGTGAGTGATTGAAATTATAGATCTAAGTTACTGTTAGAGACCTTCATCCTAATTCTTTGGAGTAATAATGCATCTTCGTCTCGTTACTTTATGATCATAACCCGCCGGCATCACGATCAGATAAACTGCGTGTTTATAGCTCTAATCACAAAAGAAACGTAGATTTTTTATAGTTGTCTATAAAATGTATAATACGTAATATAAAAAATAATAATAAATTTATAATCTAATAGATGTAATCCTATTCATGACCGTCAACCGATAAACAGTTTACTATCTATCCCTAATTTGATAGTAATTGCTGTAATGTTTGCATGTTGTAGTATTTGCTTGATAGGCGGATTTCATTGTTTCTCGTAAGGGAATCGAACGAAGACCCGCGATGCAAAAGTCAATTACTCACTCTAAACATGGTATTGAGTATACTCCGCAACGCGACTCCACTGCGATCGCATGTCTTGAAATTTTTTTCTAATATTCCTGTTAACCACGACCAACTAAGCTTACAATACTTGTGCCACGAGTTGGTTCCGGACAATTGTTGTATAGAACCTTAGGATTTGCAGTCCATTACCTATCGACGTTTCAAATTATAGTATAATAGTTGTATAATGTAGTATAAAATACTGCAGAATGTAGCAAAAATAAAATGAATACTATAAATATAATAATAATAAGATTTATTATTATTATATACAGCTTTAGTAGCTGCAATGTTGATGTATGACAAACTGGTAAACCCAATTACAGAAAAGAACGAATTCCATCCTCAAGGATGTCAATGCATCTTTATTCTTCAATGAGGTTAACTAAAAATACATTTTGTTCACCAGTTTTATTATTTTATTAATACTGAAGATACATCCCACGTTAGGGTGAATTAAATTCATCATCATCGTCATCAACATTACCTATCATTAACTTTACTTCATTGCTGAACTTTATTTTTATGATTTTGATCAAAAGTTTATGCAAATTGAGTTCTCACTCGTGTTTCCTTTCAGGGCCTTCCACTGAAGGAAATTGAAAGCTTCTAGGCGTTTGTATTTGGTCCACTGGTCGAATATATTGACAGTGCACATACTCCCAATATATTGTTATAATTTTTTCATTAACTCCAGATGACGATGGTCAAGATAAGAGTTGTAAGTACATTAGTACAAATTGGCAACCCTACACCGGCAAAATGGCGGGAAATAACTAGAACATTTTAAAATGGAAATAAACTTTCACATACGATAAACGTCCGTGAGGCGGATTTTTTAGACGTGGACACTATTTTAAATACCTTTCCGTATCGCATGCCTATATACTATGTAGCTAAAACGTCGACCGCGTCGCTTGGTGTTCAGAATATGTAAAGCCTATGCGCATCGGTGAGGTTTATATAGGCTGTTACTTAACACCATGTACAACTCTCTTAATAAAACCTACAAAAAATATATGATAAGTGTTAAAAAACAATTGAAAAATAACACTGTTAAAATTAAAACAAGTTTCAAACTATTTCTTCTATTACTCATGACATTGAATTTATTATCGATAACAACACGCACGGCACTGATTGGAACACAGGAAGTGAGTGGAGTGCACCTGACCTACAATTATATTAACTGTGAATAATTATAAAGGAAGGTTTAGGCATAATGTAAGTGGATATACATTATCTATAAAAGAAATAGTTTCTAGCTGCATATTTACTGAAGGTCAGCTCGACCAGGAAAGGCCACGCCCTCACCTAAATAAAACCAATGAACCGTGAAACCGTGAAATGACAGAATAATATTGTTGGTATGGTACTCGTATGTGTGCGATACCGTGAAGCCGTTAAGTAATACAAAAAAAAGAGGATTCATTTTTTTATTACGTTGAAAATAACGAACGTGCACACAGTTCACCTGATGGCAAGTGATTCATGCGGCCTATGACACCTACACTAATCCTGGACAAAGAATAATAAAGCAGATGGGTATAGGTTGTACCCTTGATGCCATGATTAGTCAAACCGGACAATATTACTTTCACCTACGACGGAGAAAGCCCAAAACCTCGAGGACAGTCTAGAGCCTTAGTTCCCAAAGTGGTCTAGGTCCCCCAGGGGTCCATGGGAGACCCGACGGGGTCTACGAAAATTTATTTGCTTTCGATAGTGAAGAACTAAAATGTTGGCTTGACTTCATCTATCAATGTCGGCAGATAATATTTTAAGAAGCTCAGAGACTGTTACTGTGAAAGATAGACGTTGACGTACTACACAGGGCAGCGTTACCAGCAGCAGATGAACACTTAGAACCGATGACCACGGACGAGGTCACTGAAATTATCTTAGGATTCAAAAACGTTTCGTTTGAATAGTAACCGGAGCAGACATCGCGTACATCACCATCCATTCTCCACTCTGGAGAATCATCAGATATCTAGTTAGCAACTTCGGAGGCAAATAGAGAGAGCAGCGTAGATAGACACGCTCGGATAGCGAGCACATTAGTTAGTAAGAGAACCACAATTCTCTGGTACGGACCCTTGTTGCGTGAGCCCTGGATCAGATGAAGCTGTAAGAACCCCATGGGCTAACAAACAGAATTTAGAAACCCCTAATATCATAAAAACAAACAGAAATACTGTAGTGGAATAACATATGAAAATTTAACTTTGTATGCTTATAAATTTTATCACAAAAGAAATTATGTTTTAGTTCTTTCCGCAAACATTTTCGCATATTTACTTTAACTTGAGAGTCCGTGGAGCTTGACTGCCCTTTATCCATGATCTTTTTGACACTTCCTTGTCGTAGGTAATCAATCTACTTTTCATCACCAGTGATCAATCTTTTTAAGACAGTTTTTTTTCGTTTCAATAGGGAATTAGTTCACGATTCATTCTTTCAGTGAGCTCAGTGGTATCCAATTATCGAGCTTTTTGTATATATTTTTCTACAGACTTTTTCAAATGGGTCAAAACTGTTTTATGGTGACGCGACTTGTGTCGCATTAAATAGTAAAAAAAACTTCAAAATGTATCGAATTTCTTCCTTAGATTCATTCATTTTGGCGGACAAAAGAACCATAAAAAAAGGGCATGAAATCATTTTTACCTTTTATTTTTGTGTTTTTAAAATGTAACCTTATTAATGGTATGGAAACCAAAGAGATTTAACTGCAACTTTTTACTTATAAAAACTTTTTGCCCGAACTATTACATTCTTTCATACAGCCCTTATGCCAAGTACGTCTAAGTTTCGTACATGTATTTAATACGAAATACAGATCAGTTAAATTACTAACACCCTATTTATATGTAATTTATTGCTATTACATTGCGAAGTTAGAAGGAAACTAAACATTATTTTTCTCATTTTAACAATAGAACATTGAAAGAAAATTTTATTTCATTTGTTACTGTTGCATATAATTTTTTGAACATAATATTATTTAAAGTTAGCATAATTTGAAAAAATATAATTAGGTTGAAACGTCTTTACACGTACAACGCTAAGATTTTTTATTTACGTATAAATCTGGAAAAAGTATACTTTTAAATTCCGATTCAATAATGAAAATAAAACCGGAATCATTACCGTTCTGAAAAATGTTGTTCCGTTGTTGCGAAAATTAGAAAGAGAGAAACATGGGCAAAGATATACATACATACATGTTTAAGGTCTGGTATATTCTATATTATTTCGGAATAGTAACTAGCGTATTATTATTCGTATTGGTATTATAGACATAGGTTTTTTTTTTAGTATTATAGACATTGGTGTGAGCTAACCCGCGGAAAGGATGCATTCTCTTTTTAATTCATCGTAATTCGGAGTGACACATGCTTTTATACATCATGCAGAATAACCTAATTATAATTATATTTATTATTAAAAAAAATGCGGTTTAGGCCGCAGTTAACTGTCAAGTGAAATGTGACCTCGTTCGTCAACTTATTTTCATACTACTGTTGAAGAGGCATCACAAATAAGTCATCAGGGATGAAGACTCATCTGCATTACGATTCCTTATCAAGGATGAATAGGGGTAGGATCACACCCGGCGGCGCAAGCGACGGTGGCGGGGACAATGCGGTGTTGAGGACGGGGTTAAACCTAGACACTGGTTTACCCAGGGATATATGAATGAAATAGAAAAAAACATCATCTTATCGCCGTGTAATATATTACAGGTTATTAATTATTGGTGAATCCATTAATTAATAACCTGTAATATATTTTGTAGGATAATTTTTCGAGTTTCGTTTGTGTTCCTAAAGATAAATAGATTAACCAATTAGTCAATATTTTAAGATGTTAGCACTTTTGTTTCAAAGTAAAGTAAATCGTATTTAGACTAATAAGTCTTAAGAAACAGCCATTTAAACGTAAAACATGTTATCTCCTTAATAGCATTTCGTTGCTTTCTTCACAAGGCGTTGTACGTAAATCATATTCTCAGACCGTAATTAACCATGCAAAATGGCGTCTCCTTGCTCATGAAGAATCTATGTATGTAATAAAACCCTCGGTGTTATATTCTACTCCTTTGTTTGAAAATAAAAAATCATAATTTTATACGCTAAGAAGAAACAAGGCCATCAGTGTTTAATTGAATCTTAGATCTCATTATCTTATTGACTAAGCTGTGTGGTGTTTTAAGTTGTAGAAACAAATATAGCTTAACATAATGATTAGTAATATTTACGTGATTTTTATATTAGGGTCTTTTCTTTACACATTATGGCAAGGTGTTATTAGGATTACGAATTACTAAAACATCTATTTAGATGCTAACATCTGTGCAAGTCAGAGGATTTCTTAGTTTCTAACTCAATTGTTAATAGAGTTTTATAGTTCACGTAGATAATGTGATCTAAAATGCATTGCAACAAAGCTGCATTTTAACAGATGATAAAAGTATCATCTATACTTAAAAAAAATATCATCAAGATACCGATTGTAGCATCTTAGATTTACTGTAGAAGTATAAATGGCGAGGGGAGGGCGAAGTCTGCTAATACACAGAAGTGTGTTATGCTTCAATATACCGTGTAGGGCAAGAGTAACAGTTCGATCTACATATAAAGGCTGTTTTTTTATTTTATGAAGAGAGCCTGAGTAAAATACTTTAGCTGTAATGGATAATTATTATGTATTCGAAATGTTAATAAAATCTCCGCCACTAATAGTTTCGCGAACACAGTCACAAACTTGGAGCCAGACTAACCTATGAATAAAATTATAATTAATTTCGAAGCTGCATTACCGTGACAGTGATCAAATGTCGGTGCATATGCATCTCATATGCACACATCACGAGCGCTGTTCTCTCGTGCCGTTCCAACTTGCTTCCGACATTTTATTATGATTTACCGTTCAATTATCAGATCATTGTATACGAGTGGATCAGTGAATTGAATTACTTTTATAAAAATAAGTCAATGACCGCTATTCCTTTAAAAAATCTTTAGGTTCTAGTTAATAAATAATTTAACAAGAACTAGCGATATTTTTTTTTATCGAGGACCCAATTACAGGTAACGAGAAATTATATCTCAGTCCTCGTGGGTGAGAACATCTAAATCCATCCTGAAACTTTGTTAAGGATGGATGTAGATATCATGGGTCATCACAGTCAGTGAACTGTTGTGTTCTTTGCCACGCCTAATTTTTTATATACAAAAAATATAATCAATCTCTTCGTGTACTATAGATGTACCCACTAGCACGTGTTTTAAAATTATGAGTATTTTTTTAGATGTATATACTGAATGCGATAACGCGTTAGATATGTTAAGATATTTTTTAATTGTCTGTACTCACATATTTTAACATTTAATCTCAATCATAAACTTAACTTTTCACTCGCATCTCTAAGCCTTTGATATTCCCATCACAAACTTTCTTCGATAAATCTTTCAGTACGGGATCCACAGTCTACAAAATCCTTATAGTAATATAAACAGCGAAGTCGCAGTATAAGTAATTGCAGCGAAGAAACACAAACACCTCACGGGATCTAGCTAATCGCTTAATCAAAATTTATTCCGCACTTTGATTTTAAATTTGGAACGCAACATTTATTACTGGACCCCTCAAAGCAACCCTTCGCGGGGGCGCTTCATTATCGCGGATTAAGGCTGCGGAATATTCTATCGATCGCATCGACTCCGTCAGTATTCATTTTCAATTAAGCGCCAAGTATTTTATTAAGTTCGAGCGCGGAATTGATGAGTTTTGCAAACTAATATTTACAATAAATAACAAGTTACCATTTTAAATTATACACATTTAAGTCTAAGATATATATATGTTGGGTACTGTATGCATCAGCTGAACAGTGTGCTCGTTTGTGCCACACTATAGAAAAAAACCAATGTTATGTTACTATTTTATGCTGGTATTACGTGAGGGCGTGGCCCTTCCAGAAATCGCGGCCAGAATTTGCAGCTAGTCAATGTATACCACTATTAATAAGGATTTGGAAATTGGTTATAGGCCTTTTTTTTTTCCTGCCACGACTATTAAGTCACAGTCAAGACTCCGAAGCCACTACACATCACGGCGGTCGGTAGAAGCTAGCATTCGTAATTAATGTAAGGTAGAATTTTTTTTTAGGATCAGTGTATAAAAAAAATATTAAAACATCGTATAAACAAAAACTAGGAAGTGTGTCGTAACGGACATAACAGAATTAACAAGTTTATTGCTCAAAGAAACTATTAAGTAAACAGAATGGAATAATTAAATACGAATCGATTAGTCAGTGAAGCGAAAACAACAACATGTGATTGATTAAAAGACTGTTCAGTCAGTAGGGTCAGCTCTTTCACCCTCGGGTCAGGCACTTTTGCGGTCCAAGCCGAGGCTCCCACTAGGGAACCCTTGTGCTGGTTACCCACAAATCACCGTGATGCTCTTTATTAAAGCTATAAAGATAGGCCTAATCTTTTTATTTTAATCTCTTAAAGGGTTATTTAATTAATTTAAGTTATTGTTATGAGTATAATCCACCACGAGACTGGTGCAGTTGGCGGACGTTATATTTTTATAATGTTAGGGAAGGCACACGAGGATGCAGTTCAGCTGATGATAAGTGACTGCGCCCCTGCATCTCCATCCTCAACAAGCATATATGTACATGTAGACACTGCATGGACATGGAATGTCCCTTTTCCCGTAATCGTGCCCTTGTATTTCTACACCCATCATACGAATGCAGCAAGATTGACGTACCATATCGATTGTACTCTGAGAGGGCGTGGGTCTTCACTGATCGAGCCGACCCATTCATGCTGGGTCTAAATATTAGCTGACCGATAAATAATTTAATGAAGCCTAAAACTTATTTTTGATGAAATTGTCTTAAATATAAAAAAATACTATTGAGTTCCATCTTTTTTTCTCAATAGCGTCAATATTAAATTCTAACAAACTTGTTTGAAAAAAATCTAGCTCTTTTTTTCCTATATATTATTATATTACATTGCATGTTGATTAGTAAGTATCACATGTCAATATGTTTTTTTATATTTTTTATTCACACAAAATTTTCCTACAGGTTGCTTTTCTTTCATTTGTGTTTCTGTTACTAATTTATTCTGTTGCTATTTGTTGCAAAGCTTGACCAGAAAAATAAAGAAGATGCTAATTTGCGAATAGGCACTTTTAATGACATCTGTCAGTTGCTGTCACTGTGGAGTTGTTTATGTTTGATTTATTTTTGACAAATAATATATCAAAGTATTTGTCAAAAATAAATATTTGTCGTAAGATATTTGACTCTGGTTCTCTAAATAATATCACCCACGTAATTGCCAGTTATTACACACTAAACGGTGTTGCAATGAAAAATAAAAGGAATATGTCGCTCCTAAAAGTTTCTTTATATGCTTGCGAGGCTTTAAGTTGTAATTGGCTGGTTATATGTTTTATTATGTTTAGTTCGGATGCTGCTAGTTACACGATTAATAAATAATCTAGCGTTGTATTGATTATTAAATAAATATTCTCTGTTTAATTATTATAATTATGTTATTTGAAAGCAATGTCAATCATGTTGTACTTTCGCGTTTTTTTACCATTACATTTTGAGTAATAAACTTACGCATAGTTCACCTGATGGCAAGTGATTCCTGCAACCAGTGACATCTACATACATCCTTGACAAGGAATCATAATGCAGATGCGTTGTCACCCTTGAGGACTGAGATGGAATGCCTCGTCACCAGTAATAAAAGTAGGATCTAACTAATCGGAATCTGTGTTGTACTTTTAGTATGTAATGATTTTAGCATTTTGTTTGTCTTAATATTAAACAAATATATGTACGAGTCGGTGTATAATATGTAAATAAGAAACACCAAGCGGCTCCACTGCTGGATGGCGGACTTCTCATGACATATGTTTTTCCTTAGACATTAAACGTAGAAAACATTGGATACTATTTTTAGTTTTAAGATGTGAAGAATTGTTTTTGTTATTTTACATAACTCTACATTGATTACCGTATCGGTGAAATATGGGCTAACTAGTATACACTTCATAAGTAGAGAACTTAGTATTTTCTATATTTCTTCATTTTGGCTTTGCATTTACGACCACGATTTAGTTTGCCAAATATATAAAAGGAAATCTTTTTTAAAGTATCTAAAATACGTTGTACTGGCCACAATGTTAGCACAAAGTTACCAACGTCGTTTACACATGGACATGATAAAATTTAAAAAAATAATATGTGTAAATGTATTGCGCTCTCTCAGGCATTCTTGTCAGATCTATATTCGATACTATGTTAATGTTTCTAACAAATGTAAGTTTGTTTCTAGCTGCAGAATGAATGGGTCACTCGATTTGAGGGGGTAGAACCACGCCCTCACAGAATATCAGCGTGAAATAGCAGTGTAATGTTGATGTGTTTCGTCTTGTGAGTGTAGGGATCCGGAGACCTTTATTACTGGTGACGAGGCATTCCATTTCAGTCCTCAAGAGTGACAACGCATCTGCATTATGATTCCTTGTCAAAGATGTATGTAGATGTCATGGGCGTTAGGAATCCCTTATCATCAGGTGAACTATGTGCTCATTTGTTACTCTCAATTTAATTTAAAAAAACGTTACATACGTCGTGCACACATGGACATGATAAAACATTATGTGTGTTATCTAAAAATAATGTGTGTAAATGTATTTCGCTCACTCCAAGTCTCATTACCTTGTCAGATCTATATTCGATACTATGTTAATGTTTCTAACAAACGTAGATACTGACCGTAATGTAAGCGCAACGTTACATACGTCGTGCACACATGGACACGATAAAACATTAAAAAAATAATGTGTGTAAATGTATTTCGCTCACTCCAAGTCTCATTACCTTGTCAGATCTATATTCGATACTATCTTAATGTTTCTAACAAACGTAGATACTGGCCGTAATGTAAGCGCAACGTTACATACGTCGTGCACACATGGACACGATAAAACATTAAAAAAATATTGTGTGTAAATGTATTTCGCTCACTCCAAGTCTCATTACCTTGTCAGATCTATATTCGATACTATGTTAATGTTTCTAACAAACGTAGATACTGACCGTAATGTAAGCGCAACGTTACATACGTCGTGCACACATGGACACGATAAAACATTAAAAAAATATTGTGTGTAAATGTATTTCGCTCACTCCAAGTCTCATTACCTTGTCAGATCTATATTCGATACTATGTTAATGTTTCTAACAAACGTAGATACTGACCGTAATGTAAGCGCAACGTTACATACGTCGTGCACACATGGACACGATAAAACATTAAAAAAATAATGTGTGTAAATGTATTTCGCTCACTCCAAGTCTCATTACCTTGTCAGATCTATATTCGATACTATGTTAATGTTTCTAACAAACGTAGATACTGACCGTAATGTAAGCGCAACGTTACATACGTCGTGCACACATGGACACGATAAAACATTAAAAAAATAATGTGTGTAAATGTATTTCGCTCACTCCAAGTCTCATTACCTTGTCAGATCTATATTCGATACTATGTTAATGTTTCTAACAAACGTAGATGCGGCCGTAATGTAAGCGCAACGTTACATACGTCGTGCACATGGACACGATAAAACATTAAAAATAATGTGTGTAAATGTATTTCGCTCACTCCAAGTCTCATTACCTTGTCAGATCTATATTCGATACTATGTTAATGTTTCTAACAAACGTAGATACTGACCGTACGTAAGCGCAACGTTACATGCGTCGTGCACACATGGACACGATAAAACATTAAAAATAATGTGTAAATGTATTTCGCTCACTCCAAGTCTCATTACATTGTCAGATCTATATTCGATGCTATGTTAATGTTTCTAACAAACGTAGATACTCGACCGTAATGTAAGCGCAACATTACATACGTCGTGCACATGGACACGATAAAACATTAAAAATAATGTGTAAATGTATTTCGCTCACCCAAGTCTCATTACCTTGTCAGATCTATATTCGATACTATGTTAATGTTTCTAACAAACGTAGATACTGACCGTAATGTAAGCGCAACATTACATACGTCGTGCACACATGGACACGATAAAAAATTAAAAAAAAACAGCATCGTCATCCACGCATGTACCGGCATCGGTCGCCGAATCGATAACTTGTTTACGACCTAGCTAGCACGTTGGTAGTCGTTGACAGAAAAACAAAGACCAATGTTGGACTATTTAAATATCGTTTAAATACCGAGTAATTGCTTCTTTTAGCTGAACAATGCTATCGTATATCAGATTCTTTGGTATATTAAAAAAAATCACTAATATTTTTCGGGTGTACAATGTTTACACTCTATTGTGGTTAACCAATAAAAATATATATCTGTCTACCCCCCGAACACAACGAGTGCTTATTTATATTATTGTTTGTAAATACAAAAGAAAACGTTTATCAAAAGCAGTGAGTGCCTTTTTGCAATAATCCAAAGGTACGGAATAAATTTATTTAGTATGGACAGCAAATGTGGTTAGTAATGACAGAATGATACAATTATGTAACTCATTTACAAATGGCAGGCGTTATTATGTGGCATAACTATATAAATTGTTGTTCAAATTGTTAGTATAATAATAAAAAAGTATTAACGTCTAGTGCCACTTTAATTACTTCCCATTTATATCACTTTATTTACTTCATTACATGACAAGACTGCCGATTAATTTCTCTCTCTTAGATTGAGTTTAACAATTCAGTTAGAAGCCCTGCGTTCATCTTATTTTGCCGGAAGTTTAGAGATATTTAAACGTTTTAGTGATTATGTTCTTCTGACCACGACGTCTTGGTTATTACCAGATGATATCAACTGCACAGGATATGTTAAACTGCCACGAGTTCCCGTTCGTTGCTTCAATGAATGCGAAGGTTCTGGTGTAATATTAAGGACACAGGATATACCCACAACACACCCAGACCCGAGAACCAAATAGTTGTGAGGTAAAAGTCCTTGGCTTGGAATTAATCCAGGACACAAGTCGCACCGCCCTGTTAGTAACCCATATAACGACTGCTTGGAGTAAATACTTTCGGGCAACAGTGCGTCTTCACGTTGTACTATTTTGAAAGCAAGAACTCTCTGACCAGTGCACTGCATGACTGCGCAAATAACGTATTTCACTCGTAGCCGGCCAAATAAGCTCTATCGGACACAAGGCAGTAGCGACGACAAAATATCAACGAAAACGTACAAAAATTATAAATCGACTAAGAGCGAGTGTTCTGATATTGCTCCATCTCTCTCTACACCTCTCGAGAGGCGGCCTATGCCCAATAGTGGTATGAGATATAGTAAAACTGATATGATTATGACATTATATTAGTTTAGTTTTTTTAACATTTATAGTGAATTACTACCAGAAGACGGCATTATATAATAACATTACTAATTTGTAGAGACCAAAAGCTCTTTTCAAATTTATGAGTAAATGAATATTATTTTATCAACACATTTCATATTTAATCCTCTTACTTCAAAGCTCAATGGAACTTCCATTGAGAGCGCTCTTATATAAATCATTGTACATAATAAAAAACATAACGTTCAACAATGTTCCCGGTGTTTTTTTTTTTTCTCATAATTTTCATTACCACCGTAATAAAGTTGGAACGTTCTTTAAAGTAATTTGCTCTATAAGAATCTTTTCAATATTGGTAATTTATTTTGTAGTTTATTGAAATTGAATTCCCTGTATAATCCGAATAGATCGTGATTGATAAAACTAAACCCAGTTGTACTTTTCATAATATGAGGGGTGCCAAATGAGCACACAGATCACTTGACGGTAAGTAATCACCGCAACAACGAATGTCCGCGCAACACCAGAGGAGTCCTTTTCACTGTATCTCCAGGGGATAGAGAGGTATAAGATATTTGTTTTTGAGAAGATGACATACGTACACATATGTGAATACAGTTGTTTATATAAATATTGTTCGACACTTTGTATACGTTAAACAAGTGGATTACTAAAGCCGGACTTGTTTCCTTTAGGTATTCTATACTAATTAACCCTATACACGTTATTGTGAGTGTGTGATCTATCGATATTAGAACGGAAACCAAGCGCAGTATGCAGTATCTATAATGTTTTTTTACTTTTTTTTAAATTGTTTACGAATGTTTTGTATTTCGTTCGAACGTTTGCTTCTAAAATTCTTTTTTTATTCCTTGTTACTGGATTATATTATTTTTTTTTTAATTTGTAAAATATTCTTATTTCAATAAATTAAGTATTGACATCATAATCATTTGCAATAAAACAGAGAAACAGTATTTAGAAGAAATCAAAACTATTACTTACTTTTTATTTAGTCATACTAACAGTTTCATATTAGTAGTACCGATATAACCGATCCAAACCCCTTCAATCATATCTTCCTTTTAGAATTATAATAAATAGTTAAATTGAAATAATAGATGGCCTAAATTCAAGTTTAAAGACCACCGTTCTGGAAACACATCAGCACTAAGCTACTATGTATTTAACTCTGGTATTTTATGAAAGTGATGCTACAGATGAATCAGTAAAGTTAGTTCTTCTTAATGTATTGCAACAAAATAATGGACATAATTTTAGCTATTTTAGCGCGTATTTTGAGCGTGGAGAACAGTGAGCAAATTAACATTGCGATCCTTAATTGTGACAAATAATAACATAAATGTATCTACAATTAGAATCAAAAATTATGAGAGGCGTTTTACCTACAAGATTTTTCATCAACCTCTTAACTGTTTACTGTTGAATATACGCCTTCGCTAAGTTGAAAGAATTCACCATAATACATAATCTATATCAATTGACAATAATAATTGACAAAAAGGCATTGCAATGAACCGTATAACCGAACGATAGCTTATGCGTAGCCTTGTCACTGGGGGGCGCCACCGCCAATAAATCGGCAACGGTGCAAAGCCTAGCGTGAAAGATGAAGTGCCCGCTTAACATACAATAAGTCTGCACTCTGGCGCAATATAAGCACGAGATAGTGTTTGAATCAAACATCGAGTGTGTTTAGTTTAAGCAAAGTACTTGCGCTAGTAACTAGGTAGCTACACAAATATATTAGCCGCATGGCGGACTATGCTCCGACATCCTCTCCAGGAAAGAGTTTTTTGCTGACCAATGGTATTGATATGGTATTAAAAATGTTATTGGTATTAAAAAGTATATATATATATATATATATATACTTTTTATATATATGATATATGTATAAAAAAATTAATATCGTATGCGGTCGACGACCCGATCGGGGTCGATGACCGAACCCACATTTAGTTTTCACTTTCGTTCACTAAGGATAACTGTAACCCTATACATACATGCATTGTGTTGTATATGGCTCTTTAAACAGAATATCAAGAAATCGCCAGTTTAACGAGATTATGAAAGTGCTTATTAGTTTTAAGACCCTTTTTATTTAATAAAAACTATTAATAACTGGTAATAATATTTTCTATTCGATTTAGACCACGGTAAAGGCTTTATGGGATATATAGTCAACGGTGTAGCGAGTTAGAAATTTACACCAGAGACCTCTATCTTAAAGTTATGTAACCAGTAAAACAAACTATCGTAACTTTCCTAAAAACTGTAAATTTTGTCTAAATTCCATAAAATTGGCAAAACTTACTCTTGTTCACACACTTTCAAAAACCCCTTAATTTATTCATTCCTAATCATAAAAACTGAAAAAAGAAAAAAAATCTGTAAAATTAATTTATAAAATGCTATATCACGCTAGTACTTTGTGACTTTTTTTTTTGTTGTATACCTACTTTCTATACATACTCACGTCAACAATGTAGTAATTATGGATAGGAGAATGTGCAAGTTCCATACAAACTGACAACAAGTTTAAGGATCATTATTAAGTGTTCCCTATTATAAGTCGGGACTCGTATACAAATAATCATTTAAGCAAACGCAAAACTTTCTATGTATCGTATATTAACTTATGCTTATTTGATTTGTTAAACGCGGTCCAAGACATTCATACTTGACAAGGAATCATAATGCAGATGCGTTGTCACCCTTGAGGATTGTGATGGAATGTCTTGTCGCAAGTAATGAAGGTCTCCGGATGCCTAGCTCACCCGCCTTCGCGGCGGACTATGTCTCGCACCGACAAAACCCCAGCGCTACCAGCGCTGCCAAGGGTTACCGCGGGATTTCCGTAAAGAACGGAACTGCAACCAACCCCTTAGCGTTTCGCTGGGATAGCCCGTCCCCGAGGGGTAACCTAACCTACCACCAAAACGACATAATGACCACGCCCTCACAGGGTACCGGCGTAATTTTATTTTATTTTAATAGAACCACCAACAAGAATTACATGTAATTTGATTTGTAGAAAAAACTGGCCATAGTTTGCTAAATACACATAATTCCACTTACAGGTAGTTACATCATGCTAATTAAAAATAAGTTGTACGATAACTTAAGATTAAGAGAAAATTAACTATTTAAATATAGTTAAATAAAAAACAATTATTAAAACTAACTAATTATGAGTTAACAATATTGACGGGTTTTCCTTGAACATAACTTCCTTAGATTATGCTCAATTTTGCAAAATTTGTGTTTTAATAATTTTAGCCTTAAAAGTAACTAGTCATATGTTGTAACTTTCATTTGCCAAAGTTTATTTTTGACTTATTCATAGTTCTATCATATATACTGAATATTAATCAAAGGCTTTCATAGTGTTTTATTTATAAATATTAAAATTAAAGTTCTCTATTAGAAATTATTCTAAAAAAAACCACAGCAGATGTTAATAAGAAAACAACCACTCTCTTGTGTATTTTTATATTCAACAAAGTTGGGGGTGGAAATGATTATCTGCTTACCTAAGGTGAACGGTGTGCTCTTCACTGTCACACTTAGTTTTTGTTAAAGAAATCTAATGATACGACCAAACCAAGTAAGTTTGTTTTGTTCCTTACACTGCTACTCTGTAGTCGTGATCGATTGATAATTATAAGTACTCAATCATACAGATTTTCTCAAGATGTTTGCCTGTCTGACTGTCTGTATATACGTTTGAACGTCGAAGACAGTTACTCACCATTTATGGTTAAAAAAACTATACATTTTGGACTGTGATTTGGTTTAAAAGGCCATCGGGCTACGACATTTCTAGCTAATTCAAAAAGATTACAGGAAATAATGCGTCTAAATAACAGACTGGTAAATCCAAATCTCTGGGCCGGGGCAGCCCAGTATCAGCTTCTTCCGTTTGACTGCATTAAAAGGAGAACGGCTCGAATCGTTGATGACCAGATCCTTTCCGATCGGCTTGATTCATTGGCGTTGATTTTTTTTAAATGTCCAGGAAAATCTGCTGTCTGGAAATTAAGTAAACAGAATATTTCGTAAACATGTGAAGTTCGGCGGTCCGGACCTACGTGTATATGGTGGGCTATGTAGAGATATAGTGAAGTTATATTCACAAACTTTTGTAATAAACATGAAATCGTCGTAAAGAATTCCTGTCATCTCGTGATTGTAATAATAGTATCACAGAATACTAGCGTGAAATAGCTGCATAATTCTGCAGTGTTTCAATTCAATGTAACGTGGCATTCAAGTTTGGTTCTCAGTTCTCAATGCATTTGCATCTTGAATGTTTGTTTTGTGATGTGGATATGATAAGGATCGGTCATCGCTTACGATCAGAAACTGTTTTTTGTTTGTTTGAACTGTTAGGGAGCTCTTGTGCTGGTTACCCACTAATTGAGGTCTCAACTGAGCGCCATAAGCGCTCGGTCACCTCTCAACCCGGTGAAACTGTAAAAGCGCTCGGGCTAAATGGTATTGAATGCAACTGTGTTTTGAATAGTGGATTTAGGGTACAGGAGACCCGGTCATTCCATCTCATTCCGCAGAAGATATGATGCAAGTGCATCTTGAATTGTGGTCGAGGATGGATGTAGGTGCTTATGGTGCGTAGTTTTAAACTACTCTGATAAAGTAAATTCTGCTGGTCTTTTCTCTTGTTATATTTTTACATAACCACTGAAAAATAATATATACTAATAACTATAATACAGAAATTCACTTGTTGATTAAAACTGCGGCCTAAGGAGTCTACATTCATCCTCGATAAGTATTCCGAATTTATTTTAGATGTAATTATTTATATTTAATTTATATATATATATATATATAAGGTGTTACTTTACGTTACTTTTTTACATATTTAAGGACAAAACAATGTTGTGTTTAGTCCGAGCAGTCTCAACTTGAGAGAGATTATTGCAAATACCATAATACATCATTTTAGAAAAGAGATTTACTATTTATATATTGTCTAAGTTGTTAAGTTTAAGTTGCCAGAAGTTATGAAAACGCCATTTTACAAATTGTTGCATTTTAACGCTATAATTTCCTGTGAAATTTTCCTATTAAAAATATAATTCAAATCCAATTAGTGAATGCCTAAATGCTAAAGGCCTGAACTGTTTAAGTATACTATATATAACTATAAAAAAAAATGGAAAAACAATTTCAAAAACCATTAATTCATTATTTATATAATATATTATGGATATATAAACTAAAAAGAAATATATAAACTTATAAAAATATAAAAAATAAGGAAAAGGAAATTACTCATAATATACACGTTAAGTGCAAAAAAATACTGACAATGATCAATCACTTCTTTTATTAATTGTAAATAAACAATAATTGTTACAGCAGTGAAATTCAATAGGGTTTATCGTACTTAATTCTTAAAGAAATAAAAAAGTTAACTGTTTTTAATTGAATTGAGTTTTTCGATATACGTATGTCATGTTCACGTATATAAAATACTGATACCAACATGCAAACCGATTAAAGACCACCAAAATCAATTAGCGTTTTTTTAAACAATTTAAATGAAATTACTTTAGTGTTCTCCTTATATTGGCCTTTTTTTACAAAATAATTATAAAGCACAACAATTCCAAAATTTTTTGTCTGAAAATTAATACTCAGCGTCCGAGCTCTGCAATAAATCTGTTATAATCTATAGTAAAATGGAATGATAATTTCCTACTAGGTAATTTATTAAATTTTATCAAATCAAACTATTATCTTAATGATGAGGGATGATACTATATATTTATAATATTTTTATGAGTACATTCGTTTCCTTACACTGTTTGCATGGACTTTCATAAAATAGGAAAACGGAAGAATACTCATTTCGTATATCTTACAAGCAAGAGTATTATATATATATACAAGCAATTGTATTGGCGAATTATTCTATTTCTTTTTTACTTGAATAAACTCCTATTCTCTTCTTCTCGTTCAACAAAACAGCATCATAGTAGCTCATAGATATTTATTTCTAATTGAAGTTATATTTGTGCAATTAAATTCACCTGACCTCCGAGAACTGAGATGAAATGTCTCGTTATCTGTGCTTAGGTATCCCTACTTATAAAATACAGCAAGGTATGCTGCTATTTTACGCTGGCATTATGTAAGGGCGTTGTCTTTCCTCGATCCATCCGATTTATTCGCGTTGTGGCTAGAAACAATCTGCATTTGAACCGGTAAAAATCGGAAGATATTGCTAGGGTAGAAATCGTCAAGAATATCATAATTATTAACAATATAAAATAATTTATCTAAAAATAATAAATTAAATCGAATCATTTCAAAAGAAGCTTTACGCGAGTAGGTTTATACAAAACACTTTTGAATCGTCAAGATAGCTTATAGGACCAGGCTCCGGAAGGCTGCTAGAGAGAAGAAATGGCCGGAAACTCTACTGCTTTTTTTAAATAGTACATTACAAAAAGACCAAGAGTTTTCCAGTATTTATTTATCCTAGAGATTGAAACCAAAGATATTTGTCAAAAAAATATTCTGAGAGAGTAGTACGATTTTTTGACTCGTTTTTAACTAAAATTTTAAATTTAGTGGCAAATCGATTATTATCTGTGGAATTTTATTTAAAATTCTGTTGCCCAAGAACGATTTCTGTAAATTTTTAAAATTAAAAATATTCGTCAAAAGTTTTTTGTTTCTCGTATTGATAGCGTGTACATAAATTCTGTTGAATATTTATGTAATTTTTTATGTATTAGCAAGGTGTTTTGTACAATTATGTCACCAATAAATCCTAATGCATCTGTCTGACTTGTGCCATCCAACTTTCAATTGTTTCCTTCACAGTCTCTGTTGAGCGTGTCTGGCAGATCGCCAGCTTGCCTACAGGTGTCTCTTGAAAGCAGTGCCTGTGAATCCATTCCAACTAACCATTGAATATTTTTCAATAAATTTGAAACTAATCCTTAAAACACCATTATGAAGTGCAACTATTGGTAATATTTTTTTATGGTGAACAAATTTTTATTGCAATATTAAATGACGATTTACCACTACCTCGCCCCCTGACATTGTTTCTTTTCGGCTCTGGGTGTTTTTATGAATTATTATTATATATATTTCGTATAATTTTAATCCTATAACGCACTCCTAGACAAAATGGTGAGGCAGTAGATAATGATAAACGCCATTCCTTTTTTGTTTTAAAGACAAGAATACTAGCAGTACTATAACCTTACTAATATTCTCGGTTAACCTCTTCAACTATGCTTAAATATTCTATATAGATATTGTTATATAGTTGAATGCATAAATTTCAAAGTCTATACCTTCAAACTATTGACGCTTGTAAATAAAAACAAATTAAAAATTTCAAAATATTATGGGTTGAAATTGTGTATTTGACGAAATATTACAATATAGCTAAATTACTCAGCAAACACGCTGTCAACAGTTCGTGATTAATTATTAAATACTTAGTCTTACATCTGTGTCTATACAGTAATCATACCTTTGTTTCTTACATTACAAAGGCTTTACTAAGACAAAGTCCCCTTGGTCGATTGCCACTGCGGGGACATCGTGTTATTACCAGACCCTTTCAACTGCTCAAGATATATTATAAATGACGTATTTGCACAAACACAGCCGCCCTCGCCCTCGTTCCCCATTTTCTCGATTCTGTATCACTTTTGCTTTATTCGAAACTTCATACAAATTTATATTATCTTTAAATTCTATATTTACAGATTGTAGTGCTGCACAAAAACTGCTGGAGAGATACATGGCTGATCACGTGAGGACAGAGCCAAGTTCAGCGAGAGTTGACCGTCTATTTCGGATGCTTTGTTGCAGAGAATGGCTATCTTTTAAAGCCTTATTTGTACTACGCGGGACTGGTTGGGTAGCACGGTGCATCTAAGTATAATAAACCTCTGCGAAGTTAATGGGTTTTTGTTTATGAAATGAAATTGATATGAACGCGATGTGGGTAAAATGTCAAAGTAGATTTGAGTGTAACGTTTCTACATGTAACGTTTAATGAAATGTGTTTGACGAAAGTACAAAAAATAGGTTGGCGAGAGAGATTAAACGATATAAATATTATATGAAACTTAATAGTTTAGAGTACGGTCTGCGAAACTTAAGGTCGTAGGTTCAAATCCGCTATTCAATTATTGTTTTGAATCATCTCCTAGAACAAGGAGTTGGAGTGCTGAACCGGAATGTTAATAATAATTTAATATTAGCCCTGCTAGAATGCTTTAAAAAATTCGTTACTGGACTCTTTTATGTTCTCTCTTAATGCGTTTACTTACTTTTTTTTTATCAAACTCTTAATTACAAATCGAGGTTTAGACCAACAAAGAAGTCTTACTTCTATCACGTTTACTAACTCTATACTTTATTACTCTCCTTATTTCTGAATATGTACTTGTAATATTCTTACTAATTTGAATTTCAAATAATTTTTTTTATGAAATAGGTGGCAAACGAGCAACCAACTCAACTGACGGTAAGTGATTAATGTCGCCAATGGACATCCGCAACACCACAGGAGTCGCAGATGCGCTGCCGATCTTAATTAAGATTTTATGTAACTTCGTAACAGATCGATAAATATTTTTTTTTATTGTTATTGATTGAAATATGTTATAGTCAAATATCACTTATCACGAAATTTATTGAATTGAATTACCTTGAAGAAGTTATTTACATAAGGGCCTCATTGTTTTTATATACCTATAATGATAATGGTACAGGTAACGCACTTATCAATACGATTGTGTAGGTGTGAAGTTTAAGTAAATCTACTACAAATTATCAATATTTTGTAGAGCTTTGGAGGTCACCTGTTATATTTATATTTTTATTTTTTAAAAAGTAGTTATATTTTTTAATATTAGGGAAAGCAAAGGAGCAAAGAGCACAAGAGCATACACAGTATGCCTCTATTTAAGTGAAAAAGTTTACATCCATTGCCATTTACATCCCTCCACAACGAGGATTCAGGGTGCAAATGCGTTGTCACCCCTCAATAATGGTGTAAAATTTACCCGTAGTTTAGTTTTCAGATCCCTACACTCACCACATGAAATACGCATAATGTTGCTATTTAATACTGGTATACTGTGAGGGTGTGATCCTTCCCTCGGTCGAACCGACCCATGCAAGTTATAGTAACTCTAGCACGTTCCACTAAGTGTAACCTACCAATGTTAAGTCATATTACTAACATGTGTTTACTTGACAGAGACTAGTTTCAGCTAAAGGGACGTGAATAGTTCACTTTGATCGGAAAGTTTATATGCCTTCATAGAGTACCAAATGAATAGAACAATTTTGTAGCATTTCTTTTGTCCTCAGGGGGACAATACATCTGCAGATTCTTGATTAAAAGATGTTATGAACTGACGCGATAATTAAATGTTAGTGATTTTCAAAGCATTGATTCATCTCTTTACCCTCTAAATACTCCCACCCTTCGCTCCCGTTTAAGGGCGGGTTAGTATAAATGCGTTCCAACTCACCTGTAAAGTGGTTCTCCGTCAGATTCCTTGAACCAAAGCACCATCACCACCGCGTCGTCTGAGTGCAGCGGCTGTATATCGCACGGCAACGATGCCTTCTTCCCGAGTACGCCTTGGACATCAGAAGTTGGCACTGAAAAGAAAATTACGTTGTTAGATCTATATTCTATCATCAAAGGAGCAAACAGTTCATCTGTTGGTAAGTGATTCATCCTCGATAAGGTATCATAATGTATTTGTCACCTTTGATAACTAACATCCAAATATGAGTTAGACGCTAACTAGCGTATGCATAGGAGCATTTTCTATGTTAATCTCCATAAAAGAAAATAAAAATGCGGTGGTAAGCCATTCAAGCTTAAGTATGTTCATAAAATGCATCTGAATATGTGCAACAAAGAGATGTCGTTAGTAAGCATTAGTAGGAAACCGTTTGGAACAAAAGTAGCCGTTACAACAGAACGTATTGTCGATGCGCGAATTAGGTTTAAAATGCGATGAGCTTAATACGTGGAAATAGTACTCTAACAGGCTTTTAGATGATTTTTAGATATTATTAATTGTTTTATTATACTTTTATTGTATAAATAGGCGTTAGAGGGTACACAGTAAACTTTAATGTAGGAACTGATGGTTGTCTATAAATAACCATCCTTAATAACGATTCAAGATGCATTTGCAGGCATAAGGGTCACCTTAGAGCTAAAATCGTTGCGTCAATACCTAATGGTTTAGGGTACGGTCTGCAAAACTTAAGGTTCGAATCCACCATTTGACTATTAGCGTGAACCATCTCCTAGCACAAGTTAAGTTGGTGTGGTTAACCGGAATATTAGTAATGTTAAAACCATTGTTATTATTCTTTATTAAAAAAAATGTCAACGTCACATGCGTTTGAGTCGGATACCTACTCACCGTATGAAGCACAGCTTTTATGCTATTTCGTGAGGACGTGGTCCTTGCCTGGTCCCTAATGCTGTAGCTGGTAACTAGCATCAACGTGGTTCTACCACTATTAAAACAGAATACCAGCGTGAAATAGCAGTTGCATGTTGCTGCTGTGTTTCGTCTGGTGAGCGTAGGGATCCGGAGACGGAACGGTTAACATGAACATTACATATTGATATTTTTAACCGGTTACAAAAGGAAGATTTGTTAATCGACTCGTTTATATTACACATTGACGGCCGCATAGCAGAAGCAAGCTGTTGTCGTGGTGCGTCGGATGTCCTAGTTCAATTCCTAGTCGGGGAACTTGATTAAAGTAACTGAGTCTTCCGATCCATGCACTCATCCAACAAACCACTGCAGCATTACGATGCTATTTTACGCTGGTATTCTGTGAAGTCCTGATCCTTCCCCTCGCGCCGACCCTTGTCGTAGGTGAAAACAAGCTGGATAGTGGCTCTACCTTATAAACGGTATTCCGACCGTTCCGTATCCATCGAACTGACCCTTTTTGCCTTTTTTATCCCTGATTCTGAAACTGCTAAATTTACCTATTGTTGATCGAATGTCATAGTGCTTGCTTACCAGTTAATGATTTATGAAAAAAAAACAATGCTACAATGATAATAACATTACCATTAATAGCACAACAATATTAAAAAAAGCTTAAATGTTTGTACTAGAAGAGGGTTCACGACAAGAATCCAATGACGCTTTCAAACATTAAATTAAATAGACAGTATCCTAAACTTTTAGGCAATTAATGCTTTACGGGTTAATAAATATTTATTAAATATCGGTGTGTATTGTTATTACTTATCCTCACGGTCTGTTGTGCAAGTTACCGTCTCGACCTACATTCCCTTAGTCGGGAGACGGTAACAGCAGCTCGCGAGGAAGCGGTCGCCCGTCGGGGGGGCGTGCGTGCAGGGGAGCGATGTTACGCAAGTGGGGATGTTCTCCCGTATCAGCGCGTTCGTTTCTAACGTTCTAACTTGAGATTAGACGCGATAACATCGTTCCTGACGTAGCGACCTGCTCCCACGATTCTCCTAACAGCCAGATTCTGTTGGGCCTGCAGCCGCTTTCGCTGGATTAATTCGTATAATTGTACCGGATGAGTCGGACACATATACGTTACCGCGCGCAATTCTGGTATAGCTTTTGACATGTTTTATTAATTAAACACAAAATCAAAGAGAAGAATTAACAGCTCGTTAGTCTCAGTTCAAATGAAAGTTTGTGTTGCATAGACCTAATTAACTTTGTTGTTATTATCGAGACGTTACGATAAATAAAACACGCTTCGTACATATTCCCGCCCGCACTTTATTGTTAGTAACAAAACATTTTGCGTAAAACCGATTACTTATTCGATAATAATTACTGATAATACATATTCTATTAATCATTACATTTTCCTCTATTTTAATTAAGAAAGAACCGAACAGTATGATACTTTAATATAGCTCCAACAGAATCCGGCATCTGCGTATCCCGGTCGAGCTGTCCCATTAATTCTGCAGCCAGAAACAAACTGCGGCGTAGCTCTACCGCTGTTAAGATAATCATCGTTTTTGAAAGTAATCGTCTAACCTGTTATGTTATGTATCATGACAAGCGGCGATGTCGGGCGAAATCCAATCGCGTATTGACACTGCCCTCGCACTTAACCGCTATCTGTAGTAGAGACACTAGCTAGTTTCTGAAATCCAATCGCGTATTGACACTGCCCTCGCACTTAACCGCTATCTGTAGTAGAGACACTAGCTAGTTTCTGAAATCCAATCGCGTATTGACACTGCCCTCGCACTTAACCGCTATCTGTAGTAGAGACACTAGCTAGTTTCTGAAATCCAATCGCGTATTGACACTGCCCTCGCACTTAACCGCTATCTATAGTAGAGACACTAGCTAGTTTCTGCGCCACGGCTTAACGTGGATAGGACCACGCTCTCATAGAATACCAGCCTGAAATTAGCAGCGTAACGTTGTGTTTTGTATGATGAGTGTAGGAAACCCGCAGGAGTCATGATTACTGGTGACGAAGTTGGTTGAATTTCAACTTCATCATCTCGATGGTTTGCAATCCGTCACTGTGAGCTTTACGCGAAATTTTCTGCCACGCATAATTAATCTGTGGAATCAGCTGTCGCCTGCGGTGTTTCCGAAACGATACGATTTGGAGACCTTGAAGAAAAGAGCCTACACCTTTCTTAAAATCTATGTCATTCAATTGTCAACATACTCGACTGGTTTTAAACGGAAGTAATTTTTCAAGGAAATTTAAAAGGATACGTGTAAGAATTTAATTACTTTTTAATTAATTTACAATATAATTATTGTTTTCATTTAACAAAGTCCACTATGTGTCTTTAATATAATATGGTAAGAAATTAGTTTCTTTAATTTATAGAAAGTTTGTATTTATATTACATTTTAGATTTTATATTTGATCAGGAGCAGAATAATGTAGATTTTCCAACAAGTTCACCGCCAAATAACCATATAGAGGCCGCGGACTATGAGTAAGTATTAACAATGTTATCCATAATCCCTTAGTAACAATAAATTCTCTGCAGACGATCGTCTAGACATGCGTGCCTCAGACTTCTAGTTGCACCTCTGCATCTGCATTTCCACTGTCTGCGATAAATTCCTTCCATTTCCCGCCACCGCTATTACATCGTCTGTCTTGATGTTTTATGATTAAATTTTCCGAAATGATTCATCTAAACTAAACCATTCAAACTTACCTTGCGACGCCTTCACTATAAAATTATAATTAATAGTATCTTTATATTATGTTGAAACTTTCAACATTCTCTCAGGCTATCAACATCGAACAAATCCAACCATCGCTTTAACTTTATTCTTCCATGTTGTTAAGTCCAATATTATAGTAATAATAATTTTAATACAAAACGCCACCTTAAGTTTTTCCCTCGATGGTGCTCAAGTTGGTCCTACAAACATAGTATGTATTATTAACTTTGGAGGAGTAGTGTCTAAGAACTATCGATACTAAACATGATAAATTAAATGGGAAGAAAAGAACCAATTTTTTAGGTTTATACATTTTAAAAATGTTGTAAATTGTCAAAAGTCTTGTGTTGACAACTGTTGTATATTTTTATGTCAGTTTTATTATTATTATTATCTAGACATTTATGTTTATATCTATGTATATGCATGTATTAATGTAATGGAATTTTTAATTCAGCTTTTAAGGCACTTGTAAATAAAACTTTAGTATATACGCGTAGCTCAAAGCGAATACAATCTCGACGTTGACCAAAAACGAGATTAAAGCACAACATTATGTTATTAAAAACAGTTTTTAATTGAATTTATATCTTTACGAATAAGTTGATACCTGTCATGGCATGTCGAATATTGAAAATCTATCATAGAAAAATAATATAGCGGCCAAATGACTTTATAAATATAAAATTCGATTCCAAATTATTATAATTAAATACAATCATTGAACGGATCGAATGTATTAGCTTCCAATAGGTTTCTTTAAAATAAACTTTGAATATTCTGTTGTTACATTGTTTTTTTTTAAGTATTATATATTTTTTTAAGTATTATGTTTTTTTTTATAATATATATTTTTTAATTATAATATATTTTTAAAGTATTATATATTTTTTCAAAGAGCTTCCGTTTCTCATTGCTGCTTAGATTTACAGCATCTATCGTTTAAATGAAACAAACAGAAAACCGAACTAATTCTAACCGATTGCACAGCACTCTTATATCGTGCAATTCCAAACGTATATCGGTCAGTAAATGGTACTTTACAGCTGCACAAGAGCAGTCTGCTATTGGAATCGAGCCATTCGATAGTATAGCGACAATTCCTGACAACTTTCGCCGTTTCCCAAGCTTTACAATAAGAGCGTCGGCAAAATCCAGCACGTGGTCCTTTGCACTTTAATCTCGCCTATTTCACCTTATACATTTCTCTTTATGTTCCATTATATAAAAGAAAAGATAATAAAGGAGTAATGGAACGCGCTGCAGCAATTTTAATGTATACAGTTTGAAGTAATAGCGTCGAAAGTTTTTGTATAGTACGAGTAGTTTAGTACACAGATTGTTTACTGTGAGCTAAGTTAGTTAGTAAGGTTATGTTGTGTACTTATAATATAAACTTCTCATATCTCAAAATACGTATTCATACTAAAAAAATATATCAAATTTAATAATATTGCCATATTACATATTTTGCACAACTATTACCACATACTTTGTTTGCATGATGTATTTCACGATATTCTGGTTAATGCCAGATGACATCAACTGCGCCGTATATTTTATAGTGCCGTAAACATTTGCGTAACCACGGAGGCGTTCACTCGTCATCCGCTTCCTTATTACGATACAATGCATGTGCAATTGGATCGGACAAAGGTTCAGACACTGCATCAGGGACACGTGACAGACAACACGCCCACAATTTAGGGAGAAAACACTTTAGAACAGGGAACAGGACGAAATCAAGAAACGATTTAGTTTTAAGATAATCCACACAGCTTGGAGAAATATGTAAACTGAAAACTGTATTTTAAAAGATTATTTTTAAAATTAAAAACCTTATTGCGATATTACATTATGTTATAGGGGGGTAGTCGTGCTACGTTACTTTAAAATGAATGATCGATGACTTTTTGTTTCATAGATCTCTTAAATGAAACAATGTTCGGTGTTAACTACTCGAGTCTCGATGAATTAGACGTTTTTTAAATAACTTATGCGTTTTCTTTATAAAAACAACTAATAAGAATTTTTTTGATTTTCTGTTTATTTTGAATTCAGGGGCCGAAGGCGAATTAGTATTGGAATGTAGTGATACCAAACAGATTCGCAATTAAATAATCTCTTAATTCTTGGACATCAATCGTACCCACAACTTGTGAAGCCAGGATCATACTCCAACTATTTGCCAGCTGACTTGACTTAGCAACTTGATCGTTGAAAGCATCTAAGGCTGTTCAGTTCTAAATGCGTTGGAGGCCAATACTTGGGGTTATCCGGCAACAGCTGGAAGATATAATATGGCCGAAAACAACAAGAAAGATCAGTTTGAAACCAATCCTTACAACTGATAAGATGTGCATCAACTGGATGTATGCAATTTACTAAAATGGATTCATGAGACGTTCGTATTAAGTTGTGCAGTGAGCACTGGGTCTAGCCATGCTCACACACAACGCGGCGCCAAGCCACGTGATGATGGAAGGTCTTCAATTGGAAAGTTAGGTGCAGCTTATAAATATATAATATATTCAATTTATCATGCAAGAGGTTTCATAGTAAATCCACCACGCGGCCTCTATGCTGCATAATTTTAAATCAAAATTAAAGAGGTATCTAATGGAATTATTATATTATTATTTTTTTTTTTTGTAAGCTGTTAAATACACGATAACTTTATATTGTCAACTTTCATATTATAATTTTTTTTTCATAAAGATTTTTTTATTATTTTATTTTTGTTAGTTTTTATTACTTTGTTTTATTTATTAATTGTTTTTATTATAGTTTACGAAATGAGGATCGCATTTTCTTGCGTAGACTTCACGGAAGAACAGGGTGTGACCTTAAGTTACAACAGTACTTGAATGGAGATCCTTTTCTTTCATTTGTTTTCTATTTATTTAACATTTGTTGTTTTTCTTTTACATTTTTATTTAATTAAATAGGAATGCAAAAAGATTAGTTTCCAGGCCAATAACTTTTTTTTCTTCGAAAATTATTTTTTATTTGATTCGTATGTTTTGTACTGGCAACACTAGTTTGTCAGTTGGTCGTTAAAATATCGAAAGCTGAGAGGTAGAAAAAGGTCAGTTTAAAACAATTATAACATTTCATCGTAATAATTAAATATTCTAAGAAAAAATGTCTTAAATACCTATAACACCGTAAATATAAAACAAATAATTACGTTAATTTGTTAGGTATGATATCGATTTTCCGTCCGTCTTGTAATAGACACACACCTTACGATTTCATTATCAATTTCCTAGCTAACGTTAAAAACATAGTTGCGGACGCGTCTCGCTAAAAGTATGCGTTCACTTTATTATGGTTTTATTTTTCAAAAACTTCGATATTTTGGTGCAACATGAGCTCACTGAAAGAAACCTAATAAATGGTGTAATCGTACTCATTTGCGATTCTTTATTGAAACGTATAAAAATAGAACTGTTTTTAAAAAGATCGATCACTGGTGATGAAAAGTGGATTACCTATGGAACGTGCGAAAAAAATCTTGGTCAAAGGGCAGTCAAGCTCCACGGAATATGGCGAAACCTGGATTAACTCGCTATAAGGTGATGCTGTGTGTACGGTGCAATTAAAAGTGCATCATTCTTTATGAGATACTGCCGGCGCCTGGCATAACCATCATTCGGCTGCTGCCAACAGCTGATGAGACTCAAGCGCGAGGCGGCGCGTGCACTGAGCGGCCGAACTGGTGGCGTCGCCGCTCGCCGGCCACCGCGACTCTGCCCCGCGCGTGCGCCGGACCAGTTCCGAGTAGTCAGAGCACAGAGCAAACTACTCTTTGGAAGAGGATCCGAGTCAGTCAGTCGCCATTCCTACTAACTTGCAACATCCGCACTCCTCCACTCTTCGACCCACTTTGAATACTTCAAGTCTTCGTCTCCACAAAAAAAATCCTTTATGAGGGCAAGGAATTCACATTTATAATAAGATTCCAAAGTCAATTTTACATTAGCGACTTCAACTATTTGAAAGTCAGATTGAAATAAACAAATATATATACATCTAAATTGCACTATTTCACGTTTTGTTTTAGATGTCGGAAATTTTTGACTATCACATCCCATCAAAACATTTTCGGAAGTATCAACTATTTAGTTCCTCCGAATTTGACTTTTTTTTCGATTATTAGATATTTGAAGTACCAAAAGTACTTGTGAAAAAAGTCTAATTGACACCAACATTTCTTAGTTTGAGTTTTGACAAAAATATTAGGTTTTTTATTATGTCAAGACGTAATCCTAAAAGTAATCCGCTTATTACTGTCGTTAAAATTATAAAACCTTAAACTTTTAGAACATAACTCATCATCACTATCCTGCTAATAGTTCACAACCAGACATAAACCTTTTCCAAGCTAGAGAGATGTGCAGTAATCGCCACTGTCAGTAAGCAACATTTTCGATGGCATTTCATGATAACTAGACAACTGTCCCTGCTAGTTACCAGTCGAAATATTCTAAGTTCTTTTTTATTTATTACCAACGAAAGTTTAGTGGTACATATCCCTTTTGCCTTGCCTCTATTTGCCTCTATGATAGCTAGATAAAAAAGTACGGGTATAATTCGTTTAGCCACCGTAAAAAAACTTGTAAAACAACGGACAGCATGTAATTGTATGGTCTATATCAACTAAGCTTTTCCGCAGCCCAAAAATACCTACATCCACCTTTGGTATCAATATAAGATATCACAACACGCTGGCATCACTAAAGTAGGCTCTGCCTTTTGATTCCAGCATAAAGTGAGACCGACTGTTTCAGCTCCAACACGAAGCGAATGCGCACGGGCATACACGTTAACGTGTCGAATTGACGTTTAATAAAGTCCCACCTTTTTGCTGAAAACGAGGTGAACGGAAGTTTAATAAAAAAAAAATCTCACGAATCCATAGCCTCTGCTTTTACTAGTCTGCCTGTCGGTGATGACGACCGCCTCCTCGATGTCCCCGTAGACGGCGAAGTGTTCCCGGAGACTCTTGTCCGTCGTGTGATATGGCAGTCCGCCGACGAATAGTTTGGTCCATGTGGTGTCTTTCTGTCCAATAATATTATTCTAAATAGTGCAATTTTATTAAATAATTATTGCATTATTTAGTATGATTGAAACTCCAATCAATTCGCTGAAGACGGATTAAATTACTTCGTAGATTAAAATTAGCAGTTTAGACTAACTATTCATATAGTTGAACTATATAATAGTTCAACATGATAGTTTTCTATCTAATTTTTTACAGATATATTTGTGTTTATAATACTAAAATCATTTTTGTTTTATAAATATATTAATTAAATCCTTTGGATATAGATAATTCTATAGAACAAGGGTCTGGGTAGCTAGTTTAAAACAATATACGAATTCTAGTTTCTTTTGTACCCGAATGTATCATTGATTTTACCAACGGATATAACCTAAAAGTAGTACCAACGGTTGTTATCTCCGATGTAATCATTTTAAATTATTTTTGTTTGAAATTAATATTTGTTATTACTTGCCTTTTAGCCATATCTAATAGATTCACCATTTATTAATAACAGCTTTCGCAATGCAAAGCAATGTTTTATCAATTCGTTTTGCTACGTGGTTTATATTGAAGCGGCAAATTTAAATATAGAAAAAAAACTAATGGTGTAGTGTGCTGTCTGCTAAACATTAAATTTTAGGTTAGAATCCACCAGAAACGATTGTCGTTAAACATTTCCAAGCACAAACATTTACGAATAGCGGTTACCGGGAATTTTACTTACGTTATTACTATTGCTAGCATCTTTCTTTTTTAAGACGTGTTTTTAAAGTGTCATTTGATAAAGAAGTTTAATCTTATTAATACGGAAGTTGCTTCCACCACCGTGGAACTAATAAACTTGACAATGCGATAAACACAACTCCGTATTTATCCTCTAAGGAGCAAATAGTGTTATGAGACCATATTTTATCTGTAACCCGATCATATTTTCACTTGACGGTATAATTTATCAACGGTCGAGCTACGCTAAGATGTTAACAATATTGTAGGAAAGGAGTGACACATTGTACTTTCTTCGTTTTCTAGTATCTACTAAACATCAGTGCATCTACACAGTATCTACTAAAGATACTAGAAAACGAACTGTTTTTTTATTTCTTATATATCTTGGCAATAATGCAGCTACATTGAATAAATTTAACATACCAATGAAAAAGTATATGCACGCATCGGTCTGTTTCGACCTAAAATCTACCGTTAATCGTAAAAGTATTTCAAAAGTGATGACAATTATCGCCATTAAGTACCGACTGTCTAATCATGATTGTCAAAATTGGCTAAGCCTTGGCGACCTTTGTCTTTATAAACGGCATCGTGATTAAGTGGAGACGTCTGGTCATAAACGGTTATGCAACAAATCATTGCATGTTATTACGTCATAAGCACAGATTATATACGCGCCTGCTATTAAGTTGGTCACAGAGCAGATTTAAGAAAAACGCAGAAATAAGATGTCAAGTTAACATGCTATATTCACGCTCGTTTTACCTATAAAATAAAATAAAAACGCAATAAAACGAAGCTTGTATGTACTTATATTAGGTGGATCATTCAAGTCAAACGATGTGTAAAAATTAATACATTAATACATTGGTATTGATAAAGAAAACGGTGGGTAGGTCCCAGAGACTTCAGTCAGTCAGCGAGATTGTTGATGTCACCTCAGAATACGTGTTGCTCAAAGTACAAAACATTTCCAAAATATTAGACATTACTTGATTTCGGGTTACGTCTTAGAGTTTTAAACACAAAGTCGCAACAAAATCATTTAAATAGTTAGGTGCGATACTCAAACAAACTCGTAGTAGAATGACATTGCAGCTTCTTTCTAGCTGCAGGATCAATGGATCGGCTGGAACATGCCATTTTAAATTGCGCGTGAAAAAGTAATACAACGTTTGGTCTTTCGATTGACGAGTGTGGGGATCCAAAGACCGAATGTCTGGTAGCGAAACATTCCCATCAAATGGGATCTTTCTTGAGGGTGGATGCTGGAATTTATAGACTGCATCAGATGAACAGTTTGCCCATTTCACCCACAGCTTCATAAAAGAAACAAAAATTGTTTGTGTCCGTACCGTCGTCGTTGGCACGTTCGTTTTTTTTTTTTAAATTTGAAATAACTTTGTACTACAGAGTATAGACACAATATCTTACTTTTAAATAATATAGCGTATAGTGTACGTACGTAAGTGTAAAAATGTTTTGTATGATAATTGATAATAAACGGAGGATTGGAATAAACGGATAGGCATTGTGTACCAAGAATAAGCGTGGACAAGTTCGTACAAGATAATGTGTTCGAGCTTACAAGTGTTTCAAGCACGTTTTGACTTGTTCTGTATTGTCGCATGTACGTCGTGTAAGACGAAAGATATCATGATCAAGTTCAAGTCCAAGCGAAATTTCGGAGAAAATAGTGCACCATAAATATACAAAGAGGGTAACAAAAAATTATTTACGGTAAGGTTATAGGGGCATTAGAAATAGTCGCAGAAATGGTCTTTTTTTTTTTTTTTTCATGTACGTTTGGTATAAAACTATTGCATCCTGAGGTACTCAAGAAATGCATCCTAAAACAAATTAAAAATTTAAGAAGTGACTCATTATAGCTTACAGTGACATGTGCACCGGGCAAAATAACAAACATTAAAGAATTTTAATGAAACTGATTGGCTATTTGTTCCAAACAATGTTTTATATTCAGAGACCTATAAACTACGTCCGTGGCTTTACAGTAGTAAAGTTTACAGCTTTGGATAGAGTGGCTCATTTTTACGAGCAACGCGACGTTTGTTATCGCTCCAGTAGTTTAAAATACATAAGCCGTTAGTTTGTCTGTCTGTTATCTTCAGAAATGTTGTCACGGAATATCTGACAAGGTAATTTAACTCATGAGAAAAAAAAATACATATGTATCTTTGTAATCCATAATAAATAACCGAAGTAGAAGTGATTAAAACAGATAATAAATATATTTAATCTAATAAAATAAATTAATATTTTGTGAAATATAATAAATTATATAAAACATATAACCTCGCGTACGATTATTTATGAGGCAATAACCTACCAAGTTTAGTACACCTGTAAATCATCAATTTCCATATAAATGCACGTTATGCCGTTTACACAACGATTTTGTATATGGCTGGCTAATAAGCGGTTGACGACCTTTCGTACTGTGACGTGAATATTTCTGTTTTGCTATATTTAAGCGGAATGTACAGCTTTAGTAAAACTAAGTTTTCGGATTTTAGCGTGTGTTTTAACTTTTTAATTGTCGACCATTGGAGTGTTTTACAGCACTCAAGGTTACAGGGGTCACTGGAGTGTTTGAGGTCCTGATAGCTCAACTCTGACAGTAAAATTTGTAAATTTAGTTCTTATTATGTAATATTTTCTGTCTCTTAAGATTATATGTGTGATATGCTTTTTTGTAATATTAGGTTATACATGCGTTGCGAATCCTGAAGACTACAGTAGGGCTACACTGCTATTTATAGCTGGCACTCCGTGGTGATGTCCTTTCACATTCAATCTGCAGCAAGAATTAAGTTGCTGCGTGGCTACACTACTGTCAAAAATACGCAATATGTATAATATATAAAGCGATTTTATATATGTTTGAGAATACCGCGAACTTACGAGTTTATCTTTCTCTTATAGGGCTCCACAGTGACTTCAGGCAGCCGGAGCCGCGGGCGCCGCTGGTGTCCCGCCGCGATGAAGGTCTCACGTGTAATTTTATTGCAGCGATTAAACGCGGCGATTTGTACGATTCCAGTCTCGATCTGCGCAGTTCTCCAGTTTACGTTTACTTTGTTTCAAATTGAAATGTACGTTACTAGTAAACTAACGATCTATTTACATAAACACAACGTTGGGTACATTCCAAGATTCAGAGAGAGTATTACAAATAAACCACAGATGAGATAGTTTTTGCATGTCTTCGAAATATATATAACTTTATAACTATTCCTCCGACATGCGTCGAGCACGTGGTGAAATAACGAAATAGAATTGCAATTAACAATGTTTACAACGAACTTTTATAGTCGTGCCACAAGCTATCGCCCGATAATTTAAGGGCATAACGAGGTATTTATTTATATTCCATAATAATATTGGCTAACAAAATTACCAATTGATCAGCAAGAACAAGTAGCACAAAAATACCACGTGTAATGTTTTTAAAGGTAAAAGCTAATTGTTTAAAATAATAAAGGCATTCATTTCAGCCCTGTTTCAATGTTTATAAAAAAATAAAGATGTGAAAAAACACATGCAAGCCATTTACTTTTTCTTCTTACTTAGTAATATTATCTTGAATGTTTATTTCAATTCGTGGTATCAAAAGATTATGAAAGGTAGTCATTGATGTTTACTTAGAAGGAAATATACACTTATCAGAGAACAAATATGAATGTAACTCTGAGATCCGGATATGTGTAATGAGATATCAATCATGTTTTTACTCTTTAGAAAGTGAATATAAAAGCTATTTATTAATTAACTAGAAACATGAAAATCCCAAAATTCTCTAAATAGGCCATTCCGAGCAGCAAAATAATGGCCCGTCGAACAAAGAGCATTCACTTATTGTCGTGAACTATCTCGTAGCACAAGCATTTACAGCTTAGTTGGAGCGGTTAACCGGAATATTAGTAATAATTGCTAATATTCTTTTATAACATATAAATAAAAAGCAGCAGAAACGCTGCTGCGTTTTAGCTGAGTGTAGGGAACTGGAGACCCAATTACTTACGTCCGGTTTCTTCTTTAACAGTTATTTGAGGTCACATTTTTGACAAGGTCATTTTATTTTTTCTTATAATTTTCATATTGTCGCATTTATTTTATACGAATACTGAAAACTTTAGGGATTAGTATTCTTTTTGTGAAGTAATAAATAATCATTGATGATATATTAAGAATAGAAGCAATTTGTATAAATATATAATTTGTCCAAAGTAAATTACTGTTTTAACTTTATGTATAAATCATAAATATTTACTATGGACTGGCGTACCTTGTCTTTAGAAGAACTTGATTAAATCTTAGACTTGCAGGATACTGACAAGTAACAAAGAACAGTGACACATGCAATATCCATAGAATAATATTATGTTCGCGGTCATGGTAAGCGAATTAGGTGCCGGTAATGTAAAATAAATGTGAACAAGAAATAAATAGGCCGTAACTGGTCGCGTTATATTTATTTTTTTAACCTTTTTTTTTTTAAGCAATTTTTTAACGAGCTTTCGTATTTCACTTAGTGCCAATAAAAAGTGTTACAGCCGTTAAAACCGTTCATCTATTTTTGAACGCAAAGCTCAAAGTTCAATTTTCACTAATAGCCTAATGATTTAGGGCACAGTTTAGAAACTCAAGGTCGCAGGTTTGAATCCACCGTTTGACTATTATCTTGAACATCTCTTAACGAAATAATTCTAAGCTTAGTTGGAGTGGCTAACTTGTTTTTAGAAATGTTTATCAATGCTAGGATTCTATTCCCGTTGCCAGCAGTTGGATTGGTCTACGAGGACGGCGGTTCAGGTCCACAGCTCTCATGGACCTAGCTGAGGTACAGGTATATCCCAACAAGTTATATAGCAGTATCGTAACCGTAGCTTCTTATAAGCAAATCATGGGTAAAAATTTGTATTTTATAAAGCTGCATAGAGCAGTGGTTCATTATTTGATGGTAAATCAAATAATGAAGTAATAAAAAAGTAAAAATTTGTTCCATTTATTTTTTTTATTTCAAAATAAGTATTACGTGTACAACTGGCATTCCGCATCGATGTCGATTAAATTTTTTTAATCTTGTATTCAATATTAATTTCATTAATAAAATTGTAATCGAAGGGTTTTTTATGAGATTTCCAAGGAAGCAGTGAATAAAAAACTGTACAAAAACAGATATCATAAGAAAACAATTTAATTATACAAATCATTCTCTTCTTAACACAACGCATCAACTCGTCACAATAAATAGATTGTACTTTTGTAGAATGCCAATGAGCATTCTCTCTAATATCTCTAAAGAAATGTTAATAGCAGTGCTATCTTTCTTCATACAAAAGAATGATCATATAAGCTTTTAATATAAATAGAGCACTTAGCATTTGTTTCCGGAAACTGTGAGCGTAATCGAAAAACATTAAACGCTTTAGGTGTAGATTTGCTAGTGTGATAAAACTTTGCTTGTAAAACGATAATTTGTTAATATCTGGATTGCATGTTACGACGACACGCGATTGTGCCATTTTAAATTGAATTTTTCACTTAAATTTCTAGACATTTGTAACCTTGCCGCCGACTGCATTTCTAAAACTCAACTGGATATGATGATATTAGTACTAACATATATGAATGCGCGGCAAATTCAAATTAAATGATTGAGTTGACACTTCATTTAATTTGAACTTTTTTAACTAAATTTACATATTTTTCCAGTGAAATGATACGGCATATTTGTATTGCTATTGAATTTAAAGATGTAATATTTGTACTTAAAAATAATAATTTATTATTGCCATGATGAGGAAATCTTTAAAAAAATATATAAATGAAAAATACTTTTCTCTATCATGGAAATCTCTTCAGAAAATACATTGACCATTTTAATTCCTAAAAATAGTACGTTTTTAGTATAATTTTTTAATAAAGGTTAGATTTATTTTTCAGGGACGGTCTGCTTAACTTAAGATTGTAAGTTAGAAACCGCTATTCGACTTTTGTCCTAAAACAAGCTTTAAAGCTTAGTTCGAGTGGTAATATATATATATATATATTTAAATAATAAAAAAAAGATAAAATAATAATAAAATAACAATTAATTCCACTTCAGTTCAAAGTTATTGTAATGGATCAATGTCAATTTCAATAAGTAATAATTTAGATAATTGTAAATCATTTAGATAGACGCATTGTGTCTTTCTTAATTATTTTAACATATATTTATGTTTTAATGCAATAACAGCAGACTGTATATTATGTTGAACACGTGAAGAAAATAGTACTTATAATAAATATTAATAATCTTATTAAACCAAACTAGATTCAGTATAAACACGCAGCAATTATACCGACATAAAGACTAAATTATCAAATTTGGAAATTTACAAGTGATGTTATAAACATCGCCTACATTGTTATTTATTTTTGGACTTTTCATTGATACTTTTATTTGTTTGACATCACATTAATAATTTTATTTAATAAATAATCAATCAACGACAACTCAAGGGGACTAGAATCAGTGGGGAAAAATTAATGATGAGCGAGGTAATGGGCGGGTGCGGGGGCTGAGTTGCTGACCACCGCGTTGAAAGACTATAGTTTTGAATCTACGAATAAAAATGAATGCAATGCGTTTCTAGAGAAATGTACAGGTAATAAAAGTATGTCCATATTATAAAGCATACCATTAATAATTGAAATCTATTTTATATTATTGATGAATTAATGATGAATTAAAATAAATTAATAAAGACATTTAGTCCATAGTAAAATAACAATATTTTACATATATTTAAATAAATATTAATAACTAAACATAAATAAAGAACTTGTAAACAAAAGTAAGTATAACATACATTACATAATATATTATTTTTACTACGGCCAATCGATACTATTGATAAATCAAAAGGTACGAGGGCTTTTACAGTTTCACCGCGTCGAGAGGTGACCGAGTGAGCTTGTAAAGTTTTTCATTGTGTCGGTAAATACGTTAAAAAAATTGACAGTATAGAGAGGTATCACTTATGTAATCAGGCAGGCTAATGATATCTAAACCTGTGTTGAAGAGGAGGCACTCGACAATAACTGGCCACGTACACGTCATGTCGAGTGTTAATTACAAAGTAACTCGTAAAGAGGTCATCAGCCTCTCGATGAAGGCATAAACGTTAAGCGATCTAAGTTTGTTTTTTTTTTGTTAACTTATTTGATTTTTAATGAGCGTGTAGGGTGACAAACGAGCACACATGTCTTGGATCGTAAACTATTGCAATTCATAAACATCTTCATTCGTCCCCGCCAAAGATTCATGTGGATGAGGCATTACGCACCAACTTATACAGTGTGCGCCGTCTCTCTTACTCCTAGCGGATAAGAGCGAAACCAGTATAATCGAATAATTCGATACAATCTCCGCACAGTTATCATACAAATGAGAATTGCAAAACTGTCAGTTTATGCAGTGTACATTGCTTACTGAGCTGTACGTTCAACTTTAGTTATAGCGTATAAGAAGTAATGTACCTGTTCCTACGATAATCACACGAAACGAGTGGAGTAAGCGTTCACTTGCTACGGGTTTGTCACAAAGGAATAATCGTCGCGTTTATCGGCGGAGTTATTAATAGTGCATTTACATTTGTATACATTTACTAAATCCTTAAGAGTAAACAGTTATCGAAATAAATTTAATCAGGCATAATAAATATGAATATATCTTGTTCATTAGTTATTCTTATTGTTTAATTATAAATTAATAATAATATAAAATGTTTATAGGGTCAAAAGTACAGAGAGAGAGAGTTACTAACGTCTCAATTAACAGTAAATAACAGGAATTAACAGTAAATAGAAATGTAAATGAATACAAAAATTTATTGTTACACTATTACTATTGCTATACTATTAACCAGAAGCAATTTCCATTATTGCTGGCGTATCACGAAAAACTATTTTACTTACACTGGTATATACTATGATATACGAAGTAAAATGTATATATTTAAACAGCGATTACATGCATGTAGGTCATGGAAATTTTGTTTTTTTATAGAAATTTCGACAAAAAAACAACGGGAATATTATCAGCAATGCTTGCTTGCATCAAATGCTTTTCATTATAAGATTAATGGCTGTCGAAATTCTTAGCAATATAATTCTGTTGAAAGATAGATTTATTGCTTATACGTTGTTCGTGTTAATAAAATATACTGTATTTGTAATTTATTCCCTACTAAGACCATGTAGCATACCATACCGTCTAATAAGACAATGCAAACAAACTCCCCAAGGAACAAATCAAATGCGCAGAATATTTTGTACGGATAATCATAGTCGGTACTGCGTGACAATCTAAAATCTAAAAACAAGACGTCCGACTCAAAACCAGGTACGGTAACATTAAAATGTTAGTAGTAGTAAAGTGTGTATAGTTTTTTTTTTTTAATGCAATTACAATAACGATGTAGTTAGGTAACATGGCTCAATTACTCTCTTAAAATATCGATCGACATCGATATTTCATAGTTTCAATTTGTTCATTCCTTTTCTCCTATTCCATTTAAGTTTTAAATTTAAATTGCGTAAGTAGTGATATCAAAGTGTCAATTTTTATTTTTATTATCTTTTGATATTTTTAACGATAGCGTACATTATAAAAGTAAGGAGTAGATTTTTTTTTTTTTCGAAGTCTTGAATTCTCTACCTCTTGAATGTCTACCAATCTTCAGTGCACGGCGCAGTGGTACCCACTGGATGGCTCTGCGCACTTCCGCGGGAGAGAAGAAGGCTTCTCCCTGCAGAGGCTCCTCAGGACATAACAGGAATTCCTGTACGCGGTCCTCTACCTGCCGATGATGTTCTCCGGCCGTGGTTAGGGCTATGTTTGGGGTGAATTGCCCCTCTAAGTGCTTAGCATAGGCTATCTGAAGACAATATAATTATATATATATATATATATATATATATATATATTATATACATATATATATCTTTCCTTTAAAGCCTAATTCCTACTATTACGAACATAGCAAGAAGGAAAATAACCAAATCGGTCCGGCAATTCTCAAGTTATGCGTTTACAAACGAACAGCGTATTTTTTTTATTTATATAGATTAACATACCAACTCAATCATTGATCTCGATAACAGATCTTTTCGTTCATTCATCATTCCACGTAACGGGCACTAACTCACTCGCATTCATAAGCGTGGACATTTCCAGAAGTCCCACTTCCCAAGCCAAGTGTCTCCCGTTGCCGGTTCAGCCAACGTTCAACGAATCTGAAAAGCTTTTTAAATTTAATACAGACACAAATTCACCGGTTGTAACTAATCGGAGATACAATTACTGGCGACAAAGTATTTGTATCAGTATGTATGTATCATAAAATAAAAGCATTAAACCCTTAAACATTAGTACATCTATTTTAGAGACATCCAAATATCCAAGACATTTAAGCTGTTACCGAATCTCATAAATTGCAAAGTGTATATTATAGAGCCTTTAGTATTTTAGCAAACACAAAAGCACGCTCTCCTCGCTCTGTTCCAAAGTCTGATGTGCAATAAGATCGAGGTTACGCACAAATGCTTTTCCTCGGCTGGGAATCCAAACCCATGGGCAATTTCTTTCGGATAATTCAATTCTCTTTCTCACAGTAAAGTTATATGATTTTGAATTAATGTTATTGATTTTAAATTGTTTATCTCTCAATAGTAACGCATGTACTATAGTGAGTTTTGTAATATACGTATCTTAAGGCTATTGTGCTTGTAATATACATAAAAATTTAATAGTTCGGGACTTGCGCGCGTATTTATATTACAAACATTAAAATATATTCCGGTTTCGAACTTCTATACTTTCCAAAAGTTTTGGCATTTGATTGTCTTTTAAATCCTCGAATGGTAAAGTTTATAAAATGCAATTTGAAAAAAATATAAACGTATACTTGCTTAAGGCGCTTACTTATATTTAAAACCAATAAAATTTAATACAGAAAGCAACATACAGACTGGGAATTTTATGATGGATTTGAATGGAATTGAAACCTCAGGACGGCCAGGTACATTATAATTAGGGTACGTCAATATAATTAGGATACTTTTTACGAAACTAACGTTGACTTTTTCACGTCATCAAATATTTTTTAATCCTGAATTCATGCAGTTAACTTTAACGGCTTAATAAAGATGGCCAAGAAAGTCTTTGGATTCTCAGGGTAGCTAACATGAAGTTTACAAAAAAAATTTTACTTAATGTTTCACAGCTGGGCAAAATCTCCTAAGTATTGCCCTGTCAATTAACTTGTATTGTTATAATTGAATTTACAAATAAATATTTTAATTGTCCCAGGTTTTGTCTTTACCCACTGGTCACCATTAGTCAAGGCAGCCAGGAGCCGCCGCGTCGCCGCGTGACTCAAACAGTTTTGCATGATAAAGGCTGCCGATTCATAATGGGGCCGCTAAAATGTCGCTCCGCCTCTTAGTTTTATTTAATATTTTTTTGTTTCCAGTGATTAGTTACTTTAACGTCTTTGAGGATCTCTGGATCCTGGGTTTACAAAACGTCGATTATGTGTCAGAGTGTGATATAGGCGATAGGCGTGTAAAAAATAACGTATATTTGCTGATTTGATTACTGTTGACGAAACATATCCTAATCTCGGGTGTGATAATGCATCTGCATTGATTCCTTGTGAATGTGGAGCATGAACACAGGAATCGCCAAATGAACGGTATGCATGCTGGTACCGGTTCTTTGTACGTAATTTTTAAACAGTAAATATTTAAGATATTAAAATTAAAAATGTGTTTGATTTTGACTAGTTTTTTGTCATGTAAATTTTGAAACGCTTCGATTTTATTTTATATATTTTTTTTAGTTTATATTCCAATGACCGTGACGAGCCGAATGATGTTATTCCATGCTGTAGGTCCGTTCGGCGCAGATCGGCGTAACACGAACGCGAACGTTTGCGTTCAATTGCTGATGGGGCGGGCGAATTCTCTAGATGCGCGGGGACCGTATTTTTGGCTAATCTTGTAGTCTTTTAATTATTAATCATGTAACTCATACGGTCTTGCCCCGCAGAGGAATATAGTTTGAGTATATATAACATATAACGAAAGGGATATTGTTTTCAAGAGAGTTTCTTTTTTAACCTTAACCGTATCAGTTGTCGTCACATTGCAGTACAAAATAAGGAAATCCGTGTACATATTACGTTCATCGTATGATTAAATATCAATAAGATCATTTGAGAGTACAAACAAATTACTTCTATTATGAAAAGTTACGTACAAGAGATATCCTAAATGCGAATCCATAGAAAATCTCTGGTATATTGTTAAAAGGGAAATCTCAAACAAACGTAACACCAGTCTAAACGAACTATATGAAGCGTTTGTTGAAGCATGGAATTCTAATGATGGCGTTCGAAATTCGATATGACCAATAGCGCGTGCCGGCTCATTCGTAAATGGAATAGAGCGCGTTCAAAATATTGTTGAAATTGGTAACAACTTATTTATTAAGTTAGCAGTTAGGTACCACCGACTTGGGATCCTTTTATAAAACTAAATCCCAAGCCTAGCATACCATTACAAGAACTCCAGGTGTTATGAGCTCTTTCTGCGTGGATTGGTTCGACGAAACGTTAATAATTAAAAGTCGACCAGATTAACTGTGGGTTCTTTTGGGAGTGTTAGCCATTTGAAACCGAGTTAAGGGGTTGCCCGGCTGAGGCATGAGCATTGAGTCATTCTGGAGTGCCCAGAAGGAGCGAATGGTGCCCATGTATTCTGCAGTGATCTGCAGCATCTCGAATTGGCTCTTGGCCTACTGGAGGCGGATCCCCACCGCGGTTGCAGTGAAATGCACTATGTGGGAACGGGGTTCAACATTACGCGCCGAGTTGTCCGCAGTGAACATAAGCTGGTGCGTAGTGGCCCGGGCTGAAAGGGCTATGGCAGCGCATGGCGCGCTATGGCCCGGCTTACTCATGGCAGCCCTGGTAGCCCTCGCCGCTCCTGTCATCAGTCTTGTACAGGTCAGTTGTTATAGACGGCGGGTTAATAAAATGTAAACTTTTTGATGTTGTTATTGGTGACAAACAAATTACCTGATGCCAGTGTTTGATAGCGGCATATGACACCCACATTCATCTAGTCGAAATGCCTCATGACTGCTAATATAGGCACTCCCTTTCTATCCACAGACAAAAACAGCGCTAAACTTCTATTTTACACTGGTATTCCAAAAAGAATTGCATGATCCTACTCCGCTTGAAATAATCTATTCGTGTTAGTACATCTAGTTTATAACCGGACCGTGAGTCTAACACTTGCTTTAGTCATGCAAGTTGTTAACATTAAACTGTCTAGTGTTTTATAAATAGTAAACAACTCGTCTGTTTTTTTTAATAGCAAATTATGAAGCAAAAGAATAATTGATTTGCATACGGAAATGACTGGAAGTGAACGTTCCGGCACCATTGGCTCTATAAACTTTTAGGGGGACATGGCTTCACATAGATGCCATGTTTCACAAATTTCTGCATAATGTGGCGGTAGAGCTAGACTGCGCTTTGTTTTCAGCTGCTGAATGAATAGGTCAGCTCGACCGGGAGAAGCTCACACCCTCACAGAATACCAGCGTAAAATAGGAGAGTATTGCTGCTGTGTTTTTCGACTGATAAGTGTAGAGATCCGGAGACCTTTATGACCGGTGACGAGGCATTCCATCACAGTCCTCAAGCGTGATAAATGTCTTTGTTTATTGTCTATGATTAGATACAATTTTATTGTTACATAAAAGTATATTATTTAAAATACTTATTTTGATCTTGTTGCCTTTAAGGTTAAGGATGAATTGACTCCAGAAGATATTGAATGTGAGTATTTTGTGTAATATAAAAGGTATTATTGTTTGTAATTTTATCCAGTTTATAGAATTTTTGAGCAAAAGAAATTAAAATCTTGCCAGTTTTGATTATCAATACCACCAACAATTAAGAAAGCAAAGTAATTAATATTTTTAACTTAGTGCCATTTGTTTAATTGTATGTTTATTATTTAATAATATGCAATGGTAAGTGCTCAGCTAGAACTGTGGTAGCTGCGTTTAAGAATTTTTTGCATCATTAAATTTCTCGCATTGTGAATTATATGGGTTAAGTTTAGAATTCTTTGTAACATAAAAATATATATATAGGAATACTGAAATAAAACATTAATTAATAACGCTCTCAGCTTTCTTAACAGTGTTGCTACACTCTACTACTACTATTAATAGCAACAGAAGACCGGAAGCACTATAAATTAACCTTAGAATTTATTTTGCGATCATATAAATGTTTATAGTATTATTGCATAAAATGTTATAAAAGAGATCAACAATTGTCTAGATAGTGGGAAAGTACACAAAAACAGCATTATTATAAGCGTTTCTTGTCAACAAATTTTAAATTATTTTACTAGACACCATACTAGAACCCATAACTAATGAGTACATAAATTATTGAAAAGACGACTATTTTTGAAGTATGACTAATTTGGATTAATTCAAATAAGTAGGACTTGTAAGATTTACGAGTAAATAGAGAGACTTTATGTCGTTTGGCATTAAGTCATTGTCAATGATTGCACCTGCGTTTACAATAAGAGAAATAAATTTAGATATCATACTCATATTTAACAATAAACTTACAGAATTTAAATGAGATAAAGTGTTTTGTAGCAGGTATTTCATTTTATTAGTGAAATTTATTCGTATGTCAAATGTGGAAGGTGCGGAAACAAGTCATCGTTTAAAAAGACAATTACATTTTTGACGTAAGCGTAAAGTTATGAATATAATACATACAGTGTTACCATAAAATGATATTTTATATCTCTTTCTGTCATAGCAACTTACCAAATGCACGCAAGCCAATGGGCAAAAAGGACGAATGTAGCCATAAGGAGGAGAAGGACGGCAGTGCCAATCGATTCCTGGAAAAGAATACAATTTATGTAATTCAAGACAAATTCTTTCGCAACACTTATAGGAAATAAACGTGTTGAGATGAGTCCAGCTATAAAAAAATGTGTCACTACTATTTTTTTATAGAGCTAGCAACTCTGATGATTAATCACCTTTGAACACCCGCAGTACCGGAGGAGTTGCAGGTTGATTGCCGGCATTTAAGAAATTGTAGGACGTCTTCTTGAAGTTCCATGAAGTGGTTAAAAAATACCGCTGTCTACACCTGATCCCATAGAGTAGTTGTGAGTGGTAGGAAACTTCGTGTAAAGCGCAGTGGTGGGTTGCCAACCATTGAGATGATGAGAACCCCGAAATGTTATAAAGTTCTTGTCTGTAAGATATAAGACAATGTTACTAATATTTATTTAGTTTATTCAAATCTAGTTATCCATTTTGGATCGTTCTCATGGTTGATTTCGACCACGGCGATATCTAGTAATAACCAGAAGTCATCAACTGCGCAGAAACTTATAGTGTCGAAAGCACAGAGACACTCACTCGCCATTCCCTTCCCTATACCAATTTTATCGATGTGTAATAAGATTGCAGAAATGTTCAGACCAACAATTTGTGATGCAGACATATTGTTTATCGGCTGGGAGTCGAAACCAAGACCTATGAGGCAGCAACCACTAGACCAAATGGATGTCAGAGGCACATGTGTGTGTCATGTATGAAAAATTGTGAAACTTGTTCCATATAATTATGGCACATTTAAATGCAGTGTAATGCATATAACGCACACATATCCGAAAACAAATAAATTGTTATACACTAATATTATTTCTCGGTTGAGAATCAAACCCAGAACCGACGCAAGATTGTGATAGTTGACATTCATTAGAAGAAGTGTGAATGGTCAGAGGTTTGTGGAAGAAGTTGTATAAGGTCTTATATATTATTTTTAATATTATACCTTCCCAAAATTACCATGGCTGTCCAGCTCATCTGACCTCAATCCTATTGAACACAGTTGAAAGACCTTAAAAGTTATGTACAAAATAGAATGCAAGTGTGCTTTGCGGTCCGGTCCATAAACACCTAAATCTATACCTCAACAAAAATTAAAGAGGGAACCTGGCGAATTATTATGCTATGTCTACATATGGTGAGTGTGGGTAGGGAACGGGTGATATGATTACTGGAAAAAAGAGGCTTTTCTTCTCACTCCTCATGGGTGATAATAGTTGTGCATATTTAATTGATGTGGTGGATGGTAGTAGGTATCATCACTTACTATCAGGCATATTTTGCATGTTTCTCATATTTAGTGTCATAACAGTAAAGACATAACTCTGATAGCCTCAGTGCAGTACTGTTCATAATGCCAGCTGTTAAAAATACATTTGAACTTTAAAAATGTATGATTCAATAGTATAGTAAGGCAGAAAATCTTCACCGGAAGCAAATCAATGGTAAATGAAATAGTTTTCAAGAAGAATAAAGTTTAGAAACTTTTATATTAGAAGGTCTATTTACTCATTTGTAATCCTTAATTTTCTTCTTTTTCTGCCATTGAGCAGTTCCTTTTTTAATTTTGGCAATAATAAAAATATAACTTTCACTTCTTTTATTCTAATAACAAGAAAAGACAGAAGAATTTTCGAGAATATTTTTTAAGATAATAATAATAATTAATATTTAATTAATGATTTCGATCTACTGGAAAATGTAGAAGTGACTGTGCAAATTTACAAAATGCAGGTTCAGCCTCCAGGCCAGGGCACCACAGTACCAGCTCCTTCCATTTAAGAGCGACTCAAATTGTTGATTATCAGGTACTTTCTGATTGGCAGGATTCACTGGCATCGTGAAGAGATGTTGCCAATTCATGCATTTTATACCGAATTTACCGTGGGGAGTGTTTGGATTAATTCTACCCGCTGAGTTTTAACATCATATATCATGACAGAATTCAATATTTCATCACCATCATATCGATGGTTGGCAGTCCGCCACTGTGCGCTTTACGTGAAATTATCTGCCACGCATAACTAGTCTGTGTAATCGCCAGCGGTATTTCCGAACCAATATGACTTAAAGATTTTCAAGAAAAGAGCCTACACCTTCCTTGTTGAGTTGCTCGCTTCTTTGCCACCTATTGTAATTAAAAAAAGAATACCAACCTGAAATAGCAACATGAGGCTGTGCTTTATATGGTGAGCTTAGGATGCAGAGACCCAGTTATTGATAGCGAGGCATTCCACCTCAGTGCTCGAGGGTGACCACACAACTGAATCTTGATTCTTCACTGAAGATTAATGTAGATGTTTATGGGCCACAGTGTTAACTGTCACATTTAGTTTCATTAAGTAAACTATTATCATTTCACCTATAACATTTTAAGATTGTCAGCAATCTGTTTTTCCATAAATAGAAACTTATGGTAAATAAGCATCTGAAGTTCGAACTCACGACCATTATAACCTTTTTTATATCATAAATCCAAAATCCTAGAGCCGATAACGACTGTTGAATACTCATCTAATGACCATTACATATCTACCACGCTAAGTGTTTAACAAGAGTTACAAACTAGCAGTACCACAAATAAATGGACGTCACCTACACAGAATAGCAATAAAATGGCAGCTTAAGACCTTTTGTGTCCTATGTACACAATTAAACATAGATACACGAATATATAGAATGATGCGTAAATATAATAGCAACAAAAATGGCAGCTTAAGACCTTTTGTGCCCTATGTACACAATTAAACATAGATACACGAATATATAGAATGATGCGTAAATAAATACATACATAAAACAGAAAAGAGAATTAATAGAAATGTTAAATTTCAATTGTGTCATTGAGGTGCAAACAATAGACTTTTTTCACTTTTATAGATTGATTCACTACGAATTCTTTTTTGAAAGTTTATTTAGATATACTGTCATATAAAATTTTACAAATAACTTTAAGTGCAATTCGGTTGTTCTTCCTTCAACAGGCAGGGCGATATCTTCTAGTTGTTATTAAGGTAAAAAATTTCATGTCTTCGTTTTTCGTGTTGATTTTGTAACCGAAGCTAACCTAACCTAACCTAACCTAACCACCTATATCTTTGTGTATTAGAGTCATAAGCATTCCAAATTAGTTTTTTGATGTAGCATTTGTTCAGTGTAATCGTTAGACAGTCATCCTGCGCCGCATTTAGGCCATTTCTAGTCTAGTTGTAATCAGTTATTTTTAGTTTCATAATTACGTAATTTTATTCCATTTGTAAAAATTTCATGTCTTCGTTTTTCGTGCTGATTTTGTAACCTAACCTAACCTAACCTAACCTGACCCTAACCACCTATATCTTTGTGTATTAGAGTCTTAAGCATTCCAAATTGGTTTTTTGTTGTAGCATTTGTTCAGTGTAATCGTTAGACAGTCATCCTGGATGGATCCTAGACATCGACTGGGGGAGGATCTCACAGTAAAGCATAAATGACAGCATAACACTGCTGTGTTTCATATTATGGGTGTAGGAACCCGACATCGAACTACTGACAACCTCCGTCTTTAGGGGCGTGCATGTGCATATTGATTTTGTGTCGAGGAAGGATATCTATACGTATGATATGCATTATAACCCTTAACTTCGCTACAAAATAAAACAGAACCACAAAGTCCAAATAAACATATAACATCTAATATATTATTTATTAACATTTCGAATTGTAATATTTTAATCAAACCAGTTGTATTGTATTGTTTGTGTGTAAATCCCTCACCGGACGGTACTATACAAGGCAACTAGATACGTAAGACTGGTTTTAAACGACATCATCTGGGGAAAACGTTTCTGTTGTTACAAGCATGATATTTTTACTGCCGTTACTTTCTCGAGCCTCGCGTTTGGCGTCTGAAATCATAAAATTATTTCAATAAAAGTAATCATTGACTTTGTTCAGACATTTTACTCGGAGGTGACATCGCATCTGAATTTTGCTTCTTATCAAGGATGGTACAAGTTGTCATATGCCACAGGGATTATTTAAAAAACAATATGGGATATTCATTATAATGAAGTGCATTTTAAAAGCATTCGCACACCGGTTTAAGTGTTTAAAATGAAACCACTTTTGCGCTAATGTTACTGGTCAGATTAATTTAGTTTATGGTGAACATTGCTTTACGACTTAACAATATCTCTAGAAATACCTCAGTCATATTGATTGAAATACATATCAACACACTCTGAAACACGAAAGGCATTTATCGGTGCAAATATTTATAATATACCCAATTTATGAACAAAACGTACTTATTTTTATTACATTGAGAGTAATAGACGTATATATTATACGTATTTACGTAAATTTACTTATAAAGACTACATCCATTAGCGTCGTAGTCACCGGTTAATACAAGAAGTAAACATACATTGCTGTGAACATTATGCGAGTATTTATCATTACTTCATAGTATATGTATGTTCAATGATTTATTGGAATATACAATTAAATAAGACATCCTGATTTAAATGGGGTTATACTTGTAAAGTATTTTTAACCACTTAAACCATTTTTGTGATTGTGTATACAAATTGTTTTTATTTCATTTTATATGGATTCGGAGTATGGTGACATTATATTGAATAAATATTCGTTCATAGTCATTCAAATGATAATTTTGATAATAGTCATGTTACCAGGCTGCATAAATCTGTAATGTGTTTCTTAAAATCATGTCAGATACCCATATATTTATTTTCTTAATTTTAAATAGACTGCTTTCAGCCGAAAACTAAACGCACCCGCCAAACAGTATCACAGGATTGTTTGGATCTGTTCCAAAGTGATCCTCAAGATTTTCTTAGCCTTTTCGTAACTATGGACGAAACTTGGGTTCACCAAGAGTCCAAAGTACAATCCAAGCAATGGAAAAGAGCAGGGTCACCGCCCCCTAAAAAAGCTCGAGCCGTTTTGTCAACCAAGAAGGTAATGGCTCCAGTTTTTTGGGACTGTAGAGGGGTCATTATGGTTGACTACCTTAAAAAAGGTACCATGAAAAACATAAATGCGGACAATTATTGCACACTCTTACAACGTTTGCGTGAAGAAATAAAAATAAAAAGGCCTGGTATGTTATCTAAGAAAGTTTTGTTCCACCAAGATAACGCTCCTGTCCATACTGCGGCGAAATCAATCGCACAAATACACAATTGTAGCTTTGAATTGTTGCCGCATCCCTATTCGCCGGACTTGGCCCCGTCTGATTACCATCTCTTCCCCAATCTAAAAAAATTACATGGCGGGATGAAAATTTTCGACGAATATCGAGGTACAAGAAGCTGTGACTGAATATTTTGATGAAATTGAAGATGCTTTTTAGAAGGAATACTAAAGCTAGAGACAAGTTGGCAAAAGTGTATAGATCATTCTGGCTATATAGACTGTGTAGAGAAATAAAATAATCATTTAGAAAAAAATCGTTTTTTAAGGTCGGGCTCAAAACTTTTCAATGTGCCCTCGTATATACCTAGTCCGGCCATAAGTTCTGTTACAAATGAAAATGCATTTTTTAATTATGTAATGTAATATTATTTAAATTTATACCTACATATTTATTAGTCAGTTAGCAAAAAAAAAAATATTCTATTCGAAATAGCCTTACCTATGGCTTTTATACAGGCCTTTAATCTTTTTGGCCACAAATCTATGGATTTACGAACTGTTTGTTGAACGTATTATCGGGAAAAAAAATAGTGTACTCACAAAAACAAAAGAAAGAAATAAAGAAAAAATAATAATAATTATAAAATAAAAATAAACACAGGACTATATTTATTTACAAACATGCATAAATTTATTAATAAATCAATGTTTAAAAACAAATCCTTCCTATATTATAATGCACAATTTTGTATCTTGGTATTTACTTAATATTCCCTTATATTAGCATTGGGAACTTTTACACTTTAGATATTTAAAGTTAAACATCTATTGTTATACATTTGTTGTTTAATTAAATCATTTTATAGAAAAAAAGTAATAAAGTTATGTGTACTTGTATCTGTTAGTCCAATTCCGTGATTTTTTGATCACATTTGTTACCTCTCAGAACTAGGGTGTATCCTATTCCTTAGTCTACTCTTCGTTACGCTATTATTTTATATTACCAATACCTTTACATCACATTTTGGTACATCAATATCAACAATATATTTATCACCGTTAAGTTAAATCCAATATAATTTATCACATCAGTTATATCCTATCCAAGCGTAAATAATAAATAGAATAAACACGGTGTGATGGATTGGGACAGATATACAGATTATCGGTGGTTACACGTTGTGGGGTTAACTAAACCAGCTGTCAACGGAAGGGTTAAACGCACCCTTGCCGTTGGAATAAGTAACAAGGGTTTCATAAAAGATCATATTTGTGCGAGTAGTTTTTTACACAGATACTTATCTAAATCACGCACGTCGCCGAGGGCGCGCCTCTCACTATAAAGGGCGCGCTCGAGGGACGGTAACTTATGATTTGAATTCTCGTTCACGGATATGATCTCTCTAACACCGGGCTATCACAACCCAAGAAAACGTTTGTGTTAAACGTGTTGTAATAAAGTGAAGTATTTAAACAAAGTCGAAAGTTTATAGGTGAGTTTAGGGATTAGGAACGCTTTATAACTGGTGACGAGGCATTCCAGTTCATCTTAGTCCTCAAGGGCCAGTGTCAACGCATCTGCCTATGTTTCTTGTCAAGGATGAATGTAGATGTCATGGGTCGCAGGAGGGCGAGTTTGTTTCTCTCAATGTGATAAAAAAAAGTTGTCAGAGTCACTCTAGAGAGGGTATTAAAAAATTATTCGCTACGCGGTGGAGACACATGCAATTTGTTTCTACCTACGGTAAAAATGTTTCGGCTCGACCGAGGAAAGACAGCGCCCTTATAGAATACCAGCGTGAAATAGCAGCATAACGCTTCGTTCGCTTTTGAGTGTAGCGATTCGGAAACTTTTATAAACGGCGATAAACCTCTTGTTCTTGGTCCTCAGGGGTGACAACGGGGTGAAAGGGGTGGCATCTGCATTGTGATGTAGATAAATGTGGGTGTCGTGTATCGCAGGAATATGTTAAAAACAGATGAACTGTGTGGTCGTTTATCACCTTTAATACACTAAAAAAACGTGGCTCAATTTCGGATTGATCAATTTTTTTTACTTAGTCATTGCCATTGACAGAGCTACCATGGGCACCTGGGCCAGTAGAGAAATAACTAAAAGACTACTTAATCCATAACTTGGGATTTTTGATTGTATTGAAGGTTATGAACGAAGACACGATTCTCCTGTTGGTAAGTGATTCCTGTGGCGCATAATACCCAAATTCATTCTAGATAAGGTAATGCCTCGTCACCACAATAAGACTTTTTCAGATTGCATTATCGCCGGCTCTCACCGATCACAATATAAGGAATGTAGCCAAATAAGTTTAATTACTAATAATTAAACTCCAAATAAGTTTAATTACTAATAATTAAACTTCAAATAAGTTTAATTACTAATAATTAAACTTATTTGGCAGCAATTTATACTTATCAAATTGATAATACAATTTTTTGCTTTAACTTTAATATAACAATTTGTAACCGTTGTTCCTTTCTTTAATATTTTAGAATATTCATTCCAGGTTTATCGTATCAAGTGAGTTAATATTTATCAGTTCGAGATAATAAAAATTAATGCATTATCGATAATAATGCATGTTCATCATAAATACACCGATAACAAAATAACCATATATGCCGCTGGAACAACACTAGATGTTTATGATTTCTAACATAATCAACCTTTAAATAGATTATCTGGTGGCAAAAGTACATGTGTTAATATATATTTTAAAAATAATTAAGATAGGAATATATGCTAAATTGGGTTTAAAAAAATATCTAAATAAAATATGTATTGTTTTGACGTGTAGGGATATACATAAGTTGTATAAAGTTGTTAAATTTCTTTAAACACCTAATTGTACACCGAATATCTTAAAATGTCTTCAGTAGGTTTCCTCGATACGACTGTAGCAAAAAAAAAAAGTGAGAAATCATCATACAATTACGATTTCTACGATCTTCAACTAGCGTCACGCTTTGTTGCTTTAAAACGAAACGAGAAAACTCAGTGTAATGGAATTAAGATCGAGAATAAAAACTAGATGGAAGCGTAAACTAATAGAATCAATAATATAAACGGCTATAGGGTGGCAAACGAATCCGACCTAGATTTTATCAGTCGATGGAACTTTAGTCAAGAATATGATGAAAATGCAAAAAAAACAAGGAGGATAACATTGTGTACTCGACTTTTGTATATAGTCTTTTCTAAATGAATTAGAGGGGAAGAGGGAAAATATTCTATATTCATAATCAACTTACTAAAATCTTTTCTAAACGAAATAGGACAAGAGAGAATAATGATTCCTGTAAAACAAAGCTTGATATTATGATAATCAATACAGTTTAATTAAACGTGACAGAGTGGGAGCTTTTTGTCACGTACCTGGCGACTGTGCTGTTCTTCTTTTAGTTTTCGAAAGCACTTGGCCAAATGTTAACGTATATTTGGACTGCTTTGAGCCTCGTATCTTCACTAGCATTAAATATGAAAACATATTTTTATTGAAACCCATGTATGCCTTCGGCTTATATCTAGCGTCTGTTTGGTGTTTGAATTAATTTTCTTGATCCTTAAACTACTTACCTAATAATACAAATAATTTTCAGTGATACAAGAATGACTCATTTAGATTTTATTCAATTGGTTTTAAATCATGAAGAAACAGCTGGAAATAAAAAGCTTAAAAGTAATGTATTTCTTTTAAAGTTTGTTCGCATAACAACACTATTACCGGTATTATTTTGTAGTTCGTAGGGTCGCCATAAACTAGGCAGGGCTTGCGAGGGCATTTTGAAGAAGCTGTCGTCTAGTCGACTGTAATTTGGTTTTTGTCTTACCTGCAGAGGTGATTCTTTGTATCTTTCTATTGTCTACGATTTATTTAGTGTTAAGCGTGTTCAATGGTCTACACGAATTTGACCAAAAATGTCGATAAAGGTCGTTAACAATCAAAATCATTTATATGAGAAGGTGGAATAAAATGACGGGTAATCGTTTAATTTCTTTTTTTATTTATTACTGGATTAGTTAAAATCGAATAAAGTAAATCAAATATAATTGCTGCAAATGTTCAAATCATAAGACGTTTACTCGAACACTCTCAGGGTCATATATTAAACTCAATTAACTAAGTTACGATGAAATGACAGCGTTCCTTACTATATCAATAAGTTGCGATGTCGCCTTAAGAGAAAAGATTAAATCATGCGTGCTAGAGTGAGACAGACATACAGTACTAATGAACGGAAAGGTTGATCGTATATAGCGACGAAAAGTGGGTGCACCAGCAACTGTACTGCGTTCCTGTGTTTATTACGCTGTTATTCCGTGAGAATTGTTGTCGTATAAAGACTTTGCGTGTTAAACGATCTCCGAAACGGTACGACTTAGAGACCTTCAAAGAGCCTACAGTTACTTGAAGTCCGGCAGCGCACCCGCGGTTCCTCTGGGTGCGCGGACGTCCTTAAAAACATCATCAGGTTATCCTGTTGTGTGTTATTAGTCGTAGATACCTAAGAGTAATTAAACTTTGTCCCGTGTTTTTACCCTATTCACGCCGATTTAGCGTATTCAAAATTCCTACTTACACTTTTGCAAATTTTTTCCATTTATTACATTTTTACTTAAATTTCACAAGTGAACATTACCACTGTTCTCAGCTGCTCTCCAAGTTGTAGCTTAAAATAACATCTTGTAATAATACTGAAACTGATATTGTTGATTTGTGGCGATTGAAATTGCCTGCGATATACGACATAAAAATTGTTTACTTACGATACAGTTTTTGCATTCTGTTCTCGCCTGTGGACAAATACATATTCATCAAAAACTATTAGACACTTAAAAACTTAATGCTAATAATAATAGAAAAGCGAGAAAATTCACATTTGTACCTTTAGTTTTTATTTAACTAAAAAGGAAAGACGAGCAATACCTCGTATACACTGAGCAGGATAAGGACGGCGCCGAGCGCAGTGGCAGGTGCTACCCCATACCCCATGTTAAATAAAATACTTTATATTTTTGGGAAAAATAAAAAGTGTTGAATTAAAGTACCTATTTTAGATGGAATGACATTTCGAAAAATACTTGAGCATTCGAATAATTTCCGATGGAGCTTAAGGAAAAATAACCTTCACCGCCGAGCTCGTGGCAATTCAGTACTTAAAATCCCAATTAATAGTTTTGCCATCTGTAATGAGAAACTGAGAATTTGACATTAAATAAAACTACAATAGTTATATGATGATGATGATATTAATTTATCCCTAATGGGAAAGGCAAAGGACTTTAGTCCATACAGCCAGGTCTTGTTCGTATGATGGTTGGTCTTGCAGAGCGCCGGTGCGTTTCGTAGGAGATCTGGAGCTTCTATCAATTCACTGATGATGGTCAATGAGGGGTTATTTTTTGAGGGTTTCCCCTCAGACTGCAAAATGTTAAAAAAAGCTAGAGAGAAGGAATACTCTGAGAGAATCATCATCATTCATCTTGCCAGGTCCTATTACTTACTGAGGTCCAGGCTTTGCAACATGTACATAAGTTCTGTCTAAGAAGTGTATTCAAAGATAAAAGAATCTTAACGATAACTTGTATTTATATCTTAGAGTTATTTTTTCTAACAAAAATCAAAGAGTAATCATCATTATTTTCAAGCTAAATCTAGTGAGAGTCGTAACTTACGTGCTGTCTACCAATACGATCTTAAATTGCCTAGCATAAAATATCAAATATGTTATATTACATAATATTTATTTATGTTATTCACTGCACTTATTGCAGTGTGTGCATTGCATTTGTTTTTAACCATTTACCAATTAACACAAAATCAATGATTGTTAAATTTGTTAAAATAAATCTAAAGAACTGGTTGCTAGATCAAGCTTTTCCATCCAATATTTCTTTAACTATAAGCATACTAACTAAGATGTGACCCTTAGCCAAGGATACGATATGTGAAATAATTTTTGTGTGATAATGAGAATGATCTAGGGCAAAAGACGGCTTTATTTAACAAGATTTAGTTATAGCTGCATTATATTATTGTTGATAGACGTTCCCAAATGTTGTTTCGTTGTATTTGTACTGTTTCTTAATGCTATTTATTACAGAGTTGTATCCTCATCATCATATTGCACGGCCGAAGGGGTACCTAACTGTTATTACTATTTATAAATGTTTGTAATTTTGTATACAGTTTGCAATAAATGAATTTATTATTATTATTATTATTAAAAATATTTGGTATAATATAATGCCTTTTGGTATAAAGTCCGTCTTTTGGACATTGTTTATTTGGTGACATTATAAATAAGATGAAGCAAGTTTGAGCTTTTCGTGTTTGTGTAATGAAAATTGAGGGAGCAACCGAGCAGTTTTAGGTATATCGTGAAACTTTGTAACGAGTTCTTACTTACGTAAACTTTGTACTTGGAAATTATTTCAGTAGCGGCCAAAAAATATTTTATGTTTGAATTTAATCCCGATATCTTTCGATGAGACTATGTTCGCGAAAACAGGTGATTAAATGGAAATTAACAGAAATTTCGTATGAGAATACTTCATGTGTTTTAATCTATTTATTTTAACTTCAAAATATACTACTTTCAAGCAATTTAATATCGCATAACGTCCCTGTGTTTCATACGGAATTTAGGGATCCGCAGATATAATTTCAGGTAACGAGGCATCAATCTCATTCCACGGATGTAATAACGCATATGTATTTTGAATCTTTGTGGACGATATAATGCAGTAATTAATTAACATCAGGTTTTTACGCCCTTTTTATTGTTGTCGGGGGGAAATCTCTACCTACCAGCCTGCCTCCTGGTGAGAAGATCGGGTTATGTGGAATTTGTATGCACCCAGATACCCTAGGTGGCCACTCTCAGTGCATTGGTAGGGGCTTCGGGATCTGCAAACATACCAGTGCCCGTTTTAGACTGAGCCTAAGCACGTCCCAGGGAAGGCTTCCCACCATACTCGTTGCACCCTTTCTGTACTACGGCTACCTGGGATCACTCCGCATTGTCATCCTACCTAAATTCGCTATCCTGACTCTCCACGCACAAGAACCCATGATACCCTAAGGTTGCCTGTCGTATACGACAGCTTTAGCCTTATTCTATAAGCCTGATATTAAAACTGAACTACAAGGCTGATAATTTATAATATTTATTAAATTATTAATATAAAAACAATACTTTATATTTTTAATATCTTTAAAAGTATAACTATTCGCATCCATTGATTTATTTTACCCAAGAAAAAGTTTTGCGAAATATGTAAATTTTTCTTTTTATGTTATATTATCAAAACTCCTTGTATAATTAGGGTCTGGAGGAATATTATGACTATATACGATATGCCCTACTGCGCTTATGATTTTGTGTAACACCATGTTGTTTAATATGCGTAATTAAATAGATTTGATAAATAAATAAACACTAACAAAAGTACCCAAGAAAAGCCTGCTGAGTGTCCAAGCTCATGTAACATTTCATATAAGATGATAACGGCTAGTAGATTATTTTGTAAGGATAAAGAAATTGGTATAGTTGTCAAGAGTAAAACTATATTTCTTACTTTTGAAATAATTAAATCGATGTATTACGAGGATGTATGATGACGTACCGATTCGATTTTATTGCAATTTGAAATACTGAATTAGAACGTGCTCGACGGTGATATGAAAACTTGACGAGGTAACCAGCGTGTCTAAGAAATTAATATAAAAACAAATATTTGGAGATATTCGATTTACGAAGTCCGCTAAACCCTCTTTAGGAGGCCTCTATGCACACCTTTAGATATGCATGTACCTACTTACGATGTATAATCTGTATATATCTTCTAATCATTTGGGCAATGCATGACGTATTTTAAGATAAACAAATGCGGATCTGTGCAAACTAAATCTTGGCGTAATAACAAATTTTAATATAAATATACGTAATTCAATTGTAAATCGTATGATATTAAACGGAAGCGGCGGTACCGACCGTTGTGAATTAAAAATTATTACAAAAATGGTTATTCTTACATTGTCGTTCGGCGATTATTGTGCACGGCGTACATATATAAATCAATGTCCCAATGAAAATATCATTAGATTGTATCAGGAAGTTTGAATCCGCCGGTTCCGAATAAATCATACATTATACGAGTATTTATACAAATCCTCGCACGCATTACGATATTCTGATATCTTTGAATATGTATTTATTGTATATTTTCACAAAAAGAAAATACGATAATATTCGATAATAAGTCGCAGGCTGTTGATCTAATTCTATAATTGTTCAATTAAGCAAATTTCAGAAACGTACTGTCTTAATAAGATGTAATGAAAATGATGTTATAATTAGTCTATTCTTTTCAAACGGTCGAGAGTCAGAAGATAAACCGGCGGTTATTCGAAAATGCTACTCATATAATATTATAAACTTTACCAGAATATGACATACATAGATAGCAAGTTATTCAAAAACGACAAGAGATTTAACAGTATAGCTTGTTAAAATTACAGTTTGTTTCTAGCCGCAGCATGAACAGGTTCGTTTGTTATATTGGCGTTCATTTTATGAGAAAAGAATACCCATATGTAATTAAAAATAACATATAAATATCAAATATGAAAGGGATCAAATAAATTATAATTATCCAAAAAGGAACAAAAATTAATTAAAAATTGGTAGCCCTGAAAACGTCTTATACTTTTTCGCAAGCAGAGTCATCCTGCGCCGCATTTAGGCCATACTAGTCTAGTTCTAATCAGTTATTTTTAGTTTCATAATTACGTAATTTTATTCCATTTGTAAAAAATTTCATGTCTTCGTTTTTCGTGCTGATTTTGTAAAATAACCTTTTTTTTTTTTTTTTTTACATGGGGAAATGCCTACGCATACCCACCCCTGCGGGGGCAAGGATGGGTTATGTCGGACTCGCATCGACTAAAACCCCATGGTGTTCCACCTTCGTCGCGTATGGCGGGGCCACGGGAACGCTTTCGCACACCTCCGCGACCCCGCCTGCGCTGGCTGGCAAGCCGGCCCCTCCTTCGGGGGGAGGACATCCCCCTCTCCACCCCTCTCCTGCAAGGCGCGCCGGAACACGGACGCGCCTTCCATCTCGGCCTCCTCTGTAGGTGGGAAACGGACTCCCCCGAGTCCGCCCCCCAGAGGCCATGGGGGCCAGGAAAGCACTAAGCAAACCCAGCCCCCTGCGGTGGATCTGGTCTGCGGCTCCACCGCCGACCGATGTTCGGCCGCGGAGGACAGGGAGAGCGGCAACGAAACACCGACACTCCTCTTCCCCCGCGGCCCCACCACAGCCGCATCATGCGGTGCGACCCCGCTTGAGTCGCGGAGGATAGGGAGAGCGGCAACGAAACACCGACACTCCTCTCCCTCCGCGACTCCGCCTCGGCTACTGAGGGCGGGGAGACGGCCTCGCTCCGCCACATCCGCCCCCAGCAGTCCACCGACACGCATCCTAGGTTAGCTCATAAAGAGCCCACCCGGAGCGGCCACCTCGGGCCGGCCTCAGAGCGCCTTAGGCCGGCCATTTGGGTTCCTCTTAGCTTCACCGTGGGTGACCAAGCCACGGTTACTAAGCCCCCCCGCTACGACAAAGCGAGAACCCTTCGGGGGGGTTGTAAAATAACCTAACCTAACCTAACCACATATATCTTTGTGTATTAGAGTCTTATGCATTCCAAATTGGTTTTTTGTTTTCAGCCGTAAAAGGAACTACCATAACTATATCCACATATAGACGCCGTTATGAGAAACAATCTACATCAGCCGATATTAAGGAAAAACGGATGATTGATGATTGTACGATCCCTCTTCTGACAAGAGGATGTGTAATGGTTTCTCTTATATCGAAAATTTTGTTATATCCTAAAATGGAGGGCGACTAATGTAAATTTAGACTTAGGGACCTTCAAGAAAGAGCCTGCACCCTTCTTAAAGGCCGGCAATGCATCTGCTGGTGTTACGGATGTCCATGGGTGACGGTAATTACTTACCATAAGGTGATTCTGCTTCCGCGTTTGTCAATTATTCTATAAAAAAAAAAATATTCCAGCCTTTCGTTCAGTTGCTTTCAATTCGTAGAATGAGGTACGATAAATACTTACTTTACATATAACAAAATATTAGTAACTCACAAACACACACTAACCACGTATGCAGGAGAAAACATATTTAATCGTAATAGTTAGTATTAGTAGACAGTCTTCTTGGCTGCTCAAATTTATTTTTTCTTTTCCTTTGTTGCGTATAAGGACTTTGTAAATGATCGATGAAATGTTACTTTTAAATGGTGATTGGGAAGCGGCACCAGCGCTACGTAGGAATGAAATCCCGTGTCAGCAAAAGCTGAGTCACTTCGTGTGCCAAAGAGTATAATATTGTTTATGTAAAGTTGTTTTTTTTTTCTGCGGCAACAAATTGTTTTATTATTATTATAAGTTCTTAATATCGAATAAGAATACAGAATATTATTACTTGTTCAAATTTAGCTTGACTTTGACCATGGCCTTATATAATATCAGCGTGAAGTAGCAACTTTACGTCGATGTTTCTTGTGGTTAATTTTATATATAAATCGAACGAAAGGCTCGAGGTCCTCTGACCGGAGACCCAATTACTGCTGGTGGTAATTAATACATATCTGTCCTCAGGGATGAAAGTGTATTTCTATCTAGAATATTTATTGAGGATTGATGTAAATCTATATGGTCCGCAGTCGTCAGTTAATCTCGGTGAACTGTGGGTTTGTTATCATCCTTACTTATGTAAAAAAACACAGTAACAAGATTTCGCATTTCAACCGGTTCGGTGACAACGCCTCTACATCTTGACCTATTATAGAGTGTTTATTGTAATTGTCTCTAAGCAACAGTGGTGAAGTAAGTTGTGTGTATGTAACTCCTCAAAAAAAAGAGTGCTCGCATTTCGGTACACGTGATTACACTTCGATTCTATATACATGTACAGTACACTTCGATTTCTAAGTATATAGTAAAAAATATATTAAATAAAACTTCAGAGAAAGAAATAAAAATCTATATACATATATATACATAAATATTTATATATATATATACATATATATATATACATATATATATATACATACATATCTGTTAAGTTGTCGCACTGAACTCTAAAAAGAAATTAACACTACTTCAATACTTGTTTAAATACCCCCACGCCTTTCATACAACCCTCGCCTGCACGCGGTCGTTCACTGCGTATTACGCTCTAACAAATTGATAATAATATATATGAACCGGCTAGGTCATCGACTCCGAAGTACATTGTGATAGTATTTAAGATAATCGAAAATCATAAAAAAAAACGTAACGATTATATCGACCAAAAATATATATATATATACAATTTTTCGAGGCGCGAACACACCTCAATGTTACACATATTTCAAGATGCACAAATATTAAAATTGTAAATTTAAGTACTTCAAAGTGTATTTTAATATAAAAAGATGTATTTGTAATGCCGTTACTCTTTTGCTCGAGAACAAATCGTCGATAATTTGCGCTCCAAAGGTAAGTCGAGGAGAAACCCTTTGAACAATTACGATAGAGAGATATCTAGCAAAAATTAAGATGGCAGGATACTCAAAGATTATCAACATAATATTCAATAACCGATAAAAGTTTGTTTGTGGCATTCCCTTTTGTCTTTCGTGTGACCTAGTGACCTTGGTTGCTGCGCGGACCCTAAATTCAATTTTTATCTGACTATTGTTAAGCATAAATGATTGGTTTTCGTTTGGATATGTCTGTAAGATATCCGTCTCTGACATCCAAACCAAAGTTTTTAATTGCAATTTCAGGGAATTTATATAATTAATATTCTGTAAAAGTTTGCGCTTTACGTGAAATTATCTGCCACGCACGACGATTCCTCTGTGGAATCGGCTGTCGCCAGGGACGCTGCTTGAGATTGTTGCATTGTGCATCTCCGAGTTGTAATGTTTCAATTTCATGGCGGACCATTGCCTCGATATCCTTTCAGGTACCATGTACGATAATGAGACTTGAGTTCGTTTTATATCTGTATTACTTTGTTTAGGTATTTAACTACAAAGATTATGCGTCTAGGGAAGAATTCGACAGCGCCATATCCGACGCTCTAGAAAAGAACATCATGACTTGAACATCAACTCAAGGAAATCAGCAGTTTGATATGTATATGTATGTATGATCACCCAAAATCACTGCCACCATTACATCAGATTTCATAAACCACAAATCCTTGCATGAGAACACAGATTCCTATCAAGGATGATTCACAAGAAATCAACTGTGCTTCTTCCGTGTGGATTGGTCTAAAATAAATAATTAAAAAGCAATAGTGATTTGGTGAGTGACCATGAGTGATGTGAAGCACTCCAAACAACAGAATAAAAAAGTTTTCAATGAGATAAAATCCATAAAACTAGTTTATATTCAATATACTGAATATTCATTTATGTATAAGAAATCATCGTGTAGTATCATACTTATAACTGCTACGAAAAAAATTGTATTAAAAAAAATTACATGGTTAGTAGTTAGTACTTGTCGTGTTAGTAGAATTTAATGAGTTTAAATGCTAATATTCAATACTATTTACGAAGTATATTGTATCTGCAAAATCTCATTTATCTAGGAGAGAGGTTTACAGATTCTAAAATTTTTAAGGGCAACAAATTTAATAGAAATCTTAAAATGTAATATGTTAAAAAATTGGTTGATGATAGATAATGAATGAGAAACCTAAGAATTTTTAAATGAAATATTGCATATTGATATAGATCTACAACATTTCCATTAATGCTGAATACAAATATTTATTATAAATTGCGTACTTAAACTTTACAAAAATAATTAATTCCTTTTAAAGCTGATAATTAATTAAACGATATGCTGGATACTAGAAATATTAATAAAAACAAAAACCTTTTTACCTCATGAACTTTTTCATGTGAACGTCATGAATTATTTATTTGCTTTTTACACAGTTTTTCTTTTATTTTCAATTGTGTTATACGTATGTTATTCCACATATATATTATGGAAGAATATGATTTAGTGATGTGCCTTTAATTATTTAAAAAAAAATGATTATTTCGACGTTAACAATAAAAGGAATTTAAAGTTTTCTATAAAATAGGTGAATTGTACCGTACCTACTGTCAAACATTAAAAGGTACGGACACACTGACGGTACGCACATGGGGCTAAATTGTTCTTTATGACACGTTTAGTTGAATTTTAGATCGACAGCCATTAGTTTCAGGAAAGATTTTTTTTTTTTTTTTTTTTCGGGCTGTAGGCCACTGTTAGCCCGAGGGCTTTTACAGTTTCACCGGGTTGAGAGGTGACCGAGCGCTAATGGCACTCAGTCGAGACCTCTATATATAGGTAACCAGCACAAGGGCTCCCGAGAGGGAGCCTCGGCTTGGACCGTTACCTTGTTTCGCGAGAGCGTCTGACTCGAGGGTCCCCGAGAGGGCCGAACCTCGGCTCGGTCAGTTGCTTCTGACAGAGGATTCTTTAAATTCGCTATGATTATTAGCTATCTGTACCACCACTTCGGAATGCGTGGGCGCTGCAGAAGAAGTGGCGCAAGAAACTCCAGCGACGCTTCTATCTGTATGGACTGGAGAGAACCGACCAGTGACATGGCGGTATCGCGAATATCCTTGTTTGTGACGCCCTCGCCGTCGGCGGGGGCGATGTGAGGGTGCAATGTACGTGTGTTGTGTTTTATGAAGGGCTTGGGCCCTGGTAGTCACGTCGTCGGGGTCATCGAGAGCGTACCTCGGTCTCCTTCGGACGCGGGTGAATCTGTGATTCGCGATGGGATTGTAAGTGGTGGCACTTACAATCAAGGGGTTAGAGTGTGTGACGGCAGAGTCGAAATATCGGCGGGAAGCCTGCTTCAGGTACTGAGCTATGGTCGGCAGCTCAAGATCTATGTGTAGATTTTCGTTACGCAAGAACCACGGTGCACCAGTGGCCTTGCGCATGAAACGATTTTGTATTACCTGAAGTCGGTGAATGTGACGCGGGGAAGCATGCGCAAAGACGGGGCTTGCGTATGTCATTATGGGTCGGATGCACGCTTTGTATAGTGTAATTTTATTACGCAGGGACATTTTGCTATTTTTATTGAGTAACGGGTGCAAACGACCTAGGACGAACGCTGCTCGATTCCGTACGCGGTTGACATGCGGACCGAAGGTGAGTCTTTCATCTAAAGTAAAGTATTTGACTGTCTGTTCCCAGGGGATTGGACGATCAAATAACTCTATAGTTGGGAGATGCGGCGTTTTGTTGCGCCGAGAGAAGTACATGGCTGCACTTTTGGTGGGGTTAACCTCGATCCTCCATTTCCGAAACCATTTCCCTAAGGTGTTGGCTGCAGATTGGATTGGCGTCTACAAATAGCGTCTGGTTTGAACCCAGACACATAGAGGCCGGTGTCATCGGCGAAAAGGGTTAGCTCTACACCGCGGGTGCGCGGTATGTCGTTGGTGTAGAGTGTGTACAAAATAGGACCTAGGACGGAGCCTTGTGGTACTCCGGCACAAATAGGGTGAACCTCGGAGCGCGTTCCCTCGACGCGGTAACGAAAGGTTCGATTTCGGAGAAAGTCTCGTATGATAAGTACGAGTCGATCTGGCACACCGAGCTCATATAGTTTGTATATGAGCCCGTTGTGCCAGACCTTGTCGAAAGCTTTCGCCACGTCGAGGAAAAGTGCCCCAGTTTGGTAGCCCTGAAGAAATTTACTGAGGATGTGCTCCGTGATGCGGTGCACTTGATGTGTGCATGAGTGTTGTGTGCGAAACCCGAACTGCTCATTGATTGGTAGCCCTCGGGACAGCATGAAGTCCTTTAGGCGGGCGAGGATGAGCCTTTCATATACCTTACCCAAGACTTTGAGTAGGCTTATGGGTCGATAGGCTGATGGATCGGTTGGATGTTTTGAGGGCTTGAGAATCCCTATGACATCGGCTTCCTTCCAGGTGTTCGGGAAGGTGCCTTTGGATATGGCAGCGTTGTGGATTATCACCAGTAGGTGTAAAATGGACATAGGTCGTACGCATACACGACATATGTAAACGGATTTCGGGAGATGATATGTGAATACGAAAGAAAGCTTTCATGACATTATTGAGATGGACTTATTCTTTTGTATCGTTCACATTACATATCGTTTATTGAGGTAAAATGTTTGATTGTTTTTAAAAATAATAGTTTAGGGGATTTAAAACATTTCCCACTTTTAACTATAAATTTTAGATCTATTAAATAAAGTATATAAGCAATAAAATACCGTTCGTTTTTACCACATATATATACTACACACTTATTTTGTCCCAGCTACATCATTCGGGTGATTAGGTGGCAAGTTGTTCCGACAAAAGTTAATTCTAAAGACACAATATACAGGTATTTAGCATAATGAATGTATTAAAAAAGATAATGCATTTATCAATATTTACTATCAATCAATAACTAAATATGTAATATTGTTATGGAGCCGATCGAAGTTATGATTTCGACTGCGGGCAAAGATCGACACAACTCATACCTCCCGATCACGTCGAAACAAAGCGAGGGGGATTTTTTTTAATCGCATATATTTGCACCGGATCAATAAATAATTACCGGTGTTTGAACCTCGTGTGAAAATGACCTATACGATCCTGTACGAGGACATTTAATTTTATTCAGTCATGATACAACATAAATGAGAATAAAAAACTTAAAAACCTTCTATAATACAATTTGTAAGATTCGATTTTAAATATATTATCTGACTAACAACTGTACTTATTTACTCTTACTTACTCCGCCGATACTTAGTGACTGTGTAATAAATAAAAATATATACAATTTAAAAACTCTAAGTCTGATTTCACATCGATCATAGGTTTAAGTCAGATTAATTTATTTTAGTAGCCTAGATTCAAGTAGATACGAGCATCTGCAACAGAGTCACCGACGCAACTAGCATTAAAGGGCTGAATCGATCGGAGAAGAACTAGGTTCTCTCAAAATTATACTAAAATGACATACTACTCTTCTTTGTGATGAACGGAGGAAATACCATACCATCTTAGTCCTTAATTAAACAATCTTAAACTTGACTCATCGCTTAGGATGGTAGCTTGAGTAATCACTAGCCATCAGATGAAATATGGGACTATATGTCGCCCTTATTGAATTAAATACCTCGGTACATATTCGGTAGAAATCGATTCGGCTTAATTATTATTATTACAAACATTACACCTGCAATAGGATCTAGAATATACATTACACTACGGTTACCATAACAACGCTGGGGTGATGGAATGTCAAACTTGAACAAAATCCATTCCAACATATCCCATCAATCATATTTCATTATACCCAATTGTAAACTCCGTGGTGTTATTGTTTTAAGTGCAACGTGTCAATTTCAATTACGGAAAATGTCGGTTATTTTTGTTCATTCTGACAGCAAGACAAAGGAACGAGTCAACACAGTTCTGTCAAAATATTTGTTGGAAAAAAAAATTATGTTCCCTTTACGGGGGATAATCAAGGGATTTTACGACTATTTGATTGTGTTTAGAGGGTAAAAAGAACTATGCGATAATTCAATATAGTTTGAGTTTATATATTTTCTTATGAAGCATGAACGCATCAAACTTTCGTCATGACTGGTTTACTGAGAAAAAATGGTATACCTCTAATGCAATATATCTCTTAATTTAAAATGCCAGAAGAGTCGAGGTAGGTAGCTCAGCTCTATGCTCTAACACCCATTAGATAGAACTACGCCCTGCCGTGGGATTTATTTATATAGACTGTTACCTTACTAAAGTAAATAATTCTTTTTTTACGATCTGTTCACTACTTACCTCACGTTTCATCGATTCACTTACATGGCTAGAAGGACAGATATTTTCAATAGAAATTAGGCAGCAATTGTACCCTCTAATTGTGAATACGATGAGTTCGTAAAGAACCATGCTGTGTTTTAGTGACAGGTTATCAGCTTATCGTCAGTATATCAAAAACCTCTCATCTATTTAACCGAAAATTGATTAATGTGGAGAAAAAATAATGACAAACTAAATTATGTTTGACTACTATATATATATTATTATAAACCGTAATGTTCCGGTGCTGAACAAGTTAAGCAGTTGTGATAGTTTAGTTTTAAAATAACGGTCTACCATTTTTGGCTCCCGTTGAACTAAAAAAAAGACATTTAACAATTAAGAATATACTCGTATTATAAAAAAATTAAGATGACAAACCAGCAGTTCACTCTATGATCGATGGCGTATAAGCACTCCAACCTCAACAGTTTTGCTTATATGATGAAGAAACTGTTATCTATCCTGTATACTGAAGGCTATAAAGTTGAAACCGTTTACCATATTATGGTGGGATTTGTCAGGAACAAAGCACGGAAGAGGTCAAATTGTTTTCAATAATCAAATATTTATCTCTGTTAGGTACTATAGCTGTATCTTGTCACGGCCACTTTCAAATTATGCCCTCTTATAAGACTAAGATTATTTTGTACTTTCTAGATTTTAATCTCTCTATAGAGCGACGTGATCGCTGTGCGCTTTTAAAAAAAGATTTAAAAAAAAATCTGATCGCATGAACACTAATAATCAAAAGAATTAAACTGAAGTAATAATATAACAAACTTAGTAAAACTATAGCAATACAGAATCAGCAGCAATCGTGGGAACTATACTATAATTATATCCTACATACCTTCTCTCAAGTTTAACGCACGAAGCTAATGTATTTGTCGTATACGTTATACGTAATCATAACACACATGTTCCTTCTTAAATATCCATTAAAAGTGTTACCAACGTCAATATATATCTTGATGACTCCATGACGAAATCATCTACTAGTTATTGTGCCGTACATTGTTGTCACTCGGCGAAATGTTCAAAGGCAGTGGTCACAACAGAACGACAATGGCTAGAGCCGCGCTACAGTTAGTTACTAGCTACAACATGCAAAAACAGCATAACTCTGCTTCATTTGTTGATGGTAAGAATACGGAACACCGATTACGGGCAGCACAAACTCAGGGATGATAAATAAATACATCTTGACACTGTCGACAATAGATATAAATGAGATGGGCCGCAGAAGTGGGTGAATTGTGTTCTCGTTTCTCACCTTTAATATTATAAAACAGACAAGTCTAGCTTAGACTTCAACAAACAATTTCAGCAAACTTCAATAGGTCTTTCAGCACTAAGTTTGATACTAAAGGTGAATGAACGTAACATAATTAGCATATTGTTTCATAAACACGGTTAATACGTGTTTCCGTTTTATCACATTGTTAAGGCGCATAATGAATTAAGTTGGCAATCAATTGTTTTGTTTATATTGTATAGAATTTTTTTTATCAACACGAGAATATGTATGTATGAGCTACTTACAAAAATAAATATATACATGTAATACATATATATAAATACAATTGCAGTTATTTTATCTTATGTTAGAAATTAGAACAGTTATTTTTTTAAAGTGGGACAATGTCGAGCGACAAGGTTTTAGAGGAGAAAAAAAAAGGTTATTTTCTTATTATTATATATAAAAAAGACATACTTACATATTATCTGAGTAGTAAATATAATTTACTAGCAATTAAAACCCGATTACTCATCTCGCAGTCGGTCAGATGTTCTCGAGAAAGTGACAAAATATAGGATTCTTAATTTCTCGTTATACAAACGAAACCGGAGGGATGCAACTATCCCATAATTATGTTAATACTATCTGTTGTCACTTTAAGCAAGGCGTGAACTTGCATGATGAATTACTTGATTATACAACGTCCATAATATTTATAAATCAACATTATTCCTGTATGATGGTATAAATGTACATCTCAATAGGAACACGATCGGGGTCACTCGAAACGCGGTCGGATTAGCCGTCTCATTTGTTACATTTTAATGTATTTCTCCATTGTCATACAATCATACAATACAGTCGATCTTATATATAGTAAAGCTGACAGAAAATGGTTTATTCTAAAACTTTAAGGTTATACGTAAATTAAAGAAATGATCACTAATTTTAGGAGTAAAACAACATATAAAATTGTTCAAGTTTTGTTGAGTTTTTAAAAAGGAAATTTAATATTTTTTAAATTTTTTGTTCCTGGCTGAATTGTGAGTGGGTCGTTTCGACCACGTCACAATATTTTTATTTTTTATATTTCTATAACTGTATTCTCTAAATAATAAAAATAAACATCTATTTGAACTTGCAAAAACCTATATATCTACCACTAGTAGTAGCAATATCAGACTACACGTACTGGTTTTATGCTCATCCACATTGTAGTGAGCAAAGACAACCCTTAGAAAAATCATTTTCGTAGCGCTGTTTTTCTGGAACGACTTACATATATCATTTATCAATTAGGTAAACCAAACCAGTAAAGTAAGTCAGAACAGAATTAAAAGTAATCAAATAAAATTTTATGTAACTGCAGTTCAATAATTCTCAATATTTTCGCAACCGAGAATCTTAGCGTCATAGGGCTATGTATTGTAATGGTATCGGTGAGGTTTTTTGAATACGGAAAAAAACATAAATTTTGTTTTACGAACAGTCCACCTTTTGTTATTAGTAGATTGAATATTGCCAGTAGAGATTTTATTTTTTAAACTGCTGCTGCAAATATAACCCTTTGGTCGTAACCGATAACGTAAAAATCTACATAAATAAAAATATTAAAATTAATTAATTTTCGGGTATTAACAAAGCTTATGGCCATAGTATATATTTTCTAAACTCAACATAGCTGATTCTATTTATATATATATATATATATATATATATATATATATATATATATATAATATATATATAAAATATGTGTAAGTTTTTGCAATAAATTTAAAATGTAACAATCATTTTAAACATCAAGCTGTATGCGTAATAATGCATGAATGCAGTTCACAAGTTAAGCCAGTAAATTGCCCTTCAGTGCCCTCTAACTGCCCGCGACGCAACAGTAAACTTTGCTAATTTACCACACGCTCTTTGTCTACTCTTGTTGCAGCTGCACTGTTATATACTAATAAATTTATCTCAAAGTAGAATGCTCTAATTCTGTTGAGAATATTATTTTTACTATTGCTTATTATAGGTATCAACATGCACTGCACATAGAATATAAAATTGTTCTGGAAGATAAAACCCATGCATCGCAGGTCCATGACAATAATAATGATTCCTTCCTATTACGCAGGAATGTTCCGTTCAATTTCGGTCTAATTTTAGACACTTGAGGGGTCACTTGAAGTAGTGGATTCTACTTTAGCTCGCCATAAAATGGTGTATTAATAAAGTAGCAAAATCTCTCCAAAACTGTCGAGTATATGAAATATAAATTTTAAATTTACGTGAACATTAAAATTTTATATTTTACTAAAATGTCTCATTTTAACTAGAGTCCGTTCTTTCTACCCATGGTGTGTACTTAAATATCGCATAATTTTGGCATAAATAGCTTCTTTTGTCAATGTTACTAAATTGAGAAAAGATTAAATATTTTGGTTGCTACTACCATTTTTCAATTTATTAGTGATCAAATCAAATTTACGGACAATATTCAAGTAGCAAGAAGAAGGGGATTCTTGGAAAAGTACAGACCATTATCCGTTTATCAACTTTCTCTAAGAACTTAGGCGTGATACTCCTGATAACAAAAAGCTATGGCCGATAAACCCGGCGTAGGGAACCACGTGTACTTGAAGAATGTCGCTAACGTACCGATCAGGTGTCAGCGCCCCAGATCTTGACCAACCCCAGGCACGAAACGTGGCCTTCTACGTGTTAAAGACTACGAAATAAATAAAATAAAGAAATAATGCGTAAATTAGTACAAAATAAAAAAGCTTTTCCTTGCATTTACATTACATTTAATCTAGAACCTAATTCCTAATTTAGTAAAGACTACTAGAATATTATAGGGTTTTTTCTGTTTATCTATAAACTCTCAGAGCGTGCTGTGAGTGTGAATGACTGAGAATGCTGCTTCCAAACTTAACTTTCCAGGTGTAATCTATTGAACTCTTAGTTGAAGTTAAAGATATCCATAATATCACAGAACGCAAATTAGCTCAATTTTATTTATGAACCCTTGCATGATGCATATAAATGTTTTGTTGACTATTTCAGGTTCTATATAGCCTCTTAATTATGTTATGTAAAGGGATCCGGAACACGTTAATTAATACTAAACGTCCGCTGTAACAATTACGACTAAGAATTAAACAAATGATATTCGCAGTAGCCAACTGGCAACGGAAGCTTTTTTGTTTTCATTACGATGCATTGTAGCCAAAGCTCGTGACTAAAGTTCACTGCAAATAATTATATACATGCTAGCTTTCATACGTCGTTGCTCATTATGCACCATCTCTATAACTACTACCGTAAAAGTTATGATTACAAAATTTTGAATTAAGTTGGGAAAATACTCGGCTTTTATGTCGTACAAAGCGACGAGAATTGGTAATGCCCTAAGGAAAAAATCTTCCGAATCCTTTATAGTAAAATATATAATATACTGTATATATTTGTACCTGTAAAAAAATCTGAATATTTCTTTTCCCTTTATTTAATGATACATTGTACATAATATCAGGTCGTCTGATATTTATCATAGATATCTATGATTTTTATTTGCACACTTTTCACAAATGGGAAGCCATATATCTATAATTCCTATAATTTTATTAACCAATCAAAAAAAAGGTAATTTGTTTGATGAAAGCAATCGAACTAAAAGACGAGAAAGACGCAGAACGCAATTCGCTTCCTTTTTTTGATCGCATACCTTCAACGATATTTCCAGACATTGACTTATTATCTTGAAACTTTCTTGAATTTCAATTTATTATTTTATACCATTTCTGAAATTTATAGGGAATTGAATGGATTAAAATTACTAAGACCACCGCTTAAACAAAGATTATTAATCGTACCGAATTAAGTTGTCTGTTCAATTTAAGTAGGCTAAAGATAGACACACACAAGTATGTACGTAACAACTTTTGGTTTAATTATTTGTAACCTAGTTTTGAGTCAGTTGACTACGTACTTATTAAACACCTAACTTGTAAGTTAGGTGTTTGAATGTTATATTCTCCTAATATGAGCGCAGTGCATCTGAACGAGGTTATAGCGATTGATGGACGGGAGTTAACCCTTAAAGCCGAACCACTGGCAAATCGATATATGCCGAACTCAAAATAAATTCATGTATTTGGAATCGCTAACAATTTACGAAATCGCCTATTTGATATAACTATTAACTCCCTTATATCGTCTATCTAAGAGTATATACTTTTCGTATTTCTGTAAAATTGTGTACTGTATTGTGTTGATTTTTATCGCTGCCTCTTCCGCCAACTCGTCTGCTCTCTCATCTCCAAAACTGCGTGTGCTTTAAACAGCCAAAATAATTTGATTGACCTACCTTGCTTTTTTATTTTGTAGATATTTTTTCGAGCCATCGCCGAATGGAGGGAAACATTTTGGAATATTGTTTGAAGAGCAGACCTGGATTATATGTTGCAGCTTTGTGCCTTATCTCGGAGTGCCTGTTTTGTGGCTTCCAAAAGGGCCAGCAATTCTGCGTGGTAAACGGTGCAGAAACGTTCCAACTTCAGTTTTTTGGTGAAGATACGAATGATATTATTTATGCCACTTCGTTGAATCCCTCAATCTAGTCTTTATTATTTAAATATATATATATACACTAGGTTTTATACTGAACAATGTTTCTAATATTCAGAACACTGCACACTTAATGAAACATCCGTAAAAATGAATGTTATCGCGTTTATTTTTTTACCTTTTATCAAATATTCGAGTACTTATCTTAAGGAATCTTACATCTATCAGAAATTAATAAAAACAAATATATTTTCCCTCATCCTTAGAGAGGAGGCCAATGCCCAGTGCGATGTATATAGTATATAGACTGTTACTTTACTTTTCTTTGGCTTTAACACAATATTTCATCTCCCCTGTAAAATAATAATAATGGTACATAGATAACTAGTCTAACCATAAATAATGTTATAATTTAAAATGTTCTGTTTTTCTGGAATCAAATTTCGAATGTTTAAAAAACTTCAATCTATTTTCCGCTATTTCGCATAATATTATCTTTACAAAAACTTGTTATACGTACAAGTGAGTATGGATCCGTCAGTTATTTTTAAGAAGCATTAAATACTTGGCATCCGCCGTATGTTTGTATGTTTGTATATTACAATCGTCAAGTCTACTAATAATTCTTTTGTTGAAGGAAATTAAAGATCGGGACGACCCCACTCTGTGACCCAGATGGGTTATGAACGCCGTCATAAATGCGATGAAGCTTTATAAGGAAACAAATTATTTTAAAACGTGTAATGAAGATTCCCTAACCCTTATAATGATAACCCTTTCGCGAATTATTAAACAAAATCCCACGCATGCCTCAAATGACTGAAGCGTAACAGAGTAGATCGATCGAAACGCTTGCTGGTGGAAATCAACCAAATGCGGTCTTTACTGATGAAAAAAAAATTGGAGAGTACTACAACTAGACAGATAACAAAGTGTATGCTCACCAAGAAACCTCACAATTTGTTGAATAATACTGGCTCATCCTGAACTATTCGTGGCGGATAATAATAAGACCTATTACGGATTCTCGAGGTTTTATTTTGTGAATTAGGAACCTGCAATAATCGAGAATATCTTCGCCTAAAGTTTATGAAGAGTCTTGGATTTTGGATAATGTTTAGGATTCATAAATGTAGCGTGGATTTGACATGGTCCACACAACCTAGCCGTGACACTGCGGGCTTTATAAGTGCTGAAGACCGGCCCTCAATGTGAACTCTTTTGATAAAAATTTTGGTGAGCCTTATCAACATCGATTCTCTCGAGAAACCAGTTGGATGTAGACCAATTATCCACGGAGACATTCCGTAAACCATAGATTCGCAGCGAAAGAGATAAAATGCCTGATTTTGTATCAGCCAAATGAGGCCACTTTTAATAAATTTGTTTTTAATTTTCCCGTTTGACTTCAATATGTATACTTAAGTTTTAATATTATTACACTGCCCTTGTAGAAAAATATACGCAATTTTATGTGTAAGGTGTAACGTAGCTTAAATCCTATAGCTATGATTGACAGACATAATTATGGACAAGAATAGTGTTCCTAACTAACATTTATGCATAGAGATTTTGTCTAATTGAAATTTGGGCGTATATGTGGAAAAAGTGGGAAATGTAACAAATTACGCTAACACACAGCACTCACATCATTATCTTCTAATTCTGATATCTGATTGATATACTATATAATCACAGAAAGGTGAAGATGTAGAGTCCCTTTTTTTCATTTGTGATGCTGTTCCCCGACTGCGAATCGAACCCAGAACCTGGAAACACATTAGACTTCGAATCTAACCTTAAAGTTTGATTAAAAAAGATGATGAATTAACATTTTTTTTTTTCAAAATTGCAAAAGTTTATGAATAGAACCAAACGACAAACATTGTCGCGGCGAAATGTACTTATTACCAACTTCAACGGCAATTTTGTAGCGAAATTATAAAGTCACCAAATAAATTGACTTAATTTTAAGGGCAATATGATAAAGGAGATAAATATGTTAATAACTTCGAAAGTTTCATTATTCTTAGGCATTCATTAAAATAAAACTTATAGTCTAAACATGAATGAAAACTTTTCATTTAATTGAAAATTATGATGTAAGATTTTGCGGAAATCTATCTTTACAATGGCAAACATGAATATTAGGATTTATGTTTTAATGTTTTATGGTAATTTTGCAAAAGCGATGTATACGTCGTGTCAACCCCATTATTAGCTGTTTTATATATAAGGTCAAATGTACACAGACACATGTAAATTTGATATATATAATTACGCACCCACGATTCTGAGAAGTCGTAAATCATAAATGGTTGTTTTCTGTCTTGAGGCGGCTATTCATCAAATAGGGTTAACAATTTGTTTTCATTTTTTTTTTGTTTTCTGTAATTTTATACAGAGGTAAAATGAGTATGCTATAAATTCGTGGCAGTAACCTACGCCCTTTCCGAATGAATTGTATTTTCATTTCGTATAAATATAAATGTATTATAAGATAATAAACGTTTTTATTTATTATATTGTAGTTGACAAACTATGGTTTGTATTTTCTGTGGCTCATGACATCCAAATTCATCCTCAATAAGTCACTATACAGATGTGCCCTGAGAATTAAAATGAAACACCTCGTTAACAGTAATAATATCTCCGGATCCCTACACCCACGAGACGGAGCACAGCAGCGTTGTGCTGCTATTTCACGGTATTTTTTTAGGAAAGTAAAACTGCAACCACAGCCTAATCCATTGCTAGAGATAGGCGATCCCGAGCCACCTTCATCTATCGACTTCCCGCACACTTTCATAGGCGGCAGGAGATACTCTGAACGGAAATTTCTCATACGGCGAGCAGCGAAGGAGTATCGTATCGTCATCTTAGTTTTACTGAGAGACTGTATCACAGTTATATATTTCATTTAGCTTGAAACGACATCCATATCGGTAATATATAAGTAAGCACTTTAAGTTTTCTGTTAAGCCCACGACACTGTTGAGCGATAAATAACCTATGTACACAATAAGCGGTGTGCCAGGCGCAGCTCGTGTCTAGCGTTGAGCCGGTAAAGCCTCGCGGGCTATAAACTGTTCTTGGTTAAACGCTAAATGACACTCTCAAGGATACCGGCTTTTGTATAATATTAAATGAAGTTAAACCTACAACTTTGCTCTCATTTCTATAATATTTGCACCTTTTAAAGCAATTGAAAGGAATGTAAATTCAAAGACATATTTTCAAACTTGAAACAATGATAAATTAAATAGCTTTTTACAGAAGTAAAGTCGACCAAGATATGTATAGATGGAATAAAATCAATATTTATTTCTCATCACCACAATGGTTGACAATCCACCACAGAGTTAGCGGTATTTCAGTACCGATACGACTTAGGAACCTTCAAGAAAAGAGCCTTCACCTTTCTTAAAGGCCGGCAGCAAATCTGCAACTTCTCTGGTGTTAAGGATGTTGTCTGATTTATAAAAAACGATTAAACACTGGTTATGTATCAATATTAAAACAACAATTATCGGCGCAAATTTAAAAACTAAATTGTTTTTTTTCCACTTAAATGCCTTAAAAAAAAAACGTTATGAGACTAGGCTTGCAGATTATTTTAGAAACATAACCGTTTTCTTAGCTTTCCAACAAAGTAATATATAAGCAGTATAACATAGTTGTTATGGAACTTATTTAAAAGAAAAAAATTGAATTATTGATTTGCGAATAGTAACTATACTTACTCTTTACACCTCTAATTTCAAACTCATGCATCAATTAAAAATTACCAGCGCTATCATTTAAAATGATGCCTTCTTCCTTATCGATATAGGCAGTTTCATTTATTTCATTACATCATCATAAATTATAGATGGACAGTAAAAACGCTGTGTCTTTGAGAGAATATGCAAATCCAACGGAAGATATCGGTTAAATATTTTTAATACCTTTTTACTGATCTCAATGATGAATTCAGGAATAGCTCTGTCGTGACGTGAAAAAGGTTCGTATTTTTAAAACATTTTCAATATATGCTTTATATAATCGGCCTTCATTACGATGTGATCCCCCGGTGGTAAATGGTGACGTAGACCTAGCCAGTAAAGAAAAAGCCTATTCACTCCTGCCTTGAAAACACCCAAGTTACATTAGGAAGGAAATACACATGAGGGTAAACTTTTCCAATCCCTTTTTGCATTAATTATAAAGGACAGGGCAAATAGATTCCTTCTTATGCAAGGAATGTCAACAACGAAGGCATGGAATACCACCGTGCGTCTTGTTGTCCAATTGTGGTACGGGGATGCCGTTAAATTATAAAATACTATTGCATCTTCTCTAACATATATCCTGTAGCATATTGAGAGGCTGGTCACCCTAGTCCTGTACTCACAAGGTATTGAAGCTTAGAGCACAAAAGCGTTCAAATTTGAATAGGAAAAAGCACCAAACAGTCTACGTTACTCTTCATACAAAGAGAAAGAAACTATTTTCAACGGTTAATAAATATTTCATCGAGGCGCCCTTGTCCTGAAGATTCCCCCGCTGCGACGAGCGAGCGCTATAATTTCAAAAATTACTGAGAGCACCTGCAATAACTTTCCGACGTCGCCGCTTTTGCTGCTTTGAAATCTATTTTGATGTTAGCTCTTGGAGATACGAGTTGTGAATGCATTTCATATTTTATAACCCTACATTTATATTTCGTTATAACTTTCCATTACTAAATTTGACTTGGCGCAATAGGAACTGTGAACTGTCAAGTTACTTCCAAACCAATTTCGATCCTTGGGGCCGGCGCCGGGGCGTCGACGTTGGTAAACCTACTAGATGTTTTCATTTTAAGGGAATATTAAAACTATTAAAATCTTGAGACCTTAACAAAATAACATCGTAGACATCCGGGTAAAACGAGGGTTCACCTGACGTTATGTGATTCCTGCGGCCCATGACATCTACATTCATCCTTGACAAGGAATCATAATGCAGATGCGTTGTAACCCTCGAGGCAATCCTCGGTATGGAATGCCTCGTCACCAGTAACAAAGGTCTCCGGATCCCTACACTCACCAGACGAAACACAGCAGCATTATGCTGCTATTTCACGCTGGTATTCTGTGAGGGCGCGGTCCTACTCCAATCGAACTGACCCATTCATTCTGCAGTTAGAAACAAGTAGTGTGCAGTGTAGCTCTACCACTGTTAACCGTGACCGACATAGCTCAAAAGATCAGCAAACTGAAGTAGCTATGGGCTGACCATATAGCTCTTTGCGGAAAGTCGAATGATGCATGATGATTGTTTTTTTGGATATTGTCCAGCTTATTTTTTTAAATTGTGCAATAGCTAGACTCAGCCGTGTCCACTTGTACTCATTACGACAGCTTGGCGATAAGGTAAGGGGATAGTCATTAATAGCAAAAAAATATATAACGTTTATATAAGAAATAACATAAAACTACACCGTAAATTAAGACAGGTTAAGCAAATTAGAAATAAAGCAAGAATGACCTTACCGCATAATAAGCGCCAAGAACATTATCCTTTTACTTTCAATGCAAATTTTAACGCCCATCCTTTCCAGGATGTGGAGCTTGTTGTGTCATATCATTATTACTTCGCGTAAGAGGATAGCGTATTAAAAATATATATTAAGTTATTTTCTTAACCTAAAAATAATCCGACAGTATGAAATGGCGGAGACATTGTAACCTAATAAAATGTATGCCGCGCCTTAGGGATCATACTCTCTATTCATAGGCCGCAACCGTGGTGAATCCACGCTGAGTGTGAATGTGTCGACCGGGGAAGTATCACACCCGCACAGAATACTATAAATAGCACCATAACGCTCTAGTGTTTCGCAATTCTGTGTACCCAATTACTAGTAACAAGCCATTTCATTTCGGTCCTCATGGGCGACAACGCGTGCCGACTAAAAGAAAAATTAGTAACGTGTGACGTGTCGTATTTAGTAACATGTGACATTCGTATTTCACATATGATGAGATACGCGAGCAAGCCGATCCCATCCTTGGCATGGTTATTAAAAAAATCTTACACAAAAATGAGGAGCACAACAAAAACAAGAATGGTTTTAGGATTAATTCGTCGTACTGATTGGAACCAATGATTTCGGCATTTAATATCTTTTAAATTTTATTCAATAAATTTATCAATACATTGACGACAATAATAATAATAAATTTATTCAAAGTTAAGCACGTGTTGATTGTGCAATGATTAGGAGAAACAAACGGATTTATTGTCTAATTTGTCTAATATTGTTTCACTTTGCGTATCTGCTGTTAAAACAAACGAATGGCCAATAGTAAGATCATATGAATTAAAAGGAATCAAATTCCTTCCGTTTGTTTATCATTGTTTTTCATCACGAACATCTCAGCTATATTTGTCCAATGTACGCTTTATCATGTATAATATGCATAGTGCAGCAGCGTTATGCTGCCATTTTTCAATGGTATTCTGTGAGGGCGTGGTCCGTGCCGACCCATTCATGTTATAGATAGAAAATAGTTATAACATTGCTTTACTACAGTGAGACGATGGCTATCATCCTGCTATGGACTGGACTAAACCATCTGTTCATCTACGCTAAGAAATAAGGGTGACAAAACTACCTCACAGTTCAGCTTATGGTAAGTGATAACTACGGCCCATGACATCTACATCCATCATCAAGAACGATTCAAGATGCGCATTCGCACATAAGGACTGAGATATAATGCCTCCCGTGTTTTCTAGTGAGTGGCCATACGAACGCAGCAGGGTTAAGTTACACTAATATTCTTTGAAGGCGTTGACTTTCTCCGGTTCGCGTTTTAGAATTATCTATAGCGTGAAATTAGCTGCAATGTGCCTGTACCATTTTTTAAAAAAATTAATAAGGAATATCGTGACAATATTCATAACAAATCACTTACCGCACTTATCACTAAAGCAAGTAAATTATTTACCCCTCGTGCCAAGCTTCTTTACAGTTTCCGTCATGTGACACCGTATTTGGTAACAAATTGTATATACACATGAAGGACGAGTCGTTATAACGAATAATTACATGCCGTCATCGTAAGAGGCTTGTTATTGTATAACTAGTAAAGCATGTGTACATTTTGATTTTACAATTTGGGTCGTGATGAAACTCAAACAAAAGTTAGGCTTAGTAGCCGTGGCTTGGTCACCCATGGTGAAGCAAAGAGGAACCCAAACGGCCGGCCTAAGGCGCTCTGTGATCGGCCAGACGTGGCCGCTCCAGATGGCCTCGCCTCGGAAGCGTGTCGGTGGACTGCTGGAGGCGGAAGTGACGGAGCGAGGCCGTCTTCCCCGCCCTCAGCAGCCGAGGCGGATTCGCGGGGGAAATGGACTGTCGGTGTTGCGTTGCCGCTCTCCCTGTCCTCCGTGGCTGAACATCGGTCGGCAACTGACCCTTAGACCTAATCCGCAGCAGGGGCTCGAATTTCTATGATTTTCTAGTCTGGCTTGAGGACCCATACAGAGTGAGGCTGAGTAGGAAGGCACGCTCATGTTCGCCCTTGCTCGGAATGGTGGAATAGGTGGGGAGGAACGTTCAGATAGGTCCGCGAGCGTTCCCATGGCCCCGCCATAAGCGGTGAAGATGAAGATCATGGGATTTTAGTTGGTACGAGTCCGACATACCATAAATGGTACCGGCCCTTGACAAAAGGAGTGGGGGCTCCAAAAGTCCAACGTAGCGGCTCCGAGGTGGTCAATGGCACTTGGACAATGGGCGTGGTGGTATCGTCTCGTTCTCCCTCGAGGGGAGGCCTTACTGTATGCGCAGACGCATGTGTGTGAAAACGTTCTTGTGGCCCTATCATTAGTGACAGAAACATAGTACGATTTTAGTAGAGTCCGACAAAACCCGCCTTTGCGGAATATTTCTCCGCAAGGGTGGGTGACATTTCTCATATGACAAAATATATTAGTATAGGTATGAAAAAAGTTAATAAAATAATTTCATCCTCTGCAGGCACTCGGCCGTGGACGTCAGCGCTGACACAACCAGAAAACATGACCTTGATACAAGATGGCAGCAAACAGATGGAGACATCAGGTGAATTTATTTAATTTATTTATAGTAGTTAATAATAACAATTAGGTGTAGTTAGAAATGGTTATGCCACATAATAATAATATTGTCTTCTTAAATTGCATCAACAGCCTCATGGTTTGGGGTACAGTCTGCCAAACTTAGGGTCGTAGGTTCGAATTCGCCATTCAACTGTAGTCATTAACCATCTCCTCGCACAAGCTTTTAAACTTAGTTTGGAGTGATTAACGGAAATTTTAGTAATTATAGAACTGTACTTAACTTATATTAAGCAATCTATCTATTGTGAAAATGTTCATCGACATAAAACAACTAAACATCACAAATCATTTATATTTATACCCACAATGGACTTTAATTTGATGGTTTATATATTCTAACAAGCTTGAAAGATAAAATAATCAATATCCTCTTGTAATAGCTCGTAAAATAGATTTAAGTTAGTCTCATGAATTTTTATTCTATAACCCAGCTTAACTTTCAAACCAAAAACTTATGTTAAAAAAATGGTAGTAAAGAAGAAAAATACAAATGTTAACTTTTAATATTAAATAGCAATTTACTGAAAAAATATTAATTTTATCAGGCGTAAGTCATTAAATATTCCCCTTAACAACCAAATATCTTATATTCAATTAAATTTTACCGTTCATATGAATTTCGTTCAATAACTTCAAATTTGAATAAGTAAATTAAATTAAATATCATTGGCAATAAATAAAAATATAAAAAACCAACTTATTACTTTTAGAATTGTTAAATACTAATAAACATTATTGCTATTATTTTCCATCAGGCGTTGGAATAATAAATGACATATTTTATATTCTATCAAATACGACCATTCATTCGGGATTAAACCTCAGACAATATAACCCCTCCAAGTTTAGATATCAAGCGACCCCCACATTATTCTCTTGGTGGCAATATCGCAATGTGGACTCGCAACTTAGCACGAGTTATCATATTGTAATATTTATTGGACGGTGGCACATTAGCCGTAGGTAGATAAGGTGAGTAATGCGGGTCGAACGAGGGACATTTTTGCACGTGCCATGCTTGAATGTGTCCTTGGTACAAGCCACACGATACCGATCGTAGAAGTTCATGTAAAACAAATAATTAAGCCCCCCTGTCTAATAATTCGAGCAAAATTAGCAATATTGATATTTTTAATGACGTAGATAGTAAGTTTAAGGAAAAATATATCCCTTTTTACCATTAATGTCCATTTTAAGTTTATATTCTTTATTAACTTGTTGAATTATTTCTTATTTTATTAAAATTTTTTAATTAAAATATTAATTTATAGAGTATATGTGGCTTAGATACGTAGATTTTAAGATACTAATTGTATATACACCCGTTAAAGCAAATCAATAGATCAAATTATAGTCTAGTGGAACTACTGTTTTGTATAGCATTGTTTTCTTCCATTTGACGCTTCCGCCCGTGACTCGGGAACCCCTAAACTTCGGTCGAAGCGACCATTTGGTCAGATTTGTTGGCGGTCGCTTAGGTTATTGTCGGTTGATAAATCCTTAGGCCAGTTTTTAGTTTATCGTTAGGGCGGGGATGGGGGGGTCGTTCAGGGTTAAGTCAATGGCGCCCCGACGATTCATCTCGGCTTTAAACTATTAATGGCGGACAGCTGTGGTCCGGTAATCGCCGCATTAGTGAGTGCCGTGACGACCGACGTCGGGGATAGCTAACGGCTCTGACAGCTTCGCAGACATATGAGGATGCCCTGACGATTTTATTTTTTGTTTGATTTTAAATAACACTGAGATAATTTATTTAAAATATATATGTTTTTATAATATTAGGAGTGACAAGCACGCATTCCACTTGATGGTACATAATCACTTCAGACCAAAAGCACCTTTACCCATCCGCTATAAAGATTCAAGTTGCATGTATATACGTCGTCACTTACGTTAATAGTATTTGGATTTCTGATCGCAAACCATACGCGAGGTACTCTGTGAAGGCGAAATCTTTCGCCCGTCGACCCCCTGACACACACATGCGCTATAGCTTAGCGTCCCCTCGACGTGTTCGGCTGGTAGATAAATAATACAACATATAGTCTATACCTCACTGAAGACCATAGTAACTGGTTCAGCCATTAGATGAAGATTAGCGTGCGCGAACATAAAGACAAAAATATGGAAAATATATTTACGATTTTATTGCATGTACTGTGGGTGTGATAAACGAGCCCACAGATCAGTTACCTGAGGGTGCCTGCGGCCCATGACTTGTAAGTTCTCAACAAAGATTCAAGATGCACATGCATTGTCAATCCTAAGGACCTATATCGAGTCGCCGTATCCACCACTCATTTAACAGTCACAACACCAAACACAGCAGCGTTATGCTGCTATTTAACGCTGGCGTGGTCCTACCCCAGTCGAGCCGACCTATACCTACCAGTGACAAACTGAAATGTGGCTCTACTACGTGTTTGGGTTCCAGCCGTCACCGTGTGCAGGGTATCAGGATCGTTGAATGTTAGGGTTCGCTAATTTACATTTTCATTTAATTAAATTGGAACGCAAAAAGATTAGTTTCCTGGCCAATAACTATATGATTCGAATATTTTGCACTGGCAACACTTTAGTTTGTCAGTTGGTCGTTAAAGTTATCGAAAAGCTGAGAGGTAGAAAAAGGTCGGTTGAACATTCTGGCTCGAGCTGTTCGACGAGAAGGTCGTGAGAAAGAATAAATTTGTGTTCCTTATTACCTGGGTTTTCTTCAGTACTTCACCTAGGCATCCTGAAAGTCTAAATTCAGTCCTTAGTATCCAGTGTCAGTCAATTCTTATATAAGTAACATAATGTGCTACAATATTCCTATCTCGACGAGATATGATCTATTTTTTTTTTCAAAGAACACTAGGGATGTTTTAACATTACTAAAATCCACGATATATTCACTCCAACTAAGTTTAAATGCTTGCGCTGCGAGTAGGTTGTTCGCGACAATACTCGAATGGCGGATTCGAACCTACGATCTTTATTTTTGCAGATAGAACCGTAACCTATTAGGATATACCTTCGGGTTGTTATCAGTGTATACAGAATTATTTTGTAATACTAAACTTTTCATAGAATATTATTTGTTTTTAATAAATCAACTTTTATAAATAAATAAATATAGAGCCGTGAGAACAGACGGTAAAGCTATTTATTAATGTTTGTCGTCTTACTCGATATCGGACTCGGCGTTGTATCTTTGTTACCGGATGATGAACTGAGCAGGATATATGACAGTGCCGGAAGCATTTGCAGACGTCGACGTCTCCCATATCTGATGTAATAATGCTTGTACGATAAGATGCGATTACATACAACACACCCGGAGCAAAATTAAAATAAAGCCAACAATTAATGATACACAAATATTTGCCAACTTCTCTAGTCACGACAGGGCCGACCGGGCAAGGAGCACGCACTCACAGAATATCATAGTATATCATAGTAGCATGACACACCTGTGTTTGAGACCTATATCACTGGTAACGTGGCAACACAACCCTCAAAAATTTCAATTCAACCAGTTTATTCATATTAAAATTCTTGATTCTTTTCTTGTTGATAAGCGTCGTTTTACGTAAATTTCATTGGTGCCAAGGACAGAAATTTAACTCATTGCGAACAGACGTCATATTTTAGAATTTAGGCTTAATTGGATTAAGGAGTGATAGAATCATACTGGAACTATAATTGTTTCTAGTAGCATCATGAAAAGTGGACTCGATCCAGGAACGATCAGGCCCTCACAAATTTCCCGTGTAAAATTGATTGATAGCTTTCGTAAGAAAAATATACTGTGACGAACAGATGGCAGTGGTTTCGCTTTAATCAGACGATGATGTTGAGCTATACTCAAGCTTTAAAATTATAGACCTCGAACCAGACGGTGAACTAGAAATTTCGGAGAAATCAGCTAATATACATAAAAATTACGAATCGAATGAGAACTTCCTCCTCTTTTTAGAAGTCGGTAAAATAATAACCGTTGACGGTGTTACTCTCTAAATGCAATGCAGTTACACAATATTGCTCGTGTCAATCTAGAAGCTGTCTTACAGTAAAATTGAAAGCTAGGACAATTACAATTGCTTGACGGAGTCACATGCTTTCTTGCGTCGTCACTAGGGGTGTCTCTTATTTAAACATAGAACATATATATATCGATTTATTATCAGAGATAATTATTGTATATTCTTTATTAAGCATAAGTGTGTAGTATATATTTATTATTTTATTTAAGTTTTGAAGCGTCAATAGCCTAATGGTTTAGGGTACGGTCTGCGAAACTTAATTTTTCGTACAACTAACATATGCACAAAGGCGGATTACGTAATACGTATTTACGTTTACGGAATGTAATAACGTATAACCGTATTAAATTTAAAACTAAGTTAATAAAGTTCGGACATTCGGAATATGTTGTAGGTGCATTCGCAAATAATTCGGTTAAAATAGAAATATTTAGCAATCTACTTAAAATTATATATATATATATTTTGCACAAGTAAAACAAACATTGTTCAAAAAGGTTTAATACCAAAAGGAATGAGAGAATGCTACCAGCCTCCCTTTGGTTTGAGCACCCGGTCGGCCATATTTTAATAGGCATCAAAATAAAGCAAGTATATTAATTAAAATATAATTAATTTATCTCTTCTAAATAATTTCCCTCACATAATTTCGACATCCTAAATTATCATTTAAAATAAATAATTTGAAAATTAAACTTTTATTTGGTATATCTCACTTGGCCACAACCTCTTGGGAACTAGGTTTAAACCGGGATTTACTTCGTTTAATTTTTATATTCATAACGTATTGTAATTAATTATATACAAAATTAAAGATGATTTTCTTATTAAAAGTGCTCGCTAATAGAAGTTGTCTTCGGGTAAGGAATCTTAGAGGCGTTTAGTGCAGCCTGAATGGTGAAGGAGTTGATAAAAAAATCCAGTAAAGTGAAGAAAAATTGATAAGGACTGAATAATTTTATTATTTAAATCGTTTAATTTAGGTTATTTTATGGAGTCTGAAACTACTAATAGAATTCACTAGACATTTTGCAAAAGAAAAGAGTTTAATACACAAAACCTGGATAAACATTTAAATTTTTAGATAGAATTAATAAAAAGGATTTCTGTATTTTTTAAGGCACAAAGTCTAATGATGTAGTGAAAGGTCAAAGTGGAATGATCACTTACTACTTCTAACCTGTTATAAGTGCATGTTGTTTTGCTGGCAAGGAATTTCAAAATAAACAATAGCAACACATATGAGGTATTGTTTAATGTCAATTTATTTACTGTGGATTACAATATTTTTCTTTTTTTGAAAAATAAAATGTTAAGCAGATTTTATCTTTTTAAAATTAAAAACATTTAAAAATCGAGTGAACTAATATAAAAAAAATTACCTTAAGATATGAGCATATGATAAATGGTATTTAATTAGTAACTAGTCACAGATTTCCTGTCAATCAGTAAAAACAAGATATTGGTTGAGGGAAAGGTCTGGAAGGTCAAAAGTCATATTTAATAAGCAAAGATTGATTACATTTATGTAGCATGAGTGGATCTTAGTTTAACAGAAAATTTAACCCTTTAAGTTGACAGCAAGCATACAACTCTAGTTTTTATTTTTAGACTATTCAGTTATAGTTTAATTAGCTATAAAGAAAGCATATTGAATAATCTTATAAAATTATGATATATATGTTATAATATTCTTTCCATATATATATTTGAATGTATGTATTTATGCTATAATTGAATGTAAACTTTTCTAATTACAAAAAAAAATGAGAATCATTTTATTTATGTATTTACCAATAGATAGATTGATTCCCTAAGTTTTAAATGTTGTATGAGCCATTGTGAACGAGGTTTAATTTACTCAAGATATAGGAAAAACTGATGAGCATTTATAGCAGATTCTAAAAAACTAAAGAAACCTCCCTTAATATCAATAAATACTAAAAACAACAATAATCTGAAAATTTCTTTGAATTAAATTATCGAAATGAAGATCTAATGTTTAAATACGATGGCCGTATTTAGTATTAAAAAGCATTGAATGATTTGCATAAATGAACAAATAACATTATGATGACATTTACCTAATAGCGACGGAGAACTTGGCAATAACAATTAGTCATTATTCAACATTTTATTATTTCTATATTACAACAAATTTTACGAACTAATTGAATATAACACCGAAAGAAAACTGCGCTCATTATAAAAACGGAAATAATTACACGTCTATAATTCGATTACATTATAAGTAAAATTTATACTCTAGTACTTACTTGAAAAGGAAAAGTACAGCAGAGAAAATAGACAAACACTTAAAATGTTTGTCATTTTCGAAACCAAAATGTCTTTTTTCGTCTAACTTCGTTCACGGCGCTTAAAAGACTAACAAATACAAATAAATACCCAACAATTTTACTTTGTTTGGAAGTTATTGCGTATCCCTATTTGTTGTTTAGCTTAATTTGTATTTTTCCTCATTAATCATATACTGTCGGTTTCTTTGACCCGTCTTTATATTTATTTAGATTAAATACGCTATTCAATATGGTTTCTTTTGGTAAGGTCTAATAAAACCATCAAGTAACTAGCCTTTCGTGTACCAGTAAAATACATACGCACTAAACATAACTAGTCACTCGCGCGTGCAACCGACTTGCGTAATGATTCATGAATGACGCTTGGACAAGTGTGGCTTGGCACAAGCAAGATGTTTGCACAAAGTTAATAGAGGAACATGATTGCATTGTTTCATGAATGATGCTTGGACAAGTGTGGCTTGTGGCACAAGCAAGATGTTTGCACAAAGTTAACAGAGGAACATGATTGCATTGTTTCATGAATGATGCTTGGACAAGTGTGGCTTGGCACAAGCAAGATGTTTGCACAAAGTTAACAGAGGAACATGATTGCATTGTTTCATGAATGATGCTTGGACAAGTGTGGCTTGGCACAAGCAAGATGTTTGCACAAAGTTAACAGAGGAACATGATTGCATTGTTTCATGAATGATGCTTGGACAAGTGTGGCTTGGCACAAGCAAGATGTTTGCACAAAGTTAACAGAGGAACATGATTGCATTGTTTCATGAATGATGCTTGGACAAGTGTGGCTTGGCACAAGCAAGATGTTTGCACAAAGTTAACAGAGGAACATGATTGCACTGTTTCATGAATGATGCTTGGACAAGTGTGGCTTAGCACAAGCAAGATGTTTGCACAAAGTTAACAGTGGAACATGATTGCATAAGATTGTTCATACTTGCTAAGTTACATCATCATTAGTGTCCGAGCGCTCGCTTTTAATTTAATGATACGCGTATATATTAAATTATAATCCGATTATTTTTCGGGCTCAGTTAAGCTAAAACACCTATATCGAAAATTTCAGGGAGACCTATGACCAGAATTGGGGTTAATGTATACAAGCTATTGTTCAATATAAATAAATAAAAATAAAACAACTACATCTGCAATCTTTTATTTACAATTTTAATTAAAATATTAAATTAATGGATAGAATGTTGCTTAGATACATAGATTTTAAGATACGAAACTTGTATACATTATATATATATATATATATATATATATATATATATATATATATATATATATATTATATTATATATGTAAAGGCAAATCATTAAAATTTAGTAAATATAAACTATAATTATAAAATAATATTTGATATTGTTGACGATGTATCTTTCTCAATAAATAAATAAATAAATATACTATCACATAGAGAGACATCGAGCATAGCCTGCTCCATAGCTCACCGAGTAATACTTCACTTTCTCATAAAAAGAAATATCTGTAGTCAGGATAATATCACGATAGTATATTTTTTTTGAGGAAGTGCGTGTAACAAAAAAGCACACGTTAAAAATGCAATGAAAAACGTGTAACATCGCCCGTGCTTACAATAAATATAATTCCAGTTCAGACATCTTTCATATACTATGTAAACACGCTTTAAGATATGAAATTAGTAAAATGCACTGTATCATGTAATGTTTAGATTTATTTATTCCACTAATAATCGCTTCGATGCAATTATAATATGAACTGTACACACAAAGTAACACATGCATGCCAATAAACACACAAACACACCCGTGTCACTCACCTACCTAAACACAAAATTATCAAAATTTCTAGTTACTGTTCATAATTAGCTTTTAGCTAATTGTACAATCCATTTTAACTTTATTTATTATAAATTGTTTTGTAAGTCTACTGGGTTACAATCCACGTAACAATGAAACATTCGCGTCAAAATATACCGCCCCAAAAGGATATGTTATAACTCTGCGGAGAAAATCCGGCAAGAGGACAAGGCTTTAGAGGCATACTTTTTTTTTCATAAATGTCAAATTACACGGTAAAATTAACGATGTGTTAATGTCTTACTATAATTGCATCTTTACATCTTAATTTAAGCCGCCTGCCAGTTTCTTTTATACAAGATAAGTGGGTGGGCAGGAACAGCACGTTTCATCGGATAAATGAACACTGGTGCTAAACTTTAATATTGGAAGAGCTATCCTGGAGCTGGTTATTAACTACAACAGGAATGGGTTGCCTGATCGGGGAACACAACGTAATGATACTGTGCCTTGTGCGGCAAATGTCGGCAATAATGAGGTTAAGAGACTCCCCATCTCAGTCCCGAAGGGTAGCACACGTGCATCTTGAATCTTTGTTAATGACACATATATAGTACCGTAGGTGTAGCAACTAGTACTATAGTATATCCTGCCCATTTTTTTTAATAGAATAGGTGGCAAACGAGAAAGCAGCTCATCCGATGGTAAGTGACCACCAGCCTTTAAGAAAGGTGTAGGCTAGTTTCTTGAAGGTTCGCTGGAGACAGCTGATTCCAAAGAGAAGTTGCGAGTGGCAGGAGATGAAATCATCTAATATTAGCCAGGTTTTAAGTGGTGACACCGCGTTGCAACTTGTTACCAGCTGCAGCATACATGGGTCACCTCGACCGAGGACGGATCACACAGGCGCAAAAATCCAGGGTAAAATATCAGCACAATGCTACTGCGTTTCGTGTGGTGATCCTCGGGGGTGACAACGCAGTGCATTGAGAATGTCAAGTCTGTTGAATCAAACTTTTTTATTTTTTACAAAAAAAATGATGTCTCAATCGATATCGACCATGAAACCATCGACACTAAAGTTAACTACTTATTCATACTATTAATTGAATTAATAAATTGATTATTTGCAAAAATATGGTACAAATAGTGTTACAATAGATCATTAAACGCAAAAACATTCTTTCTTCTTCTTCTGCCACGAATAAAATAATGAATTTAAATTTAAAAAACCAATTTAATATTGTACTAACATAACAACATTAGTCGTCAATTACTTACTTTATTATTTCATTTAGATTTTCTAACTTATCTTCTTAGGAAATGTTTAACGTTACAGGTAAAGAAACGTTCCCCCCATGTACTTAGATACGTCGATAATGTATATAAGTCTCTAGCCACCGTGTAAGCGATCACTGCAGCTTCGCTCTTTATCGTGTTGTCCTCTGACTACAGATAATTATCATATTATGATGACTCAACACTGTTTTAGTAAGTTCTCTGAAAGAGAATCACTCGGCGAGGTATGCTCGATGTTTTTGTTTGATGGAATGAACAGTTGAACGAGGGTGACCGCAGCTCAAAACATCAGCAAGCTGAAGTGGCAATGGGCCGGCCATATAGCTCGTAGAACCGATGGGGAAGAAAGGTTCTTGAATGGCAACCGTGGACTGGCAGTCATAGTATAGGACCTCCCCCCACTAGATGGAGCGACGACCTGTGCCAGTTTGCAGGAAGTCGATGCATGCAGGTGGCTCAGGGTCCTGCTTTGCGACAACCTATGGCGTTGATCGTGACAATGTTGACTATGTGGAAAGATTTGATTTTATACATGAACAAAGAAATTAAACTTCTGCATTAAATCAGCACCACCCTGTAGAAAATATCTCGTCGTAATTGCTCGTTTGGAAAATGTCACCGTTGGACATTTGCAAATCCTTTCTTTCTTGACAACTGACAATGCGCCATGAACTTATTAACTCAATTATATCTGAACTGACTTATACGCAATTTCGATTTCATAAAACCTCTGTATATATATTTCTTTAATCTTCAATTGTAAAGGCCTTAATCAAAAAAAAATTACGAAAAGAAGCCTTTTCTAAAAACAAGCTCTTAAGCTTAATAAAATTAACTAAAAAGTAAAAAATAAATTAACTCTAATAAATAATATAACACTTTATAAGTTCATTGTAACCTTCAATGATAATTAAGCTTCTTCGTCTACCACAAAATAATTCTAACACAAAGTACATTGTTACAGACTTCGGGAAAGGATACAGTAATGTCGGCACTCCCTCCGGCTGCTCCAGCGCCCCCTCCCGTAGAAGCCGAGCGCACCGAACTCCTGGGCTCATTGACCACCCAGCAGCAACAGCGGACCAGCGCCAGGGTCATCAAGAAGCTGCGGCTCGAACCGCCAGTTGATAAAAGAGGTAAAGCTGAATGCACAATTTATCCAGACTTAAGTAATGGCCTTTAAAAATCAATAGTAAGACGTTAGCCTACCTCAAGGTACTAAATGGCTTGGATGGGTCATATTCGAATGACTATCGCAGTGCCGACCTTCTACCCTTTTAAGGAGCTGCCCCTCAAATTATTTACGTGGTAGTGCCACTAGTGGACATAGTATAGCTTCTGAGCTGCAGCTCGAAGGGCCCTAAAGGCGTGGGAAGGACCACGTCTTCAAACAGCATAAAATAGTAGAATAAAGCTGCTGTGTTTCATCTGGTGTTTATAGGCAACGACGCATTACTTCTCAGACCGCAGCAAACGATGCATGTCTTCTGGGATCGCATGTGCATCTTGGATCCATGTTCGGCATGAACGTAGTTATCACTTCAACACCAGCACACAGTTCACCATCTGGTGAACTGTGTGGGTTAGTCACACCCACATTATAAAAAAAATCTAAATCTAAACTATATCCTGCATTCTTTCGTGTCAGCTTAACCCCTTCTGTGTTTGGTAGTCCATCTCAACGTCAGGTATAACCAACATAAAATACTCCTCGCCTTTACACGTAAAAAGTATTTATGGAAGTAGGATGATAGCGCATGTAGTATGTGTATAATATGTACTATTTTTTTCCAGAAATACCGGAATGTGAAACACCCAGCAAAGACCTCGACAAAGAGCCACCAGCCTTCCCCATGGTGAAGCAACGTATGCCCAAAGCCCTCTGGTCCGCCGACGAGAAGAGCCTCTTCTTTGAGGCTCTAAACGAGTACGGAAAGGACTTCGACGCGGTCACAGCGTACATCTGCGCCAAAATGAAGAAGAAGGGCATGCCTGATGCTAATCTAAAGACCAAGACACAAGTCAGCCATTTTTATTACAGGACCTGGCACAAGCTGTCCAAGCACGTACACTTTGACACGAGTACGTTTTTTTTTAATTTTACTTAAATATAGTTCTTAGTTTATATTTGTATCTCTAAATCATCATCTTCTCAGCCCATCACACCAACTGCTAACCACTGATTACAATGAAGCATGGCTCTTATTCCCTTGCAATAGCAAAAATAACAATTGATCTCATTCAAACACTGGCTTATTTATAGTACAAAAATATTCTATATGTTATGCTTTGAAGAGTCACTTTGGGGCTATAATTGGGGAAGGATGGAGTATAAATTCCAGTGCTGAAGTTCAACCACCACAATATGCATGTGGTTCTATGTTAACTGCACACTGCACGCTTTGTCCAATGTCAAAAAACCGATGCAGGGGTACGTAAAGAAAGTGGCCCAAGAGCTGTACGCTCTCATCAACTATGGAGAGCTGCGTCGCAAGCTGACGTCGGTGAACGAGAAGACGTGCGCGCGGCTGGGCGAGATGGTGCGCGGCGGCAGCATGGCGGTGCGCGCGCGCGGCCGCACGCTGCGTGTGCGCACGCCCATGTGCCGTGCCTTGCGCAGGCTCAATCAAATCGCAGGTAGGTGGAGCGTCTCACCACCTACACTATAATGAAATGTACAGCAAATGAACGAACATACGTACGCGCGTCTAGGCGAGCTGCATGAACAAGCATTGAGGTGACACACACTTCCTAACATTAAAAAATATATTATATGTTCAGTGGTAAATATTCACAAATCATGATAACCATTAGCTCACCCTTGTGTACTATGCGCAGAGCGAGCTTGCGGCGCGCGTGTGTGCTCCCGCGCGGCCGTGTCGCTGCGCGCGCGCAGCTCGGCAGGCTGGGCGCGCGTGCAGGCGGCCGCGCACAACCCGCGCGCCGTCAATACGCATTGTTGACCATTTGATTTGTATGGTCGGGATTAATCTGGATCAATTTAACAATTATGAACAGGATTAACACATCATTACATACACCATATCAGCCAATAATCCTATTCGGAATTAACAGTTAATTATTTAGAAATAATAAACATATACTTATATTTATGTTTTAAATTTATTATACATTTTTACGTTTTGTTTCTTGATAGTAAGTAACTAATTTTATTATCCACAAAGTTTAGAGAAAATAACTTCTATTAGCATGATAATATCCTAATTTTCTATGTATTTTATTATTACATTGTTGTTATTGAGAATGACGAAGTGATTCCTGCGGGATATCACCTCCAAATTCATCATCGACATGGAATCAAAATGCAGATGCGTTGTCACCCCTGAGAACTAAGATAAAATGCCTCGTAACCACTCATAAGAGCCTTCGGATCCCTTCACTCTATAAACAGCTTCGTTATGCTACTATTATACGCTGCTATTTCTGTGAGCTGTGGTCCTCCACGATTGTGTCGAGCTATTCATGACTCGGCTAAAAACAAATTGCAACCTAGGTTACTGTTAAATTATTCATTATTATAACTGAAATAGCTCAGTTCTCGGCCGCTAGCTTTTAATTTCACGATAGGCGAGCAAACTATTTCAATCCCCAATGCCGGCAACAACAAAATTCTTTATTTCATTTTCCGTTTTCTAATAAACACTAGTGACTAAGTAAAAACAGTAGTAGTATTTCACATATTTCGTACAACACTTCAATAGTTACTGTCTTTATATCGGTAAATTTTCGTCATTTCGTGAGATGAGAAAAAGAGTGTAGTTTCTTCAAGTAACAATAATTTGTCCGAATGTATTGAAAATTTATAGAAATGTATGACTATGACCTAAGAAAAATTAACCGTATTGAATCGTCAATAGCCTAATAACTTAGGATACGGTCTACAAAACTTCGTTCGTATTCGTATCGTTCGATCTTAGGTTCGAATGCGGCTCTTGGCTATTTTCGTTTACAATCTCCAAGGGCAAAAGTTTTAATCTTAATTCGAGGCCCTCTTGGGCACCCTCGAGTCAGACGCTCTCGCGAAACAGGGTAACGGTCAAGCCCTTGCGCTGGTTACCCATATATAGAGGTCTCGACTGAGAGCCATAAGCGCTCGGTCACCTCTCAACCCGGTGAAACTGTAAAAGCCCTGGGGCTAACAGCGGCCATCAGCCCGAAAAAAAAAGAAAAAAAAAAAAAAAAACTTAATTCGAGTTCTATTAATGCTATCATATAAAAATTGTATGTGTTATATATTTTGCTATGAATGTTATGGTGACAAAAGAACACATCATATCATCTTGATGATGCAGCCCATTCGCGCTTTTTTTACATCACGCCATGTAAAAAATACATCCCGACCTGCATCAACTGTCGGTCGAATGCGTCAAACTTTAAACGATTTGTCTTAAACAAAAAACTAAAAGCTATAGATATATCGAGTGGTATCCAACTAGCGGCTATTTCGATTTATATCCCCATATATGCGCAGTATTAAAAGTAATATGTAACATAAAAAGACATAAAACAAAAAGTAAATAAATTATTCACATAAATAATTCTATATTATTATCTACTTGTCTATAGAAATTAAACAGCGTGACGCGTCATTCGTTAACTAAATAGATGTGATGACGTACGTTATAAAAGTATATTTATTAATAATATCTTACTTCGAGAGTTCTAAACAATGTCGTCGGTACGCGGTAACGAGAAGCAAGGTCGTTCTCAATGTAACGTGCTATCTGAGTGGCTTTTTTATATTTATTACTTTACATAAATTAGGTGGGTTATGCTATTATATATCTATATTTTTATATCTCGATATGTTAATTATGAAGGGCTGGACAATATGTGTGTGTGGTGGGGCTGGGCTGATTATGTCCGGTGGTAAATTAGTATAAACTAGACTTAATGTTCATTGTAGCAGTTTGTATTTTATTTAACAATCTGTAAAAAAAATACCACATTGGAAGTTTTCTCTGAGAAGCGGTTTTTTGAATGTTTTTATTTTTTTATGTCGATTGGTACGTACATTCGATTTTTTTATTTAAATATCTATATAAAAATTTAGAAAAATCTTAAAGAAGGAAACGAAATGTATATATATTAATCTATAGAAAGAATAAATGGACGTTGTTATTATTTTTTAATAATATAAGCAAGCGAGCATGTCTGGCCTGCATGTTATTAATCCACTTAGCTAGAGGTGGCGTGGTAGTTGTTAGGTGATTTATTTTTCATATTCATACTTTAATAGACAAGATTAGTTACATTGATTTACTTCAAGAGTAGGAGATTTTTATATATATATTAGCGCAATCTATCTCTCGTCCCTACGGTTCCAAAATAAAAACTAAGTAACTAACTTAACTAGCCTATATACATTGCAGGCCAAAAGTTTAAGACCACCTTAATTAAAGTACAAAAATAAAGTAAAACTCCAATAAAATATTAAATGTTTAATTAACCTGTTTAATCATCTAATAGAACATTGATAGACAATCAAAATATACTTTAAAAGCGTAAAGAAATATTAACAGTCCATGCAAAAAAAGGCTATAGTTAGCTAAACTGATTTTTCATCAATAAATCCTCCAAAAACTTTACCACCTGGTTCTAGCGCAGCGTTTGTCGGTGTTTGAAAAAAAATAGATGTTTATTGTCCAATAACTTGAAATGAATGACTTCTTTAAATATTCGATACTAACAATAGAATATGCAGATGTGCATTTCTTATATTTATCCTATGGGATTTTATTAGTTATGTAATGCAGTTGGATAGTTATGTTGCGGTCTTAAACTTTTGGCCGGCAGGGATATATATTAGCGCCATCTATCTCTCATCCCTACGGTTCCATTGAAAACCAGCATTCACGAAGATTTGTCTGCTTTGAGATTTAATGGTGTTTTCGTTATAGCATAGAAGGCTCGTCCCCCAGGGCTATTACAACTAGAGTGCCCCAGGGCTCGGTTCTTTCCCCCACTCTTTTCGCACTTCATGTAAGTGACATCCCTCGGAAGAAAGGTGTCGTACTGGCACAGTATGCTGACGATACCGCTCTATATTCCGCTCATGGTAACATAAGAACGCTCTGTTAAAACCTCGGCCAACGCACTAGGCGATTGGTTCAGGAAATGGAGAATCGAAGTTAATCTGGAAAAGAACAAAGCGATGGCAACTGGGCTTGTGTGTACACAGGAAATTGATCAAGGTCAAGTATCCTAATATTACCTTATTAAAGACGGTCATTGGTCTAGCCACATAAAATATTGAGGAGTTACTTCTAGACCATAACTTATGATTTTTAACACACTTAAAAAATGTTAGAGCAAGGGCGGGCCTAATCACAGATCGTCTTTTTAGCATCTTACACAAACGCAACAAAATGCCTTAAGGTATAAGTTGCAAATCTATAGGACTTGCATACGACCTGTAGTGTCGTATGCGAGCATTGCATTCGCACACATCTCGGAGGCTCGATAAAAGCGCCTTCAAACGCTGCAAAACAATATTCTCCGTAGGGCGACGGGCGCTCCATGGTTTGTAAGAAACTCGGAATTACACCGAGACCTTAAGATACCCTTCATAAGGTAGTACTTTAAAGAAACATCTCTACGATATTTTAATTCGACCGTAAATCACCCTAACCCGTTAGTGGTAGCAGCAGGTGACTACACCCCCGTGAGGGACACCCCTCGTAACAAAAGACGCGTCCTAAATACGCAGTCATAACGCCTGATGATATTCTGACGGCAAATATTAACTTTGACACGGTGCCGTCCGCGCCGAGCGGCAGGGACCTAACCGCGGACCGACTAACGTCACCGACGCGCACACACCAACATTACACAATCCATATACGTAAATTCAGACACGCCACACCGCACTCGCCGGCGAGCGTGACGTCGTCTTCCCGCAGTCTCCGCGCCACCTTCGCAGCATCATCGTTGTCTCCCTACTCGGCGGGCCTTCCGCTCGCCTAAGTCTAATTATAAAGCTCTAAAGTCTAATAAAGCTTTAAAGGTCTCTGGACCAATAGCAATACTCAAACACAAAAAAAAAATATTTCAAATAAACATACATTACTTAAAAAAACGCATTGCAAGCAAGCACCTGTTCCCGATGGATCTCATTACCATTTTCAATATAATACTAATAAGTCACCCGACACGTGAAAGGATAATTTGTGAACCCTTAATTGGCTCAGTAAAAAAGTACACAGAGTACTAACCTCATCTACTTATAAATTATCACATGACATCCCTGGCCAATTTCCAAAATGATAGTTAGCGCGTAAAGATATATTTTATTACATATTTTACGAGTGTCAGCCATTTTAGTGTTAACAGAAGTCGACAGTAAATATTCTGATATCGCCATTAAAGCCAACTCTATATAAGTTTGTCATCTGGTACAAACTTATATAGAGTCGAGACCTCTATTACCAGCACAAGGGCCCCGAGAGGGAGCCTCAGCTTTTACCGTTACCCTAATCCGCGATAGTGTCTGTATAGAGGGTGCCCGAGAGGGCCGAAACTTGGACCGGTCAGTTGCTTCTGACTAAGAATTATTTACGTTAATATCCTTCATTTATTAGCAGGCGATGTCGACGTAGGGCCAATAAAGCGGCGAGAACTCGCCACCCTCTCCAGACGATTTATGAGCGAAACTCCTACTAATTCCACTAACAGCGCGCTCCTAATTTGAATGTTAATATTTTACAATTTAAAGGTTTTTAGCGATTCCGATAATCCTCATTACGATTTGTCTTTATTTACCTTTGTATTTATTTATTTAGATTTAATTATGAATTTGCAAGGTGTATGAAATGTATTTATTTCATTTATCCCACGTAGATTTGTTTGCTAAAAAATGTGACTCAGCAAATGCATATTCACTTTACTCTTAAAATTTGTACAAGTATATTGTGGAACACCTAGGATACCTCAGGCCAATTATTCCAATCCTTCGCTGTTCGCATTAAAAATAACGTAGCACGTCGTCATGTCCGAATGGGTGTAGTGTCCAATGACGACAAGGAGATGGAAGAATCATATTTTGTAACTTCTCTACACACTCCATAATGTATCATGTAAAACACTGAGAGGCCGTTAACGTTGACTGTGCTTAGCCTTAAGCAAGCAACTCTTTGTTTAGATTTGTTATGTACCGAAGTTATCACTTACCATTGTAGATTGTAGTACCCCTAGCACTATAAAAAATATCGTACTAGGTGTTGATAATTTCGAATTCATGATAAAGGGTCAAATACCATAAAAAAACTTTCAGTCAGTTTATATCTTATTTGCAGGCTTGGGTGAAATATAAAGAGTTTCATTTTATTGTATTTTGTAAAGAGGGTAAAGTAACAGTGGCATAATTTTTCACTACATATTCATAAGGTTGGCAAATTACCAGATATTTTTTTAGTTCCTAGTGCGATTTTTCAGTCTGGGATTTATTAAGACCCTTAAGTGCTATTTTTTGTCATAAAGTATATTAATTGTTTAATTTAAAATATGGTAGCGAAATTGGATAATGTCGGGGTTTTTTGTTGGTAAAAAAATTTTAAGGTATGTTACGAGTAAAATTTGTCTTCAATGTAAATTTCAAAGAAAAGAATATCTTGTTTTGCGTTCTAGATTGCGGGAATTTATGTTTGATATTTGATAGGTGTATAATATGGAGATGTTTATCAATTGACTGGCTATGAATCTGAATATTTATGTTCATATTTTACAAATAACCTGTGATGTAGAAAATGGAAGTTTAACTATATTTTACTAACTTTGGAAGCAATTTGTTTGGTCTTCAATAATAGTAGTAATGAGTTATTAAAATAATTCTATAAATGATATACATAGTTACAATATTTACTGCTCCTATTTATATGTATTAATAAACATATATGTTTCTCTAGAGCTGTATTCTGAGAGCAAACTAATTACAGCATACGGTAGTTGATAACTGTCTGTTATATCGTGTATTTGTCTAAATCCTTACAGTGTTTTTTTAAGTTTTAAGTTAATTAAAAGAATCTGTTAAGAGAATTTCACTACTTTAAGACTTATAACATTCTAATATTAAAAACCGAAAACCTTTGTCTGTTACCTTACAATAAATTTTAGAATGGGATTTTTAGAAATCGAAGGCATTTTTCACTGATACATACTAAAGTATACACGAATAGAGAATGGCCTTTCACTAGAACAATTAGGCCATACATATCAGACTAATAACACCCAAAAGTGCTTTAAATAAATACCAACATTTAATAATCATTAAAACCATTTCGTGTTTATATATATATACCTAAAATTATTTTAATTTTGTTAACTTCAACTAGATATGTTACACAATTACGCAGAAACACAGCCTCCAACAAGGAACATTGTTAACAGGCTGATTCAATAAAATTTTCACAACCTCGTTTCCTTGGTGTAGAAGCGTAATCTCACTATATGAGACATAATATCACTTGTAAAATGGGACGTGTCAAATATTGTATGTATTCATGAGATAGGCGATGGATGTTGTGTTTGCATGCTTACTTAAGTTTTAATGACCGCATTTAATTGGTTTTCGACATCCCCATTTGTGTACACGATGTCCGCACACCGCAATACATTGCCTTAATGTGTCATTCATGTTCATATATTTAGTGTCTCTTGTTATTTCAAATTTTATAATTACTTTCAATTTGTAGTTATAATTCAACATTTATGTAATAAGTGTCATTTAATATTATAAATTAAATAAACGATTTAATTTATATTTCTTTTGAACTTAAAGATTATTAGATAATTACTCATATAATATAAATAATGAACAGAAAATGTTATAATCGAATCTCTTTGTACGGAAAGCTTCGTATGAATCGATGTTCTCCAACTGTCCACAAACAAGTCAAAGCCCGTTTTATAAGAAGAAAAAAATCAGTTGCTCTCAACTCTATTTGGGGGGGGGGGGGGGGTTTGGGGAAGTTTGACGGTTAATTTTATTGCCGCCTCGCCTGTCTTCATTGAATCGTTTTATGTCATCGTACGTTCAATTAAAATCAAATTTACTCCCCTCCTATGTTTGATTATTGACAGCCTTTTAAATATAGAGTTGTTTGTTGACGCCTTGCTCTAGATTATGGAAACGTTTACATCGAAATTTTCTTTTCTCCCTCGTTAAATATTGCTCGAATGTGTTTGCGTGCTAATGATGTATGTAATGATGTCAAAATACGTATCGAGTAACCATATTAAAAATTAATTGTATATGTCTATAAATATAAACGCAAAATAAAGTAAAACATAAAATATTTATTACTGAATTTAGTCTACACTAATAACAAATTTCTAAATAACTAGTAGCATCATAATACCGCTGTGTTACGTCTGGTGAGTGAAGGGATCCTGAGACCTATTATTACTGGTGACGAGGCATTCCATCTTAGTCCTCAAGGGTGACAACATAATACAATGGAAGCAAACATTGAGCTGTTCAATGAAACAAAGACTACATTGCCTATGTAACAACAATAATACACGCAAGTTATAATGTATAGTTACTTTGACCTTAGTATTTTTAATTCACAAGTGACATGCTCTGTTATATATTGATTTTTGTACATTAATGTTAAATGATGCATATCTGTCGACGCCGAGTTGCACGGACTTCGTACTCCCTAACCCACATGTTGCGATAGTAATCTGCACTCGGCCTTGGGGCCCGACCCACCCTACTTAATATACAAAAAGGGAGCGATACCCTTCGTGTTATATTCAGCACGATACAATTGTAAAACAAAATTTATATTGTTTTGGATTCATTACAAAACATATAAATTACTATAGCATTTATTACTTTTATAATTATTTTGAATATAGCATTAAATCAAAATAGCCACAAATATTTTTTTGTTATTTTAATATTTAAAATTGAAAAACAAAAAACAGTAGTATCGTATCGTTTTCAAACCTTATCTATATTTCATTTCATTATTGTGAATTGAAAATGTCATTTTAAAAATATAAATCATATTCTTTACCTATATATGGTTTAACGGATCAAAAGTATCTTGTAAATAACTAAAATTGGTCTGGTGAAGCTCCTTTAGGTTAAAATACTGTGAGGTAAGTAGGTGGAATGACATTAGCGCTTCCCGATGTGTCCCACTAACACGGCGAGCAATAGTGTTGGACTACATATCACAATCGATACCTATACGAACTGCGTCACAAAATTATAAATGTCTGGCAACCAGCGCCCACGCATTCTGAAGTGGTGGTACAGGTAGTTAATAATAATAGTGATATTAATTAAGATAATCCATTGTCAGAAGCAACTGACCGAGCCGAGGTTCGGCCCTCTTGGGCACCCTCGAGTCAGACGCTCTCGCGAAACAGGGTAACGGTCCAAGCCGAGGCTCCCTCTCGGGAGCCCTTGCGCTGGTTACCCATATATAGAGGTCTCGACTGAGAGCCATAAGCGCTCGGTCACCTCTCAACCCGGTGAAACTGTAAAAGCCCTGGAGCTAACAGCGGCCATCAGCCCGAAAAAAAAAAATCTGGCAACCTCACTACAATTCAACTACACAATAACGTAAATCCAACTTGTTCTACGTGTGAATAATAAATTTAATAAGGTTTAATTACGTATGAAATAAAAATAATAAATGAAATGCATTGTCGAAACGTTACGCTTTTAATCGATTTGACAGTCTGATTTGTTGTTGTTTGTTTTTAGCAATATCTGAAGCTTAATAAATGTATAAGTAGATTATATAGATAGATAAACGGGAAAGATATTTTAGTATAAATATGATGGAATATATATTTCACTAAAGTGTTATAGAATATCTGCTACGGGCAAAAAAGAAAGTAACAATGGCTAAAAAAAAATTTCTAGTTGCCCTGGTGGGAGACTTAACTATCATGACATCATACTTTGGAATTGTAAAATTGAATGCTGTCCGTCTTTCTTAGTTATTAATTTTAACTCTTATACCGAAGATCCGAAGATCGTTATCAGTCCGCTTTTTTTAAATTAATTTATTTGCCAGAATATGGTACAAATGGTGTTACAGTAGATATCGTCAATTACTTACTTTATAATACACATACAATAAACATTTTTTAAAAAGTTTTAATTTTATCTGAGGTAAGCGCTGTCTATGTTTGTCTAAGTCCTGTAAAGGGGCTATCGTTAAATGTTCAAATAAAATTAAGGCAATTTTTTTACAAAGATTCATATTTCTAGGTGTAAGATTTTATGTTTTTCAAAAAGTGGTTTGCTGCTATTTCGGATGTGGTACACACATACATATATTGCTCTGATACATTTATTCTGAGCTTTAAAGACTCTATCTGCTTCTACTGAATTTAAGAAAAGTAATATAATTAATGAAGAAAACAGTATATAATAAACTATAATAATAACATATTATCGGATTCCCTTCCCCCTCTATTGTTCTATTCTAGCGCTAAATAACAGATTAAATGAAAACAAGTGACGTATTATTTAAAGTTTGCTAATAAATTTCGTAATGTAGCATAAAAGTGATAGTTTTTAACACCTTTTGACGGTCAAAGTGCAATGGTATATTCTAGTTTTATACAGAATGTTATTTTATATGTCTTGATACAGTATTACATTATTTTATTTCTTTTATCTAAACAATATTTAGAATATGAAACAACATTAGTATTAAGGAGGGTGTTAATGAGTAGGGTCACAAGGTGGAAAGTCTGGCGTTTACTGTACGATTACTAATCGATCTGTCGCTAAAGCTCGACGATTATTGCAAATGATCTCAATAAAAAGTAAAAAAAATGCAAGTTAGAGAGATTATATACATAGCTAGGCATATTCTATAGCATGACCTTCGGGGTATTGGAATATTGTCGCCCAACAAGGTTCCTCTGTTGATTGTCAAATTTCTTCATAATATTCAGTCTAAAATAAAAAATAAAAGTAAAAGTCTTCGTAATATTTTTATATTTATAAGAATGTAAGTTCCTGATATCTTTTCCATACATCGGCGGTACTGGCTCGTTTTAAATGAAGATTAAAAATACCAATTAATTAGTATTACACCAGGCAACGCTCTCAACTTGATCAGACACCGTGAAAACAAAATATATTTATTATGGATAAGATACAGTAGTTTAAAAATCGTGTGCAACTCTGTACACATGACAGAAATGAAATATTTTTGATGATCTATACCTCAAATTTATTAGAGAAGAAATTAGTAAAGAGCGTAAGGACAAAAACGAATCCAGTAACTCTCTCAGAATTCTCTTTTTCTCAGCCAAGTATTTACTTGCCATCCTTCCGCCAGGAACATTGCACTCAAATCGATTCTTGTAATTTTACTATATTTGCGACATTTAATTTCATCAACACGTGGTTTTAATTTCTTGCCAGTTAAAATAATCTATAACAATACTTCAATTAAAGAAGCAATAACTTTGATTATTTGTTATTCTTTTTAATCTCCTTAATATATAAAATACTCTTTAATGGTTGCATTCTACCTTCAGAATTAAAGCGGAACGTCATAGGGCACTCATAATAATTGGACTGTATATAGTATAGAGCGGAAAAGATATTATATTTATTGTATTTTTAAACAAAACAAAATTACGTAAAAGTTAATTAATATAAATATAAGCTAAAATATAGCATGCAAATATTACCTTTGTATAAAAATCAACAAAATACAATAAAATGATGATGTAGGCAAACCCAGGGTTATTTTTATTTTTTTTAGTTTTGTTATTTGCTTCCCTAACTCGTAATGCATATGCAATCGGAGAAAGATTTTGATGCAGTGTGAAAGACATGGGTCATACACACATCAAGCCGAAAATCAACAATCTATGATGCACAAATTCCTCGGCTCGGAATCGAACCCAGGATCAACAACGTAGTAACCAGGTTATTCGACCACTACGCCCCCACTGTGTGCTCATTTATTACTTACAATAGTATGAAAAAAAATTGATGCAATGTTGCCATTCCTGTTGCATGTTGCACTCACCATAATATTCTTAGCTATCAAATAGTTTCCTTCATTTCGTCATTTTTGATGTATGCGAAAAATAACAATTAAGGTCACGTCTCCTGTTATATATTACACTTCTTAACTATGTAATACATCTCTTCTCAAAAGGATTCTGAGCGATAGGTGAGATTCGCCTCTACTGAGACTTCGGATTCACTTGCATACTCTGAAACTATAACTTGCTATAATTGTTTGTATTACATATTAAGTTGCAATTTATTTAGTTTATATATCACTTACTCAACAATTTAATTTGATTGATTATTAAATTAATGATACTAATAATTCATTCAGAATCGTCATGTTACTAACAAATATTACAACTATTTTCATATTTTTGCTTAATTCATGCTAATATTAGGACCTATGAAATTGCCGTTGTTCAGTATATTTCAAACCAAAAAAAAGTTTTGATTGGCTGTGAATTCAAAATTCAAATTAATTTTGTTTTAAAATCATGACATTCTTTTTATAAAGTCAGTCTTTTGTTTACTAATTAGCTTTGTATTTTCATTAGGTTTGAAAATTTTTCGTCATAATGGATACTTTAAAAGTTCGTGTAATTATAGAATATGAGTTCCATCGTGGCAAGAACGCGGCACAAACGGCACGTAACATCAACAACGTTTACGGAGAGAACTTTACAAACGAACCTACCTACTTACATCTACCGTACTCACCAGACCTTGCACCGACTAATACTTTTTCCAAAATTTGGACCACTTTTAGCGGGAAACAAATTCAATTCCCGAGAGGCACAACCAAAGAGATTTTACTGCAAGTTTTTATTTATAAAATATGAAAAAACTTTTTTCCGACTCATTATGTCGATGTCAATTATAATAAAAAACGTTTGGGAAATTTTATTTCCTTTGTTATAAGGTGTATTTATTATTTTTATTGGTTCGGCTACTCTTTCGATATTACGGTAACGTATGCACAATATATAACCTGTGAATAATTTGTGTAATCTGTACCCATTGATGCTGACTAAAATGTCAATGTCATGATCATTTCAATTTTCTAGTTCCGTTCTTGCGACAAAAGGAACAATACAACTGCTCCACGCGTGAATTCCGACCCCACCCAACCGGTAATTACTGCATCTTAAGAAAGCTTGCAGAATTTTATTCTTTGAACTCTTCTATGAGGATGGTTTCTCGACACTTATCTTGCATCTTCGTGTGTCAAAGGTAACGGGCAACTTTCTTTATAGAAAATTACTTTCATTCCATGAATATGTTTTACATTTTAAAATTATCTCGGAAGTGTACATAAAAAAAAATATTATCAAGACATGTTTTTTTAAATAATTGTTATTTGTTAAATACTCTAACAGTTGCAATATGGGACCTTAATAAAATTGTTAGCGACAACGTAGCCGTTATTTTTCCAAGGTTTGTATAAGGACTCTACGGTGTCGTGTCATAGCACAGCGAGACTTCTTCTTCTACAGAGTATGGTTTGGCCTCGGAAGACAGGGAGAGCGGCAACGAAAAATCGACGTTCCTCTTCCCCTGCAGCCCGACCACAGCCGCAGCAGCGGTGCGAACCCTGCTTGAGTCACGGGAGATAGGGAGAACGACAGCAAAACACACAGACACTCCTAACCATCTGCGACTCCGCCTCGGCTACGTAGGGCGGGGAAAAGGACGCCTCCCTCACCGTCACGTCTGTCCGTGGATGACCATGCCACACGGTTACTACAGCGGCAGTACAGCGCCTTACGTGTCCAATACAACAATGCGTTCAGGGCGTTGTTGGGGCTGCCTCGGTTCTGTAGCGCGTCGGGGATGTTCGCCGAGGCACGAGTCGATTGTTTTTATACGACCATGTGGAAACGGTGCACATCCCTGTATCGTCGGGTCCAGGTCAGCCCGAACAGCATCCTGAGAGTATTAACAGACCATTATGACTGTCAGTACTTGAACCATTGTACCTTGATTCACTTACTGACTACTAAAGAAGTAAAAAAATAAATAATAAATAATAATAATGATAGAAGTCGTAATTAATGCTTTAAGTTGACATTTCAACTATTTAATAATTTTATAATCTTATTGGGGAAGACCTAATTGTTTATTGTTATTCTTTGTTTGTTTTATTTTCTTTGTTTATTTTATGTTATTGTCTACGTATTTTGTGTATTAATTGTAATTTATTTAAATGTATGAATATATTAATGGATCACTGTTATCCGATAATAAATGAATTGAAATAACCCTTCTTATAAATTATAAATTTTGATAATAGTAGTTACGCTCGCTGTGAATGGTTTCGCGGTGGCCCGCCGGAAGCTCGATACTTTTTCTGCGTACAATACACAAACCAACATAGTACACAAACCAATATTGTATTGTGTTATTGTGCTTGAAATTAGTTTCACGGATAACTTTAAAAATACACGTCATTGTATGGATTACATATTAATCCTTAACCTAACAGTGCTAACTTATCCTATCGGCATTCCACTGTATATGATTGGGTGGGCCAGAAAATCTGGTGGATTTCAAAAATTACGAAAAATAAAACTAAAATTGGTACATAAACAAATTTATTTTGGATTTGCTGTTTCGAAAAATAAAGTCACGTAAAATTCTTATGCGCCGGTCGGAATGTACGATTACTGTTCATCAATTGCATCTTGTATCATTGACCTTGGGCTTCCCACGGGTTTTATTTATCGTGGAACCGATAGATTTACACTTCAAATTTACGACAAACTCACGTCTATATGACACTCACTAAGACAGATTTAAAACGTGTAGATTTATTTGCGAAACCCAAACAACAGTGCCGATATAGGTATTTGTAATCATTTTAAACGCAGAACGCACTTTTCCCGCTCATGAAACGCTCCATCGAAACTTACTTTCCGTCCGAGATACTCACCCCGTACCCCTCCTCTTACCGTTCCGAACCAATTCCATTTTTAAAATCGTACGTCTTTCTGGCCCACCCTATAGAAAGTCTGCTATGTCAAGTCATACGAAGGAGATATAAGATCCAAAAACTCCTGGTCCTGAGTAGGTTCCTGATTCAAGGTAAGGTATGAGCGGAAGCCGCAAAAAAAGAAAAAACAGGGAGGTCGAAGATGAGATGGTGCCTGGTTGAGAGGTGACCGAGTGCTTAAGGCGCTCAGTCGAGATCTCTTTTAGTGGATAACCAGGACAAGGGCTCCCAAAAGGGAGCCTTGGCTTGGACCGTTACCCTGTTCCGCGAGAGCTTCTGACTCGAGGGCGCCTTAGAGGGTCGAACCTCGGCTCAGTCAGTTGCTTCTGACTAAGAATTATCAATATTAATATCTCTATTATTACTATTGGCTATCTGTATCACCACTTCGGAATGCATTGGCGCTGGAAAAGAAGTGGTGCAAGAAACTCCAGCGGCGCATCTGTATTGACTGGAGAGTGACCCGGCGGCCTGTGACATGGCGGTATCGCGAATAACCTTGTTTGCGACACCCTCGCCAAAAATATCGTGAGGAAACCTGTATATATATACAGGTATCCTCATGATGGAAACGTTACACTGGTATTCTATAAGGACGTGGTTCTTCCCCGATCAAGTCAACACCTTCACGTTGCAGCTAGAAATTGGCACTAGCGTGGCCCCATCACTGTTAGAGATAACTTAAACTAAGAAATACTTTGAGTCTTGAGATGCAAAGCCCGTGTGCGGGACACGATATGTGTAAACACATTGACTTGTACAGATTTCAGGGTTTACTCTATTAGGGCCGGGGTGGCTTCGGAGGAAGGTGAGATCAGAGGCACTGTACCATTTGCGATGGCTACTTGAGGTCGTCGGGTGTACAATATTTCCCATTCCCTGTAGCTTTACTTTACTCAAAATAGTTTAGGTGAGTAATACAAATAAACGTGGGGCAAACGCCGCCGCGTGATACATGCATTTTATATATCAATCATATCATCAATAAAATAAAAATAATAAATTAATAAAATAATATATGCAATAAAATAAACAAGAAAGATCTGAGTATATTTGAATCATGGAATATAATAATAATAAAATAACTATGTTTTAACCATTTTTTGGTAAATTTTAACAATAACGTTATGTTGATATGTTTAACACCCCACTACGAGTATGATTAACTTTTGTATGGCATAACTTTTGTATTATCTTAAAATTATTGTCAGATTTTTTTTAACTTAAACACTCGATAGTGGCTCAGACATAGTTCAGTGAATCAGTTCGTTATATTTATATCCATTCTGAAGGTTCCGGTGATACCAATAAATTCGATAGCTTTTAATAATGCAGTGTAAGAATCTTGATAATATTAAGTTGTGCTTTGGGTTAATAAAAAAGTTATGATAAAACTAATGAAGCTTTACATTATATAAAATAATGTATCTATACACATATATATATGTATAGGCATGTGTGAGAGTTAGGAGCGTCGGCGCACCCACATCAAACTTTCAGCTGCCCTGTCCGGACATAAATCAACGCGAGGGCGGCTGTGACAACCGGATACAGGCGAGTTCATAAGAGTTAAAAGAATAAAATATTATTTTTAAAGATTTAAGAATTTCGTCCGCATGGATTATATGAATTATATAATATAAATCATCAATTATTCAAACGAATAAGGATATGACCATGATTATTTTAGGCTCAATGGTTAGTATATAAAACACTTCAATACATTACAATGCGTTTGAATTTGTTTTATGTTCCACATTTTATTAGGGTGGTAGAAAGAACAACCAGGACGGAATAGGATTTTTTAACTATTAGTTGTGAAGAAAAGATTATGACCGGATACATTTTGTCGGGTGGAGTTCGTGGTGAGGTAGCACCGTAAGCTCGTTGTCACCTTTCAGTGAACTTCTGTTGCTACTTCAATATAAAGAAACTTTGAAAATTTAATTGAATGAACTTAAAAGGATAAAGCTGATGTACTAAATTTACATTTATATAACTTTTTTTCTATTTTAGCGTCTAATAAATAAATCTGATTGATTTTTGAATAACTAAATCTAAAATATTATTACACCGAGATCGAAGTTAATAGCATTTGAGTTTACACAAATATCGCGTTCACAATGACACCTCTGGCTAAACTTGAAGTAAAAACGTGAAGTACCAATCTTATAAAATGTAGTAATTTAACAAAGCTTGTTGCGTGCGATGATACTCGCGGGAAGTGTAACGCTTACTAGAATTATTTTACATCTGTGTGCGTCCTTTCGGACGTAGACGTGCGCCCCACTGGCCTATTGGGGAGGCTGACCCATTTAGAACGCTCCTTGTGATTTCAGCGTGGCCTACGGGTTTTACTTAAATGTTGTTGACATTTGACAAAGAAATCTAATATAAATAAATTGGAAAAATCAATGGTACATAGGTATTTTGGTGGCATTTTGTTTCGAATAATTCACAACTAATCGGTACTCTGATACACGCGATTGGGTTGACGGCACACTCGTACCCATCTCAAACTGCTCTGCCGTCACCGTGGTGGGTTGGATTACTTCGATCCCAATTTTTTTTGAAGTATGAGAGACGTTTCTGATTTTATCTATAGTAGTCTTATACTATGAGTGAGAAATGGTTATTGACTCTGGTACTGTGATTCCTATAGTGTATGCAGAGAACCGGGGACCCAGTTTATATATATATATATATACATATATATATGTATATATATATATATATATATATATATATATATGTTGCAGTTTTAAGAGTTTTAAGTCCTCCCTCCCTCCTCTTCTGCTAGATGAAGTGACAGCCTTTATAAGTTTACCGTATGTTTTATAAACTTCATTAAAATTAACGAGAAAAGCTACGTTCGCATTAAAATGAAAACTTTAATTACGGCGCACCTCCCTTGTAAGTAAATACTACTACTACTAGTATACTAAATACTTGTCAACAAAAATTTGAAGATATTAGAATAGAGTTTAAAGGTCAAATTAATGTTGAAAAGTAAATTTATTATATCAAAAATTTTGAACTTTGAAAATAAACTTGATCTTATTTTCAATAGGTTCTCCTATAAACTGAAAGACATTATATATTTTTTTTATTTTTTATATCACTGCATTAATAAATATTAACCGTTAGTTAATATGTAACGTATTTCTATAGTTTCAATAATTATTTCCATCTTACTTACTTTATAAAACAATTAATTAAACCACGATCAATTGTTGATTATAACAAACTATTAGCATAATTTAATATTTGTTGCGTGCTACTTATTTTTCTAATAGAAATTTACATTTTTCAATATAGCACTTCACTTAACAAATATTAGCGTTTAAGCCCCTCTTTGACCTACCACTCCAAAACAATATTTGATAAAGAACTTGAGATTTGGTAAAGGGTTTGAGTCAAGAATTCATGTAAGTTTTACTGAAATAGATACGATATAGTATTTCTTCTTACATCGCTATGGTATATTCGTTCAGTAGGTAAATAAAGGGTTTAATAGGGTAAAGTCACCCCCGAAGGGTTCTCACCATGTCGTGGCGCAGGGATTTCTTGGTTTCAGGTCGGCCACGGTAAAGCTAAGAGGAACCTAAACGGCCGGCCTAAGGCGCTATTTGGCCAGCCCGAGGAGGCGGCTCTGATTGAGCTCATGAGCGTGTCGGTTGACTGCGGGGGCCAGAAGTGACGGTGCGATGGACCATCTTCTGCGCCCTTCGCAGCCGACGTGAAGTCGCGGGAGTGGGAGTGTCTCTCCTTACCCTCCGAGCGAGCGAGCCCGCATCATATCTCGCTGAGTCTAAGCTTTCTCATATGGTTTAGACTCGGTGACCTGAAGTCAGCTTACTTAAGTTAGCTGAAGTGCAGATAAATTTATCATCCACATATAGAATTTATTATTATTATTGGTAGCTAACGCTATTGTATTGTATTCTATTATGTATTTTGAACTTTTAACTTTGTTAAGTTTATAAATATATTCAATAAAGAGTAAATAAATAAATAAATATTCTACGCAGTTGATGTCCATCCTTAGGTGGTCATTATGATAATTTACTTATATGATATTATGAGCAATTTTATATTACTATTGTGACCTTCTATCAACAATGTCATCAATTTTGTAATATTGAAATGAATGATTTGTCCTCTATATATACATATAAATATCTATATATATATATATATATATATATATATATATATATATATATATATATATATATACATATGCTTTTCATGAGTCTTGTTGACCTTATAAAATTAGGCAAATACGACGTGCAATGCAATAAGGCAATATAAAAATATTTTAGAACATGGATGTGATAGATTATCAAGTAATGCAAACATCCTGTAATTTTCTGTAATCATCATTATCAGGGATTGTAGGCAAATTACTATTCCTAAAAAAAACAATATATCTGTCACGTTGAGGAATAAGATCTATGCTGAAATTTATGTTAAATATTGTATAGACGTCCACATAAATTACTCGCTCATTGTGCTATTTCCTAAAACTCTATTATTCGCTAGATGGGGGCGCGTATACAATGAATCTCTACCTGCATTTCGGTATTCCGTATAATAAACACGGACTCCCACTGCTTCTGTCGCGAGAGGCGAGGGAGTGCAAACACGACGGGCAGATGAAGTTCACTATAAACAACCATCCCTATTACACATTCACTTTTATCAGGTTGTGTGATAAGGACAAAATGTCACGGATCGTATAAATATTGGATTATACTTAGGTGCAATTCTGTTTTGTATGTCATAATGGCATCGATTATCGTACGTGATGCTATTACAATACACATTGTGAGCACCATTCCCTGCGAGTGATTTCTTCTTAGATTACAGTTCTCGTTCGTTTGTGAATTGGATTCGATTCGTCTTCAAGATTTTTACGCCTGCTTGATTTTCGGAAATGCATTCGAAACAACCGCGACGATTTTGTTATATATGTTCAGGGCACTTGTTCCGCTATATTGTAGTTTCATTTTTCTTTGTTTCGGTATTATAAATGGTCAGACTTCTTCACTAATTTTATAATTGCACGGAACCGAAGACATACACATATCAGATTTCTATAGTTGGACCTTTGTTCTGTGAAAAGATAGATTAATTAGTAGTTAACATAACATTTGAAATTTATTATTACGAAATATATTTTTCACTTACTTTTTTACTTACTCTTCTTTTATAAGGTGCAGTTCATTTTTGTACAAGTTCATTAAGTAAGTATTAAAATTGAAATATGAAATCTTAATGGTGGCATACTATGCTTTATTCAATTGATTTTAATCTTGAAAGCGCTGCTTAAGCAGAATATCAAAATGCCTTTCACTGCGGTCTAGAAAAAGTCAATGTCTCGGGCGATATCCGTTGCGGTCGTGGTATCAATAATCGTATGAGATGCATCTATACTGAGACATAATGATTTTGCCTGGCTGGTCTTGGAAATATTTAGATGGACCTCAGTCAATATGGTATTTATAAGTATTTTTACTGTTTTTCGTTAAAAAATATTTTATTGTGAAGTTTCTTAAAATCCTTAAGGTATTTTGTTTGTAATCAGTTGAAAGTACTTTTTTATATTATAGAAATATATGAGCAGAAAGTTTATCACATGGTAAATGATCGATGCGATCCATAGACGTAAACAATATGCAAACGCATTGTAACTGAGATGAAATTCTTCGTAATCCAAATTCCGGGTTCCGGTGTTCATTCAACTACTCTAAACAGCATTAGCTAAGCTCTGCTATATTACGTTGGTAATCAAGTATGTGATCGAACCCAACCAAGGTTCGGAGAATGGTGCTTTTACTACAACTACATTTTATCTTTATATTGGTTACGTGTTAGTCAAAATGGGTGTAACTCATCATACTTTCCTCGGATCTTATCGCTGTCTAACATAGGGTCAATTTTTTTTATTTTAGATAAAGTAACTACGTAAATACGTAGTGATAATTCTGCCAGTATCTAGTCAGAAAGAGGCACGTGTATAATTTTTTTTCGGTAACAAAAGTAATCAGATTTCACTGATGACAACACTAAGTTGACATCAGTGAAATACACAGTATAAAGTTATACACATAATAAGTTATACGTAATGAAAAAGTTAAGTTTGGAAGCAAATATTAAGTTTCATAAATAAGGTCGATATCCGATCACTAGTTCATATTATCTTAATGGTACTAAAATAAAAAATTACACTCTTGAAATTCAATATATTTTTATTAGATAAGAATACAAAATGAGATATATTTAAACTGTACACATTACACTATACACATGTACACATTACACATACAGAAAACAACTGTACACAAACAGCAATTGATAATAATTTAAGAAAAAAATTATTATTTTCTCCTAAAATTAACCATCTGTACTTAATCATTTTACAAAAAGAGCTTAGTTTTATATAATACGCGAGGTAAACTCCGGAACTACACCACGAATTCAAAAAAAATATATTTCACTGTTTTAAAACTGCTCTACGGTACGGCTGGTCATAGGCTATGTTTGATTTCCAAAAAAATAACCCGGCGTAAGGCAGAGCATGCTTGAGTAATCACAAATAACTTATTTTTATATGTTAAGAAATTTTCTTTATGTTCCTTAAATAAGGGTGGACTTATTGGCCAGTGGCATTTTCCTCTACCAGTCAGCCCTGGGAGTTCGAGAAAATATGTTGAAAGGCATAAAAATAAAAAAAAGGTTATGTAGATAAAAATTTCATTTTACAAATATACATAACAATATTAATATATATATCAGATGTTATTGCCTTCAAATCAAAATGTCGAAGAGAAAATTTAAAAGAAAATCATCCGAAAGGGCGTTCCAAAAGCAGATTAAGATATTTTATTCTTATAGTTCAATAGTATTAATGCTTATTGTTGACTCAATTAAGTTTTTCCACAATTGAACTTGCTGAATTTGTTAGACTGTGTGCCGCACGCGTTTAGAATCACGTCTATATTTAGAGAACAACGCGGCGTTGTCTGCGTCCTAACCACTTCCTGCCGTCATATTGAATGAGAGCTGGGGCTTCTTGGTAGAGGGCGCGACTGTCAGATTGCTGAAATGTGGGACTGGAAGTGGATTTTAATCATCTCCCGACTTCAGCCCGACTTTTTTAGATACAGCGTTATTTTAATACTTAATATAAATACATAAGTATATACTATTTACTATCATCGAGAGGATTTAACGGAAATTAAAAAAAATCTCAAATCACTATAAATAATTAAACATCATTATGAAACCATATGATAACAAGTAAAAAAAAATAAAGATTTGTAATCTCTGTCAATCGCAGTACTCCAATAGTGCCAAAGAGCAAACTATACCGAGCCGTGCGATTTTTTTATAAATAATATTGGGTACTTATACGATGTTAAGTATATATAAAAAAATATATAGATTTTAATGATTTCTATATTAAAAAAAATATAATCACTTTTATTATGGGGAAGGACACTTAATATAACCTTATTTTTGGTTGGTTAGATAAGTTAGGGATATGATAGTTGTCAAGATATATTACGATGATAATTAATGATATCAATGTTTTTATGTTTTATAATTAATACAAAATAAAATATGTTAATGGCAATAAACATGATTTAAAACAGAACTGAAAGAAATATTTAATTTTTATTTTTATAACACTACTTTCATTTTCGGTGCGTTTTATGTTATAAATTGGCCAATTGTGATAATTTAATATACGAATCGCCAATGTGCTCTAAGTGGCGCAAGAGTTGATATATAAAATAATTTATAACACTAAAGTACGGAACGTTAATAGCTCCTTAGCTCGCAAATCCCCATATTAATTCGGCCTTGTACGTATATTTGGTTAATTAGTATTTATTACAAGACAGACAGTCCGCTTTCGGTCACCATCTTTAATCTGTTGGTATGTAGGAACGTTCTCTTTGCTTGGATAAATGGTAATTTATAAATTTAAAAGGAATAAACTCGCATATATTGCAATGGTACTACGATAGAGCATTTATAAAAAAACATTTAACGTAGCCTTTACTATATGGTACTTTCTGTATATTAAACAAATTTCAATAGTATATTTCTTTAAGTGTCTAAATTGGAATTCTTAATATTATTTACGTATAACATGTATAAAATCCGTTACATAAAATAACAGATCTTATCTAAAAACTGATATTATTATTACTTGTAATTAGTTTCATTCCAACATTGAAAAAATGTTAGCTAATCGTTTCACCACAATTATTTCTCAAAGTTGTATAATTTCTATAATAATCAATTTGAATAAAGTAATTGTTTCAGAATGAGTTATTAAAAATATCTAAATATCTCACAGATAAACATACCAACTTTCTATATACTATATGATTATTAATTTATATCATACGAATAATTTGATGATTGTAAAGCATGTGATAGTATTTTAAACATTTGGGCTTAATATTAAAAAAAAACATCGTGTATTTAACACATACAAAATATAAGATCAAAACCTACTAATTCTATAGTAATAATTTCCGTAGCATATAATTATATAAATGAATACATCCACATTGACTAAAGCTGACAGTGTTGTCGCTACCTCGCTACATAATCGAGCGTAACTATCGTAACGTGGTTGGTTTGAATGATCGCCTCCGACGAGACGCATATATTCGCCCTCGGGGCCCGGTTCGCGTGTTCAAACTAGTAGCTGTAAAATTTTATGTCGCTCTCTGTGACGGTCCTTATTCTATACTCAATTCTAGTTGTTTATGATAGCCTAGTATTTGCATGTAACACTCGGGAAGGCATCTTATTAGTTCGAGACGTATTGTTTATTCACTAGGGTGTTTTATCGCATTATATATTTTGACTATAGCTACTTACAGATTTATTAATAAATTCACCTTTGGATTCTGGATTGAGTCTTCAAATTAATAGTTACAAAAATTTATGTCGCTCTCTGTGACGGTCCTTATTCGATATTCAATTCTAAACGTTTATGATAGCCTAGTATTTGCATGTAACACTCGGGAAGGCATCTTATTAGTTCGAGACGTATTGTTTATTCACTAGGGTGTTTTATCGCATTATATATTTTGACTATAGCTACTTACAGATTTATTAATAAATTCACCTTTGGATTCTGGATTGAGTCTTCAAATTATTAGTTACAAAAATTTATGTCGCTCTCTGTGACGGTCCTTATTCGATATTCAATTCTAAACGTTTATGATAGCCTAGTATTTGCATGTAACACTCGGGAAGGCATCTTATTAGTTCGAGACGTATTGTTTATTCACTAGGGTGTTTTATCGCATTATATATTTTGACTATAGCTACTTACAGATTTATTAATAAATTCACCTTTGGATTCTGGATTGAGTCTTCAAATTATTAGTTACAAAAATTTATGTCGCTCTCTGTGACGGTCCTTATTCGATATTCAATTCTAGTTGTTTATGATAGCCTAGTATTTGCATGTAACACTCGGGAAGACATCTTATTAGTTTGAGACGTATTGTTTATTCACTAGGGTGTTTTATCGCATTATATATTTTGACTATAGCTACTTACAGATTTATTAATAAATTCACCTTTGGATTCTGGATTGAGTCTTCAAATTAATAGTTACAAAATTTATGTCGCTCTCTGTGACGGTCCTTATTTGATGTTCCATTCTAGTTGTGTACGATAGCCTAGTTCAAGGCATCTTATTAGATCGAGACGTGTCATTTATTTATAGGAGGTTTTATGCTAAAATTTTCACTACAGCTACATATTGATTTATTAATAAATTCACCTTTGGATTCTGGATTGAGTCTTCAAATTATTAGTTACAAAATTTATGTCGCTCTCTGTGACGGTCCTTATTCTATACTCAATTCTAGTTGTTTATGATAGCCTAGTATTTGCATGTAACACTCGGGAAGGCATCTTATTAGTTCGAGACGTATTGTTTATTCACTAGGGTGTTTTATCGCATTATATATTTTGACTATAGCTACTTACAGATTTATTAATAAATTCACCTTTGGATTCTGGATTGAGTCTTCAAATTAATAGTTACAAAAATTTATGTCGCTCTCTGTGACGGTCCTTATTCGATATTCAATTCTAGTTGTTTATGATAGCCTAGTATTTGCATGTAACACTCGGGAAGGCATCTTATTAGTTCGAGACGTATTGTTTATTCACTAGGGTGTTTTATCGCATTATATATTTTGACTATAGCTACTTACAGATTTATTAATAAATTCACCTTTGGATTCTGGATTGAGTCTTCAAATTATTAGTTACAAAATTTATGTCGCTCTCTGTGACGGTCCTTATTCGATATTCAATTCTAAACGTTTATGATAGCCTAGTATTTGCATGTAACACTCGGGAAGGCATCTTATTAGTTCGAGACGTATTGTTTATTCACTAGGGTGTTTTATCGCATTATATATTTTGACTATAGCTACTTACAGATTTATTAATAAATTCACCTTTGGATTCTGGATTGAGTCTTCAAATTAATAGTTACAAAATTTATGTCGCTCTCTGTGACGGTCCTTATTCGATATTCAATTCTAAACGTTTATGATAGCCTAGTATTTGCATGTAACACTCGGGAAGGCATCTTATTAGTTCGAGACGTATTGTTTATTCACTAGGGTGTTTTATCGCATTATATATTTTGACTATAGCTACTTACAGATTTATTAATAAATTCACCTTTGGATTCTGGATTGAGTCTT